>OX579664.1:0-600000 GCA_951230895.1 Carpatolechia fugitivella
TTGTTTGTAGGTTTCTTTAATTTAATGGTAAAAGTGATGGCATTATGATCCGAACTTGTGATCCCTTTATCAACTCTCCAATTGTTGATGGTCCCTAGCAAGCATAGTTTTAAACACAAAGAAATTAATTTAATGATGAATTTATTTCTCATGAACACAAAGGCAGGCTGAAAAAGACATTTATCACTTTGGACTATGATTAATATTTATTTGAAACCGAAATACAATGCACTTCTTTTTATTCCCGCTGAAAGCTGGAGCTGCGGTGAAATTAAAACTTCGAGTTTCGGTTTTATTAAGACTTCAATAGACTTCAATTCAATATTCCATTAAAATAATTTTAGGGGCAGATTAAACCATCGTTGGCTGCTCATGTTAGCCGACTGTATAGAATAACACATTCTTATAAAGACAGTAGTTTATGAAACTGTTGCATAATGAGGGGTATTAAAACATGAGCCGTAGGTGAGGTTTTTAATAGATGCACACGAGTGTTTTAATACCTAGTTATGTGCAGTTTTATACACTACTTTATCTACTCTCATACATTGGCGTTGAACAAAAACGAAGTACCTTTTTTTGCATTTTCCATTCCATAAAATCTTTATAGCATTTATCATATATTTTTCTCGACTTTGTTGGTAAAAGATTATGAGGCATTTCCATCGCCGCATTTAAAATATCGGGCGGAGTCAAATTCTCTTCACAAACACTGCTATCGGACATTTTTACGCAATAATAACAATATTTCTACCAAATTCAGTACAAGAAAACAAGAATGGCGCCAAAACCACAGAACTAACCAAAACCCAGCCAGCATATCACTACGCATGCGCTAAAGCGGGCGCTCCACAGACAACATTTTGGGCGCATTCCGAATCAGACTTTCAGCGCTGCTGTCAGCGATCAAAAAAGCAAAAAAATGTATGGCTGACAGTGATTCGGAACGCAATTACGGGTGCTTTAATAGATTTCAGCGCGTCTCAGAACGCATGCGTGCGCCTTTTTTTTTCGTATTCAGCCTAAAACCATAGACTAGTTTAATGAATAAAAAAAGATAGCGGTACTATAAAGAGTTTTATTTTTAATTTTATGTACATGCGTTTATAAAGTGTGCCAATATAAAACCGATTTGGATTTTGTAATTCGAATTTTACGATATGAGAGGTAGATAAAATTATATATTTTATTTCATTTCGTTGCCTGCAGCAGCGCAGCGTCCGACTGACTAGGAGTCGATGTGATTATCATGGGCGAAAATGGTCGGAAGCATCATTATCATTAATATTTAAATAAACTTTTAGTTTTTATATAAAAAAAATGAGTTTCCATATTAAAATTATGTACTTATGAATAGTTTGGACCATTAAACTGAGTGACTTTTCAAAAGTATTTTCTAAACAAAATACCAAATTGTTCATAGTTTTTAAAATAAAGCGGGGTAAATCAAGTAAATTTGATGATAAGAGTAAAATTTAATTTTGTCAGTCTGCTCACATTTTTTTAGAAAAAAAAAAGAAGGAATAACTTGAAATAAAAGATAGGGCAACGCAAACTAATTTTATTTCCTACATAAAATAAAACATTATGTTCCTCTTGTACGTACAGCCCTAGTAGTAGCCAGGGCGAGTGCGTCCTGGCCGTAGGAGGCGGTGGTCGGCATTCAAGGGGTGTCACCGGCACGGCCTCCGCGCCAGTACGTCTTTATTAATTAGAAAAGTTTCGGCGGATCCGTGGATTGTGTTTTCATTTTCTAAACGATTAAGCAGGCAGAGTTTTCTTTGCGGCCAGTTCATTTTTTGTTATCCCTATTATTTATTAATTTGTTTTGTTGTTCTATAAATTATGGAATTCTCAACTGAAAAGTTTAAAACATTTTTAAGAAGAATAACCGGCCAAGCACTTGTTAGCACATTATACTTTTTACATTAGATTTGTCACCAACGCCTACTCTTCCCGTGGGTGACGTAAAGGCGACTTAGCGACTACACATTGAACATGGAATGGGCAGCAGCGCTCTCTGATACAGTAACCTTTTAATCTGCGATCTCCATCCCGCCTGCTAAGCGTGGAGATGATGGCAAAACCCTCCACTTAAGTGGAGGAGGGTCATAGTCCAGGAGTGGACTGTAACGCGCCGTTGATGATGAGTATATTTTATAAGTTGGTCTATTATTCGATAACCTACTTGCTGTTGATAATTTTCCTTTTAATTTACCATAATATTATCATCACTGGAAAGGCAAACTTACTGATCCGCCATATTTGGCGATATTGACACTACTAACGTGATTTTTTTCACATTTACAAATACAATGGTTTCACTGTTGACATGACTAAAAAAATAAGCACTTTAAAACGAAATATTTCTGAAACGTACACTGGCATACCCCCATTAATTTAAAAAAACCTATCCAACGATACTTCACACTATAAGGTAGTTGTGAATAAAAAAATAACCCTCACTTCACGAATACCAGATGAAACAAAAAAAAATCTTAGTTAAAGATTTATTCTTCAGCTTTGTTGGCATGATTAATAATTATTATATTATGTATATTTCAGTCCAGCAGTGGACTGTAACGGGCCGTTGATGTTGATGTATATTTTTTTTACAGCCTTCTAGTTCTAGTACTGTCTGAGCTAAGCCGTGGACGGACGGACAAACAGAGGACAAAGAGACTACGAGTATAACATTATATGATATAGCTGTTTTTCTGAAATTTATCGGAATTCAGTCTGCAAGAATAAGTAAATAGTGCTTTTTTTTCTGGCGCGTCGGAAAGGACACGACAGCATCACGATAAGTCGGTGGTTGTAAATTGACTGCACTAATGCAATTTTAATGATAATTGCATTTGATTGCTGCTGTATCGCTGGAGTTGCATTGCGGTGATCAGTGACAACTTTATCTTTACTATTAATTTATGTGTTTAATTTTTAGCGTAGGAATCAAAAATAGGAGAGACTTTATATTATAAAAAAATGAAAAACTTGAACGGGCAATAAAATAAAAATTATGTACTATGTATTCTGTATTCTGTGGCCTGCCCACGTGACACATCCACTTTCTTTTAGCTGTTATTTCTGCTATGTCGGTTACTCTAGTAAGTTCTTCTGCGGAGTTTGGTATCCCGTATCTGATCTCGAAGCGTTATGCCCAACATAGATCCACTTCTTCCACGGCCACACTATTGGCTAAAAATCTGCAAGGTTAGATTCAAGTTGCACATGGCTAAATAAACTCAGTAAGTACCTACGTCGTCGTCTCCTCTCGAACAGAGCGCTACACTTTACTGCGAATAAACACAACGTAGAGTGAGACATAACGTAGTTGGGTTACGAATTTGCAGTTTACTCCCAACTTGGCCAATATTATTATTTTTACTTATTAATTTAATAATATTCGTACTTGTAAGAAATTTGCGTGTATTTTACTGTTAAGTATTTTGGTATTAATTTTAACTTTCTACTAATCAAACGTCAAATACCTTAATTTGCATTTTTATTTTATTTTATTTTGACAACAGACAGCCTTATACGTGTACACTGACTCTTAATTCAATGTTCGGGCTTGAGCGCCAACAATGTTTTATTTGTGTATTGATAATGTCGTGCTCGAGATACATCTTTAACCCAATAAAGGCCAATTCAAATTACTTGATTAGGAATGATGACAAAAATTAGGAAGGCGCCCCAAAACTATTTTTTATATTTGTATATACCTAGCTTAGATCAAGCAAAGCGTATGAGGTGCATTTGTTTTTATATTCTCATTTATTTACTGTGCAATAATGTGTATCTAACGGTGGTGGCCTAATTTAACACAAAGTAATCCATGTCAAACTCTAACCTAAGACCTTCGTAAAATCTTAGATAACTTAACACCATCAATAAACTTATCGAACTGAACATGTTAGTGTTAGTTTTAACCTATTGTTTTTATTTTATTCTGATAAAATGCGAGTATGGTAAATGTCGCCGCCACCGCATTCCGAAGCGCGGCCGCGAGTACAACTTGTCTCATTTCGTTTTGGGAAATTTAATAAAAACATTGTAGTGTTCTCCTCTCCCCTCGCGCTCTAAATGTTATTGCCAGACCATTTGGTTTTGGTACTTATATCAAAGGTAAATTAGAAAAGTTTTTGTATTATTTCAAGGTTTGTTGATTGGTTTGTAGCTTATAAGAATAAAACTGGTTATTTATAAATGACACGTTGTAACACCTATTTGACCGAGCGAGCGAAGCGTCTCTGCTTCAGCTTGGCCAAAATTGCTTTTGTATGTTTGTCTGTTTGTTCCATTCTACAGGTCGCGTTTCTCAACCGATTCTCGTGAAATTTTGTGAGCAGGTTCGATAAATTAATCAATTTATTATTGTCGAGTCAGTTTTTGGAAATTTTAAAAAAATACGGAGTTATGGGGGTTGCCACCTTACAACGTCCACCGCTGAAGCTGTTTTCCTCTACAGTCACATTTCTCAACCTATAAAAAATAAAAAAAAAAAAACAAATAAATTACGAAGTTATGAGGGTTGGAAAAAATCATAAATAGTAATCGCGAAGCTCGGAGAGGTCTACAGCTTTCAGAGCCACTATTATTACATCTTGCAGAATATAATAAAAAAAAATATCAAAAATATTTATTTACGTTAACAAAATTTCACTTAATGCTAGTGGCAGGGTCCTCCGTTTATTAAGCATAAATATGGCTGTGGCAGGAAGGCCCGCTCTTCTTTAACTTAAAGTAGGTTATTAAGTTTAAAATATTAGATTAAATAAATATGTGGGGACTTGTCACACACGGCCATCTGATTCCAAACCAAGCAGAGCTTATACCATGGGTGGGTACCAAACAGCTGATACAATACATAAATAGATAAATATATACTTAAATACAGATAAACGATCGTGTCACGTTATTTTGGTATTTAAAGCAGTGCGGTAAGCGGGAAAAAAGAACCTGGCTGCCTACATAGTTATGGTGAACGTGCAATAATAATATTAATAATAAAAAAATGTTTTTTTCTATAAAAGGGTAAAAGCCACGTCCGTGGTAAAAGCAAAATAACTTACAGCAGCGGTTTTAAAAAAAAAATTTTTGGCCAGTAAATGCCTGTTTTATTAAAAGTTCTTTGTTAGTACCTTTTCCTTTTTTACTTTAGATTGTATCTCTAGATCTTCTGATTAGAATTCTTCATGCAATAATAAATTATAATACCGATAAAATAAAGGTATGCAGGCCTAATCGCCCTAATTCATGGTAGGCTCGAGCCCCTCGGTGGGGACGTTTATGAGCTGTTGATGAAAGGTATACCCTTATTCAAACGGCTTTTGTCTCTCAATTGTCCCGCAAAGCCGCCGACGACGTCTCGTTCGGATGTGGAACGCCAAACGGGTTCATAATTAAACCAGAGTGAGCGCCGGCTGCGGTTTTCAATTAAAAATAATTACGTCACATGATGACGTGTGACGAGTGAGGAGTGTTTGTTACTTCTCAGGTGGAGTAGAACTTCCACTAGAGATATAGTGGAGTGGGAAGGACGGGAACGCCCTCAGTCGGCCGCCTTTTGTTCCTTTGTAGTTATTGAATACGTTCTGAATGAAGTCGACCTGGAAACTAGAAGCATAATTTTATAATTTAATTAAAATTTCACACTTCCTTTTCATGTTATATGTTAAAATGCAAGGCGACGTCCGTCTCCATAAAATATCCAGCGTGGCTAGCCCATTTACATTTTGTATTTTATAAAATATCCAGCGTGGCTAGCCCATTTACATTTTGTATTTTATAAAATATCCAGCGTGGCTAGCCCATTTACATTTTGTATTTTATAAAATATCCATAGCGTGGCTAGCCCATTTACACTTTGTATTTCATGTTATATGTTAAAATGCAAGGTGACGTCCGTCTCCATAAAATATACAGCGTGGCAAGCCCATTTACACTTTGTATTTTATAAAATATCCATAGCGTGGCTAGCCCATTTACACTTTGTATTTCATGTTATATGTTAAAATGCAAGGTGACGTCCGTCTCCATAAAATATACAGCGTGGCAAGCCCATTTACACTTTGTATTTTATAAAATATCCATAGCGTGGCTAGCCCATTTACACTTTGTATTTCATGTTATATGTTAAAATGCAAGGTGACGTCCGTCTCCATAAAATATACAGCGTGGCAAGCCCATTTACACTTTGTATTTTATAAAATATACAGCGTGGCAAGCCCATTTACACTTTGTATTTTATAAAATATACAGCGTGGCAAGCCCATTTACACTTTGTATTTTATAAAACATACAGCGTGGCAAGCCCATTTACACTTTGTATTTTATAAAATATACAGCGTGGCAAGCCCATTTACACTTTGTATTTTATAAAATATACAGCGTGGCAAGCCCATTTACACTTTGTATTTTATAAAATATACAGCGTGGCTAGCCCATTTACACTTTTTATTTTCTCAATGTGCTGTATTTCCCTCAACAAAAATTACAGTTATATTAAAAGTGCAATGCTACTACAAAATGTCAATGTTCACAGCTTTTTTGTCATTAGACAATACAAACATGTTTTCTTTGGAGGTTACTCTTGAAAGAGCGACACATAATTGGCCATTTGACAAAACACTCAACGCTAAGCCTGCAACGTTGAGAGTTTGACGCTGTGATTAATGGTCATTGCAAAAGATATCTTTACCGCCGCAACCTTTGAACTAATTAACCAGTCATATTATCCGCACAATTTTAGAAGGTTAAAAATACGTTATGCTATTATAATACACACCATTGATCGGTTATCATCTGTCATTACCTCCCCCCCCAATATTGGTTGAATGTGCATACATTTTTCTTGCTTTTCGCGTTAGTCCAAGCCGCAACCGCTATGTCTCGCAAAAAAATGTGTTTACTTACGACATGACATTAGAAACCTCTAAAATTATCAGTGTTTCTCTACTATATTATGCATGTATTATACAATTATAAACCTTCCTATTGAATCACTCTATCTATTAAAAAAACTGCATTTTAATCCGTTGCGTAGTTTTAAAGATCTAAGCATAATAGGGACAGACAGACAGCGGAGAGGATACATAGGATATTTTTTACCGGGAAAAGTCTTATTCCCGCGGGAAAAATCTTACACAACGTAGCCGCGGGCGCAAAGCTAGTATGGCATAAAAAGGAAGCTGAAATAGTGTAGTCATAGTCATAACGGGCTGGTTTCCGCAACTCGACGTCTAATGCGCCTATTTTGCGTGTGGGTGGGAATGCTGTGTCATTCGAGCCAACCCAACTCTTCCAGGAAACCCAGTAAGCCCTTTACATTACCGGTTATCCCTGGAAGGTCCCTCGTTTGACCGAGGTATTTAGCCCTGTAGTCCGCCACTCCCGTGCACTCCATGAGGACGTGAGCAGCCGTTTCTTCTGCCTCCAAGCAGGCTCTGCAAAGGGGGCTGTCAGTAACACCTAGGACATATAGATGTTTGTTAAAAGAACCATGACTAGTTAATAATAGTTTCCTTTTTACGTAGGTAGTTAATTGTATATTTCTGTGTGCAATTAATGGTTGAGTAAATGGAAACTAAGTATAGTTCCTACTTCCTCCGCTGGCTGGCTCAGCGACCCAAAGTGGATCTTGGCCTCCGAGACGAAAACATGCCAGTATAGTTAAATTTAGGAAAAACTTTCGATTGATAAATTATAAAATGAAAGCCTGACAAGAAGGACTAGAGCGTTGATACTTACTTACATACTTACTCACTTTTGAAGTTAGATAGTAAATAGTAATTTCATACAAATACTACGATATCAGTAACGTTTTTGCGGGTACTTCAGAAATATGCTCTCAAAGTAAAATTTTATTTGAAATCAATATTTGATTGGCTTACTACTACGTCAATACTTCCCGTACCGTCTCGCCGTCTTGCCCACTTGCGACCTTGCAATACTTCCTGTACCGTCTCGCCGTCTTGCCCACTTGCGACCTTGCAATACTTCCCGTACCGTATCGCCGTCTTGCCCACTTGCGACCTTGCAATACTTCCTGTACCGTCTCGCCGTCTTGCCCACTTGCGACCTTGCAATACTTCCTGTACTGTCTCGCCGTCTTGCCCACTTGCGACCTTGCAATACTTCCTGTACCGTCTCGCCGTCTTGCCCACCTGCGACCTTGTAATACTTCCTGTACCGTCTCGCCGTCATGCCCACTTGCGACCTTGCAATACTTCCTGTACCGTCTCGCCGTCTTGCCCACTTGCGACCTTGCAATACTTCCTGTACCGTTTCGCCGTCTTGCCCACTTGCGACCTTGCCATACTTCCCGTACCGTCTCGCCGTCTTGCCCACTTGCGACCTTGCAATACTTCCTGTACCGTCTCGCCGTCTTGCCCACTTGCGACCTTGCAATACTTCCTGTACCGTCTCGCCGTCTTGCCCACCTGCGACCTTGCAATACTTCCTGTACCGTCTCGCCGTCTTGCCCACCTGCGACCTTGCAATACTTCCTGTACCGTCTCGCCGTCTTGCCCACTTGCGACCTTGCAATACTTCCTGTACCGTCTCGCCGTCTTGCCCACTTGCGACCTTGCAATACTTCCTGTACCGTCTCGCCGTCTTGCCCACCTGCGACCTTGTAATACTTCCTGTACCGTCTCGCCGTCTTGCCCACTTGCAACCTTGCAATACTTCCTGTACCGTCTCGCCGTCTTACCCACTTGCGACCTTTTTCTACTATTGAACTAAAACTAAACGATACAACATAAACACTGCATTTTTACATATTGACATTACTTTTTATCTGCCACTAACAAAACTGTGTCGATGAGATCGCAGTATTTGGCAATCGTCGGTGCCAAGGTTCGAGACCCGGCCAAAACAAACTTGAAACGTGAGAGTTGAATAGTGTATTCTTATTGGATCTTAGTGTTCACATTATTTTTTACAAATTTGATTTTGTATAGAGTGATATTCGTGAAGATGCGAGGGAACTTTGAAGAAATAATACAATATTATTATTACATTCATCTTAATGACAAAAATACAGAAGATATGAAAACAGTAATAGACCGAGCGAGCGAAGCGCCTCCGTTTTAGCTTGGCCAAAATTGTATGTCTATCTGTGTGTCCATCTGTCTGTTTGTTCCACTCTACAGGTCGCGTTTCTCAACCGATTCTCGTGAGCAGGTTGGATAAATAAATCTTTTTTTTTTGACAAGTCAGTTTTTAGAAATTTAAAAAAATTACGGAGCTATGGGGATTGCCAGCTTACAAGGTCTACCGCTGAAGCTGTTTTCCTCTACAGGTCATATTTCTCAACCAATAAAAAAAAATAAAAAAAATATTTGAGATAAATAAATTTCAAGGAGTCGGGGATGTTTGTGGAGAAAAAATAAATAAATATAAAGAGATATACATACAGACTTGCGAGGTCTACAGCTCACAGAGCTACTAAGTAGTAGAGCCGTTAAATATATGTTTTAAGATTTTCGTGGTTGTTCACTACACTAACATTCTCACAACACCAGTCTACTCGTGACCATGGAGCGTGTAACCGTTCCGAAATATCGAGGTAACAATATTAAATATTACCGTGGTAACAAACCCGCGAATTGTGAGAATGTTAGAGCCGTTAAATAACCTGATAAGCATGACACTTGAGACAATCCAGTGACACGTGACAGTTTGTAGCAGAGCCTCCTCGGTCTCAGACAGTAGCGGGTGGGTAATACCATGGTATAATAATAATTAGACTATGGGTAATACAATCAATGTGATCAGAAACTCCCGAACAGAAGACAAATAAAGTATCACAAAGGGCCAGGAAAGTTTCTTTAGGAGGAAAACATCCGTCATATCGAATGACCGTGAGGGTACAAAAAGAAAGTGGGATGTAAGGGAGGAATTACATCAATCCAATTTAAGGAATGACTCACATTACGCACATTCCGAGATCCGGAAATTATCCGGCGGAGCAAGCGCGAGCGACAAGCGGGGCGGCGGCGGCAGCGGCAGTGGGGCGGGAGGGGGATCTTTTGTGTCATGTTGGTTGAATCAATTTTATTACTATGTTGTATATTCTGTGAATTTTGTGCGGTATACAAAAATGCTATTTATAATAATCATAATAATTTATTAAATTTACAGTAATTTGTCATTAAAACTTATGAACTATGATTTAATTATTGAGAGTTGGCTTATTTAATTGATCTACTAGTGTCTTAAAAGGTTAACCTAAGCTAAGACACCAGCAACCTTCCTTGATGGAACTAACAAAATTAGGCTAGAAACAATAATAAGGCATAATTAACACAAGTAAACATTACTGGCATTACTGTAAACGATAAAAAATGTAGATAGAAAACAGCAAAAAGCAAATAATCAGCAATAGCAAATAGACTGCAAGATTTTGTGTGTGAGTGTCAAAAATTATTTATTACCATGTCATAACATTTTTTTGGGTGAGTTTAATGTTTCCAGGCAGATTGGTTGTAGCATGTGATAGTTGGTTAGGGAGAAGGTTGACATGAGAAGACTAGTTGTTGCTAGGAAGGTCCGTGCAGATCTGTTTGTAGCATGTGATAGTTGGTTAGGGAGAGAGTTGACATGATAGGACTAGTTGTTGCTAGTAAGGTCCGTGCAGATCTGTTTGTAGCATGTGATAGTTGGTTAGGGAGAGGGTTGACATGATAAGACTAATTGTTGCTAGTAAGGTCTGTGCAGATCTGTTTGTAGCATGTGATAGTTGGTTAGACAGAGGGTTGACATGATAAGACTAGTTGTTGATAGTAAGGTCCGTGCAGATCTGTTTGTAGCATGTGATAGTTGGTTAGGGAGAGGGTTGACATGATAAGACTAGTTGTTGCTAGGAAGGTCCGTGCAGATCTGTTTGTAGCATGTGATAGTTGGTTAGACAGAGGGTTGACATGATAAGACTAGTTGTTGCTAGTAAGGTCCGTGCAGATCTGTTTGTAGCATGTGATAGTTGGTTAGGGAGAGGGTTGACATGATAAGACTAGTTGTTGCTAGGAAGGTCCGTGCAGATCTGTTTGTAGCATGTTATAGTTGGTTAGGGAGAGGGTTGACATGATAAGACTAGTTGTTGCTAGTAAGGTCCGTGCAGATCTGTTTGTAGCATGTGATAGTTGGTTAGGGAGAGGGTTGACATGATAAGACTAGTTGTTGCTAGTAAGGTCCGTGCAGATCTGTTTGTAGCATGTGATAGTTGGTTGGGGAGAGGGTTGACATGATAAGACTAGTTGTTGCTAGGAAGGTCCGTGCAGATCTGTTTGTAGCATGTGATAGTTGGTTAGGGAGAGGATTGACATGATAAGACTAGTTGTTGCTAGTAAGGTCCGTGCAGATCTGTTTGTAGCATGTGATAGTTGGTTAGGGAGAGGGTTGACATGATAAGACTAGTTGTTGCTAGTAAGGTCCGTGCAGATCTGTTTGTAGCATGTGATAGTTGGTTAGGGAGAGGGTTGACATGATAAGACTAGTTGTTGCTAGTAAGGTCCGTGCAGATCTGTTTGTAGCATGTGATAGTTGGTTAGACAGAGGGTTGACATGATAAGACTAGAAGTTGCTAGTAAGGTCCGTGCAGATCTGTTTGTAGCATGTGATAGTTGGTTAGGGAGAGGGTTGACATGATAAGACTAGTTGTTGCTAGGAAGGTCCGTGCAGATCTGTTTGTAGCATGTGATAGTTGGTTAGGGAGAGGGTTGACATGATAAGACTAGTTGTTGCTAGTAAGGTCCGTGCAGATCTGTTTGTAGCATGTGATAGTTGGTTAGGGAGAGGGTTGACATGATAAGACTAGTAGTTGCTAGGAAGGTCCGTGTAGATCTGTTTTTTTTAGAGGTCCTAATCGCAATTTCTTCCAAAATGGTAATATAGCGGGCGCTGCGTTGTTAGAAGTTTGAAACTATTCCTCTATAATCGACATCTAATACCAAGTATAAGTTTATCATTTACGCCATTCGAGGAACTGATAGGCCCCGAATAAAAATGAAATGTTGGGCAGTAAAAAGTGGAACGGCTGACGATTGTCTATCCGCCGAGCCGCGGCTTGAGACAATTTAATTCCTTCTTAAACGAGGATATACAGACGAGTGTTGTACTCATCCCACTTTTACGACGGATTGGCCGGATTTACTTGCTTCGCAAACCAAGAAAATACAAATAAATACTTGCACAGAAATTATAGATTGTTCGAACGAGTTTACTAACAAACTAATTACGAAAAAGTTGCGGCGCGGGGGCGCGGAGAACACGTCGTGATTGGTTCATCTCGCGCAACGTGTTGACAGGTCTCCTAACCACTCAAACGTCCATAGGCACTGTAGTGCCTTTGTGCCTTATGATACACACTTTCCTTTTAAGACCTTTCGGATACTGAACTAATTCAATTGAAACTTGCTGTGTAATACCACTAATATTTTATCTTTGGCTTTGAAGGAGACAAACCTTAAATCAGCGATTCTTTTTTATACAACGGAAAAAAAAGTTTGCTTCAAGTGCGCGTTTACTCGTGGGAGCGTTCTGCTTTGTATGTTATTTGCTTTGTATTTAATTGGAACTTGTGGTAAGTGCCTCTTTATTATACATGAAAATAATCCTAGTAAAACAGTGATCAAGTGTAATATGGTAGTTTTACGAAATAATGTCGGAATTACGTAAATTTTATTCACCAAAAATAGTTAGTGATTTGCTGTGGTTAGAATCAATTTTTTATCATCGGAAATGCTGTTATTTTGTTGAAATATTATTTGTAATAATATTATTAAGTATTTTAAAGTATTTTCCAATAAATTTTTCATTAAAACTACGTCGGATTAACAAAACAGGAGGTTAAAATTAACACCGGGTCTCTCGCTACAAGTGCAAGGCACATTTTTGTCAGGGACTATTGGTCGATCGACAGTAAATAACAAACGTGGAATCGGGATTATTGAATCTTTTTTAGGATGGACTTTTTTTCTTTTGATTTGGTAAGGGTGAATACTTTTTTCTACATTTTTGTAGCGTATGTACATAGGTACATGGTGATTATCAGAGACCAATTTTGAGCACGTCTATTTATTTATTTAGGTACGGTGGACAGCACATCCTCATACTTTTCGGAATACATCTGTTCCTCTCTCTGATAAGCTCAAGCTCCTTGGCATGGAGTTGACAAACGACCTCAACTTCGGCGCAACCATCGAGTCCAAGGCTCAAACTGCAGCTAGGAAGCTTGGCATCCTGAATAAGGTGAGGCGATACTTCACGCCTGGACAGCTTCTAACTCTTTACAAAGCCCAAGTCCGATCTTGCATGGAGTATTGCTGTCACCTTTGGGACGGCTCGGCCAAATACCAACTTGCTGCACTGGACTCGGTGGAACGCAGAGCCAAGAGAATCATAGGGGACAAAAAACTGGTGGAAGCTAAGCTTCACAGCTTGGCTCATCGTCGCAAGGTTGCCTGCTTATCAGTTTTTTACAGGATGTACTTCGGAGAGTGTGCTCAAGAGTTGCATGAACTCATTCCGCCTTTCCCCTTCTTCCATCGGACGTCCAGACGCACGGCAGGTTACCATCCATTCCTCGCTTGCGCACCAAACGCTTCTCAACATCTTTTATAATGCGTACCGCAAAGGAGTGGAATCTCCTGCCGGCGTCTGTACTTCCGAGCACATATAATCCGACTCTTTTTAAAGCCAGAGTGAATAGGCTCCTTCTGGGTAAGCTCGCTACATCGTAGATCCCATCCCTGCTCTCGGGCTGGATCGGGGTCAAGAGCAAACCCATACAATATAAAAAAAAGAAAAACATCAAGCTATAATTTTTTGTTGCAAACTAGACGTTATTATATTACTAACACACAAGATACCCTGTGTATAGCGTGTATTTATTTATATATTTATCATGCATGTATCATTTTTCAATTTTGATTTGACGCCTTTTTTTACGTATGGCTGTGTTTTTGGGCCTGGAGTGGCCAGTTTTTTAACTATCAACTTAGTTTTTCATCAATTATAGGGACAGCGATGACGAGAATATGGTTGTGGGGGTGGAGGTGGAGAACTCGGACTGTCACCCAACTTATTGGTTACGTCGCAGAGATTGTGTTATATAAAATTGTGTTATAAATATACATTTCCGATAACAAATAAAATTAAATACCAATATGGAAATAATTTTTTCGAGTTGAATGTTGGTCATCTATTAATAGATGACGTTGGCGTGTGAGTCCTTTTATTGGCTGTCACGACTGGATGACTGTGGCGGTCAAAAGGTTAATTTTAATACTGTTATTTTTTTTCCTGAAACTGTGTTCTGATATTCATTTGCGCGAGCCCTTAGCGCGGCCATCTTGCAATATTTCCATGGCCGCGATCGCTCGCGCGAGCTGGCTCCGCTCCGGTGAAGAGGTAGATTGTATATTTATATTTTTGAAGGTAATACTTTACTAACCAAGTCGACTTTGGTATCGTTAGAAAGGTAAAATAATCTAGTTTAATATTAAGTAAGAAAATCAGATTTAGATTAATAAACAGAGCAGTTAGATCGAGAGAAATTTAAATCTTTGTACAATTTGAATAAAGTTTTGATTTACACAATTTTTGTCACCCATTGTTTTTAGTTTTTACCATATAATCCCGCTGGACGTTCAACCGCCCCGTGCCTCTTGAAACTGAAGTGAGCCACGAGGTATTGGCCGCCCAGAGATATTTATATGTGCAAATGCACCTGTGCGTTTCGTAAAGTAGCGCCCTGACATGTGGTGTCAGCCAATCCTATCTATTTCGCCGACGGATAATCGCCAGCTGATTCAGTGTGACGCGAACGCGAGGTTCCTGAACTCTTTAAGAGGAAATCGTGACTCTAGAGGCTGATCCGACTTGTTCTGTTTATTTCCAGTAATTTAGTTATTCCCCTGTGATTTGAGCACCAACCAATAACGTCATATTGCGGAGTACTGCGGGCACTGAACCACTCTAGTAACGAGTACTCGTGAGACCTCGTACGGGGACCTCATCCATTAATTAACTTAATAATAAAAATATGAGTAACAGATTATTTACAAAACTTTATGATATTATTATAATAAATAAACAGATGCCATAAAAACTCTAGTGAAATAAGATAAAAAAAAAGATAAATTAAACCTACTAATTTGGAAAAAGCTCAGTCTTTTCTACAAGTTTCACGTGTGTAAAATCATAATGTGGCAGTCAATTCCATTCTTAAGACACTCCTTTTCATTCTATTATCAAAGTCCTTCAGGGAACTACAAACACTGTCATCGTAAGACAATAGTCTTGGACCCGTCTCAGTGATTGTCAGAAACAAAATCTTTCAAAGGCGGCCATATTGGGCCTAATTCAGGAATTTACGCTCTAATCCTTCTCGGCGAGGCCCTATTTGAAAAATCGATCTTCGGCCCCGTTTATAACTCGCTCATCTCACATCTCGGAATATGTACCAAATCAAGAAAATTACAACCAACAGAAGAGTTTATCATTTAGCGACGTAACCAAGTAGATTATACATATAATCAAGGAATAAAGCCAAAATAAATAATTAAAATAACCGAAAATCACCACATAAAAATTTTGCAAATCTGTTTTCTCAATATTTTCAGCCACAACAACATATTTTTTGGATATTTTTGGGTGGTTATATTAATACCTAAATGGCGAAACCAGCTAGTTTTTTAATTCGTTCTATATTTTTCACAAAAAAGAGAAACGAGTTCAAGAAAAACGAGTTTTTAGCACTATTCCTGCGCAGTGTCGGACGTAACCTTCGTAAAGGATCGCACGCTGATATGAACGTTATTTCGGTTTATTTATTATTTATTTATTTATTTAATTTATAGTAGTGTGTCGGTTGAACTTTCAACTAAAGCGCGTTGAGTTCTTAATTTAGGGTAGGACCCGGCCTTAAGTTCGCCCGTCCTTTTTGCCACTTAAAGAATAAAAAAATACAGGAGTTGGTTATCCTAATCGAAGATCCTTATATTATCGAAGATCGAATTAGAGCCTTATGGACGCTTAGATTGCACTATTTTAGAGTAGGCGTAAAAACACCCTACTTAAAAAATATTAATTAACCAGCTACGCTTTTACTTAAGGTAATCATTAATCACACCAATTATAATAAATTTGAAAGTTGTTTTGCTTACACGCCTAAAGTACTGAACACAATATGAATGTTTGCAAAGAAAGAAAGAAAATGAAATGGAGATAGTTTGTATCCTGTATTAATTAACACACAGCTCGCCGCTTGATGTCCTTTATTTTTCCCGAGTGTCGAGCCGCTCGCCGCGCCGCTCGCCGCTTGATGACCTTTATTTTTCCCGAGTGTCGAGCCGCTCGCCGCTTGAAGTCCTTTATTTTTCCAGAGTGTCGAGTCGCTCGCCGCGCCGCTCGCCACTTGATGTCCTTTATTTTTCCCGAGTGTCGAGCCGCTCGCCGCTTGGTGTCCTTTATTTTTCCCGAGTATCGAGTCGCTCGCCGCGCCGCTCGTCGCTTGATGTCTTTTATTTTTCCCGAGTGTCGAGTCGCTCGCCGCGCCGCTCGCCGCTTGATGTCCTTTATTTTTCCTGAGTGTCAAGCCGCTCGCCGCTTGATGTCCTTTATTTTTCCCAAGTGTCGAGTCGCTCGCCGCGCCGCTCGTCGCTTGATGTCTTTTATTTTTCCCGAGTGTCGAGTCGCTCGCCGCGCCGCTCGCCGCTTGATGTCCTTTATTTTTCCCGAGTGTCGAGTCGCTCGCCGCACCGCTCGTCGCTTGATGTCTTTTATTTTTCCCAAGTGTCGAGTCGCTCGCCGCGCCGCTCGTCGCTTGATGTCTTTTATTTTTCCCGAGTGTCGACATCCAAACATCTAGACATCTAAACATCCAAACATCCAAACATCTAAACATCCAAACATCTAAACATCCATACATCCATACATCCAAACATCCTAACATCCATACATCCAAACATCCATACATCCAAACATCTAAACGTCCAAACATCTAAACATCCAACCATCTAAATATATGTATGTTTGTTAGTTTTAAGGTATTTATTATATGGGCCTCTGTTTACATATGTAAGACCTTTATGTAAATATTGCCTGAAATAAATGATTTATTTATTTATTTTATATTTTCACATTTATAATATTAGTGTGAAAGTGTCATCAAGTGCCTAAATACAAAGTTTCATGGTGTCATCCTCGATAATGACGAACATACAAACTTTCATCCCCTATTTCAACCCCAATAAGCTTTTTTATCGAGACAAAAGGTAGCCTATGTCCTTTCCCAAGCTCTAGTCTATCTCTGTACTAAATTTTATTAAAATCGGTTCATTCGTTTAGGCGTGAAAGCGTAACAGACAGAAACTATAAAAAACAAAAAATAATATTACATTTGCAAGAAAAACTATTTTTTTTATTGTATCAGACAATACGAAAATTTTACAAATCTTAAGGTTAAGATAAGTCACGTGTGTAAATTTTTTCATTTAGCTAATTTTGTAATTTTGCCGCCAAAATACTTGATCACTAATAAGTATTTTATTTTACAGCCCTATAGATGTTTTAGAATGTCCAATACTGGAAGTAGCTTTTGACTGTTAACTTCATTAGTAAAAGTCTACCAAAATCGGAGCCAAATATATTACATTCATACGAGTAAGTATTGGTAAGTACATGAAGTAGAGTGGTACCACTCCGCGCTTCGTGAGTGGTCCCCGTCGAAGTGCCGCCAATAATCAGTACATAAAATTCTGGTTTATTCCACTTGGCTCGTAGCAGATTGGATCAATATTGGATGGCGCATGGCGTGGCGTAGCACCTGCCTAAGACGACGCTACGTGGTTTTGTCATAGCGCTTTTTCTCGTAGCTGCAATATAACTAATTTTTAACTGCACTCTTAAGTTCCTACTAATTTCGTACTATTTATAACATTGTGTATTTGTTTTTTAATTAGAATTTTTGGCGGCTCTATAACACTGACATCAGGGTTCGTAAGGTTGGTTATCAACCATACGTTGAAGAAACAGTAACTTTCTTGTTTAGCTTTTATAAATGTTTTAGGACAAAATTGTTCAGTTCCTTAGATTAACCTTCATAAGGGCTTCAAAATTACTAACGTTACCGTCCCTCGGGTCAGATTTGACCGAGTACTATTAAAACTGGTTAAAAAATGATAAAAACATTTCTATCAAATAATTTTATATTTCAATTAATAATAATGGAATTCATTCTTATGACATTGAGTACATAAAACAATTGTCTTAGAATGTTGTTTACATAATAATATAAACTTTTTACAAATTACGCAGATCAAAGGTGTTTTATTATCAGTTTTCACACATAGTTGACAACGATTTCTTTTGGGAGCTTTCTTAGCAGTACCAGCTTTATTTTCTTCATGTCGAGTTGAAGATAATGAAGTCTCACTGGCTTCACGTATCTTTTTCGAAATTTATAAAGAGAATGGTGCCCTTGGTAATGTTTTTCTGGACTTTATATACGGTGTAACCAACTGCATACCTAGGTTTTTCAAAAAGACATCCAGCTGTCATTGGCAGCCGTGAATAATACAAAAGCATTTTAATTATGCTGATATATTCACCATGTTACTGAACACTACTTGGGGCCATCTATTTGTCTTTCTTTAGCAAGTGTAGCAGGAGACAACTTTGTACATTGTGTCTATTTTTGTCTACGCCGCCTTTCAATCAATCTGCCTATTGCAGTCCACTACTGGACTGCTGTCTCCCCAAGGGCACGCCAAAGCGCACGATGACCCGCTTTCCTCATCCAGCCACCACCAGTTACCTTCCTCAGGTCATCAGTCCACCTGGCAGGGGGGCGTCCCACACTACGTTTCCCGAGACGCGGTCTCCATTCGAGAACCCGTCTACTCCAACGCTCGTCGGTTCTGCGACAGACGTGGCCAGCCCACTGCCACTTCAGCTTGCTACACTTCTGGACGATATCAACCACCTTGGTCTTCTGCCGGATAATTTTGTTTCGGACTTTATCCCGTAGCGAAATATCAAGCATATATACTCGTATTACAGGCTTTTATGTGTGCGATCAGTCACTTCTGGGCTGTGATGAAAAGTGCTGAAGAGATTTACCGACTTATGTTTCTTGGGAATGTAAGACACAACTAGTATTTTCAGTAAATGCAAAACAAGATAAATACAAGGGTCTTCCATTCGTTTTCAATATTTCTGGCGGTAATTCCGGTTTATTTTTGCGTATAGTCCCAACTACAGTAATCTGGTTTTCTAGTAACTTCTGTCCAAGTTGACACGAGGTGAAAAAAATATCAACAATAAGGGTATATCCTTTCAGGCCTAGTGTCAAATCAAGGACAACACGCATACCTTGATTTTTGTCAGGCGCGCTTCCCATTTCTTTACCTTTGCGTTTTTACATGCAGTGGGCAGAATAGAATAGAATATCAATATCTGTAACCTCTTATTTCTTGAGAAAATTTCATATTTATCCCAAAATGGATCAAATTTGACCCGTAGACCTTATAAAGGTTAAACTACCAACCAAGAGCTTTTGTGAAAGTACGTTCATATCCCTATCTATATCTTTTATTTGAAAAAGATCCGTTGACAAGATTAAAGATTAATACTAGTTCAAAGTAGAACATGCACCCATTCGCCAGGTTGTTAATTAATTTGGTGCCGGAATAAGTCAGAGCTGTGTTCGTGTGTAATCGTGTATCGATGCGAGTCCTTCGAGAGCTGGTCCTATCGAGTCGACCATTTCCAGTTTTAATTATTATTGTCAGAGATGTTGAGTAGCACGTGATGACTCTCGACTAGACCCAGCCGGACAGAGCTCTGAAAGGGCTTACGGAATGAATATTTAATACGTTGAAATGCGTATCGAGTTAAACTGTTGAAGTTACAAACATGTATTTGGAATCGATGAAAATTTTAGTTTTAACTTAAAGGCCCATTTAAATATAAAGATAAAGTATCTTAAGATTAAAAAAAAAACATTTTTTGACGTCAAAGCAAGATGGCCCGTTCACTACAAGCTCGCTGTGGAGATGTATACTGTAAAACCTGTATGGAGGTTTATACTGCACGTCATGTACAGTGGCGAGCTAAACTCGACAGATTGATTAGCTACAGACAGTTAGTCAAAGTATAACGGTATCTGGACATGTAGTAAGTAGCTGTCAAAAAAGTTTATTATAAAAATAACTGAACTAACCCGGCTTCTAATTGTTTTGTCCCTGTTTACTACTTGCCTGGATTAAGTGGTAAATAACTACTTACCAAAGTGTAAATTTCCCTTTATTAGCAACGTAATACTGTAGTTTTATTTCATTCCACAGAATGTTATATTATTTCACCCTTGTTTCAACTTACCTTCAAATTGCCCCCGCTTATTGAGCTTAAACAAGCGCCTGTCCAAAACTGCTGAGCAATAAAATAATAGTTTCGTTTCATATTATTGCTGTGTGAAAATAAAAAGACGTTATAGTAGGAAACAATACAGCCGTCGCCGCGCGCCGTGTGGCGATAGCCGCTAGACGGGTTGCCGTGAACGAGTGTGTAGGGTGTGGCGCGTGGCGGCTTTGTGAGGAGGGAACTGCTTGGAAAATCTTATATAGACGACCTCAATCATTTTGATTTGGTTTTATGTTATAATTATGACAGAATATCTATTAAATACCATTATTATATTTCGTCGCTTCATTTTTCAGATATAATTAATATTTACCACGTAGTTCCGTTAGGGTACAGGTGACTTCTGCACGTTTTAAAAGACACTCAACTGACTCAAAACGATTCAACCAATCAGAGTGCCTTATCCCTACCACTGCTGTACTGACTGCACCTCAGGTACGAGTACATGCTGGCAGAATTAGCAACTTTTTGCATTGTTGGTCCCTTATTACGTCTAACGCTGTTGTTCTAGACTGGATAAAAAATGGTCTCTGTATATCGTTCGATAAACCGGTTATTCAAAAATTTACCCCGCAAAACAATTTGTTAGGTATAGCAATACCTATACTCCTTACTCTGTTATTTGAAAACGCTGGCATGTGATAAATGCACACTGGCAGCTTTATCTTGTTCTAGAATTGTATTTTCAAACGTTTTCGAAACATATCGGTTTTGAAAGGCTTTTTGACTCAGTCTAATTAGAGTAACCCTTGAGAGACATGATCTAACATAGTACAAAAATAGATCATAAATAAATGTAAATTGTATCTCCTTAAATAATTGTTTCTCTTTTGTACACAACCTCACCACTACCATACAATTTCACGAGCGCAGAGCGGATAGACATTTTAAACTCAATTCAAAAACTTTTAGATCTTGGAGCTATACAGAAGTGTAGCCCAAGTGGAGACCAGTTTATATCCAGAATATTTTTAGCTCCTAAGCCTAACGTAGGGCAACGTTTCATATTAAACCTTAAACCCTTGAATAAGTATTTATTTACTTATTTATTTATTATTAGTGACACTTCACAGCACATAAACATATCTTAAATAAGTGACATTAAAATTATACATAGCCAATAACGAAGATCACATATTACATTTTATCAAGTAGTAGTAGTTAGTTTAGTTTAGTAAGTAGTTTTATCAAGTATTATCGTTTAAAATGGAGGATCATCGCACTGCATCAAAATTAATCCCTTTCAACTGTTTTTTGGCCACGATTGATATAAAAGAAGCGTATTTACTTGTCCCAAAGAATACAAAATTTAGAAAGTATTTCAGATTACAATTTAACATGCAAACTTATGAGTTCACATCTATGCCCTATGGACTTTGCATAGCTCCTAGAGTTTTTACAAAGATTATGAGAGAAGTGATCGATCATTTAAGAAATCGTGGATTTAGTTCTGTCATATACTTAAACGACATAAATGCATGGGAAATACTTATGAGGAGTGCACTTCCAACGTAAATGAGTATTTGCGATTACGTCAATGTTTAGGTTTTATTATTAATTTAGAAAAAAGTTCACTAGAACCGAAACAATTGTGTAAATTTTTAGATTTTCTTTATGATACAAGAAATTTATCAATATCTCTTCCAGACGATAAACGAGAAAGTATTGCTCAGTTGGTTCAAAAGTTATCAAAATTACATATCTGTTCAATTAGGGAATTTCAAGATTAATAGGAGTTCTGATAGCCGCTTGTCCTGCCAAGTAATACGGCTGGTTGTATACCAAATTACTGGAGCGACATAAGTATTTATCGCTATTAAAGAATAATAGTTATGATGAACAAATCCAACTTCCAAATAGCATTTTCGCGGATTTAAATTGGTGGCTAAACAATATTAAAAGTACATTTGTTTTGTTTTTACTTAAAATCTGTTTTTTTTTGTTTGTTAATTGAACTTGGAGAGTGTTGTGTACAATTATTATAAGATTGCAAATTTATACTGTTACTCTAGTGTGATGTGATGTAATATATCTATTCTGTTATCTGTTATTGTACCTTCTTAAATAAAATAAAATAAAAATAAAATATGATTCGTATCTCAAGTTGCAAGTTGTTGCTGGTTTAGGAGCAGTCCGTTACCTAAATTTCGGAAATGTTCCAGTAATGAATCCGACCAACGATATTATCTCAATTTTCAATACATTTTGAAACCTAATACACGACCACTTTATTATGTTTATTAGCTTCCACGTATTTCCAGGGTTCTTGTTTTAAATTATAGTCACGAAGACTAGTAGATATAAAGTTTATTCACAGAATTGACAAAATACACACTGAAACACAACTTATCTATCTGACAGCTAGTCGACGACTGACTGCCCCCGGCCCGCGCGCCGCGCTCTTATCAACTATATTCATAACATTATACATGATGAATAGAACCAAAATTACAGAATTTATTTAATAGCTAACAGGCGGCCATTCTGCCGTGGGGATGAACCCATCCCCAACTCAGCTTGGCCATTCACTGTTAGGTATGACCTCATACCTTGATTTGTTATAAACAATAAATTGAAATGTGATGAAAAGCATTCATTATCATTTCTTTTTATATAATACAAGATAGATCGAACTACAATAAATCTGATATTTAAATATATAAGTTAATGATTTCTACTTATTTTACATTCTATTTTTAACTGCACTTGTTTAATTTATTCTAGTATATAAACATAAATCTAAATTCATTAAAGATATTGGTAGGTATTATTTATCTCATTTTAGTGTAACACAAATCTAAATACAAATAACGATTGATACTTTTAAGACTTCAAGAGAACCACTAATAGTTACCACAATAACTTATTAAACTTAATAAAAATTATAATTATCATTTACAGTTTATAATTATTAAGTGCGAGTAAATTAGTCCAAACACTAGAGCCACACTAGAGGCACAAAAATTATAACCTAAGTACCACACTGGGGTTAGATTTAATTAACATCATTAGTGTTCACACTTGGGAACTTCAATAGGTACCACACTTGGGGTCCATTGTTATCTATTTGTATTGGCCACACTAGGGGCTAACATAGTGTTCACACTTGGGAACTTCAATAGGTACCACACTTGGGGTCCATTGTTATCTATTTGTATTGGCCACACTAGGGGCTAACATAGTGTTCACACTTGGGAACTTCAATAGGTACCACACTAGGGGTCCATTGTTATCTATTTGTATTGGCCACACTAGGGGCTAACATAGTGTTCACACTTGGGAACTTCAATAGGTACCACACTTGGGGTCCATTGTTATCTATTTGTATTGGCCACACTAGGGGCTAACATAGTGTTCACACTTGGGAACTTCAATAGGTACCACACTTGGGGTCCATTGTTATCTATTTGTATTGGCCACACTAGGGGCTAACATAGTGTTCACACTTGGGAACTTCAATAGGTACCACACTTGGGGTCCAATTTCATCATTTTCTCACTGCTATCTATGCTGTAAAGTACATAATAGAGAAAATTAGTGGTAGGTAAGTGTATAATATGTAAGTCAGTTAATTAATAAATATATAAATTACTCAGATAATTGATACAGTAAATTACTCTGAAAGAGAGTCGTCCGTTGTAGATCTTATTTCATCAGTAATAGGAGGTGCCCCCATCGTTATCCACGGTTTAAAGTCGTCTGCCAAGAAAATGTTGTGGTATGCATGACCTGTCATACCTGTCATTATCTATAACGTGTTATCTAAAATGGTCCCCGAAACTTTGGGACTAACTTTTTTTTTTTTACTTTTGCCTTTTTCTGTTTTATGATTAGGAATCATAACAAGATCGTCCTGCTGAAATACTTTATGGGGTGCTTTGTTTTTGTCATAATTATTTTTCATTTTTAGTTGATTATCTTCTATATTCTCTTGAACAGTCTGTCTTAATTCTTCTCTTTCTGTACTGGTCATTAAATAAATATAAATAAATAAATCGTTTATTTGCTAGAACACAGTAGTAACGAAGGTCTTAAAATTAAAAATGTCCAAGATGTATCCAGCCTGCATGTAAGCGTGCAAAAATATAAAAATACTAAAGGCTCTGGTAAAATAAAAAAAATATAAATTTGTCAATAGTTATTAAAAATTAAATTAGTTAAAATTATTTACAAGTATTACAATTTGATATGTCATGACATAAAAATTCATTAGTATTATAAAAACAATATAAGCCGTGTGGTGACGGCAGAACAGAACACACCCGTCACCAACCCTTACTCCTCCCACGGGTGCCGCAAGAGGCGACACAGGGACCACACACTGAACAGCGAACGGGCAGCAGCGCTCTCTGACACAGTAACCTTTCAATAAATCTTGTCATCTCGGATTGCATAATTTTGAAATATGTCTTTTATGTAATTTTAATTTTTCTGAACGATCTGTTTAACCGCCTTTAAATGTGGGTCTGTCATTTGAATAGTATGGAGCCAGTCATTAGTCGTGATGTTAAGAACTTCTAATTCTTCATGCTCCGGGGATAATACAGGATTGCGGCTGAGTGCATCTACCTACATGCTGCATACTTTGGCCGGGTTTGTATTCAATCGAAAAGTTATACTCCTGAAGTATAGGCCACCACCTAGCAACTTTCGGTAACAAATTTCACTTTGATAACGTTGACCGTAAAGCATTACGATCAGTGATAACTTTAAATTGTACCCTAAATTTCTTCAAAGACAGTACTACAGCCCTAAATTTCTTCAACGACAGTACTACAGCCATCGTCTCTAATTCAAACGAGTGCTAAAATTCTTCATCCCGTGTAGTTTGGCGACTGAAATAAGCCACCGGCCGTAGTGGCGTGTTATCATTGGGTCATTGTAGTAATATTCCGCCTATACCCAGTTTACTGGCGTCACAGTGAACTTCTGTAACATACTCGGCATTGCACAAAGCTAAAACAGGCCTCGTAATCAGTTTAGATTTGATGTTTTAAAATGGCGTTTTTTTGTTCTTCGCTCCATAATCAAACAGCATCAGTTTTGGTTAGTTTTGTCAGAGGCCTTGCTATAGACGCGAAGTTAGGGACAAAACGTCTGAAGAAACTGGTTAGTCCAATGAATTGTCGAACCTGATGGACATTACTCACGCACGAGAACTATTGGACTCGCATAGGGTGACTGAGATTCCTGTATAATGCCATTAGATTTCCGATTATCTCTCTCACCTTAGCACGCTCCCTGAATGGTAGCCTATATGGCTTATAGTAGATAGGAGTAGTATCATTTAATCTGATACTCATCTCAGTTACGTGAGTCACTCTCAGTTCACCGGAGTTGAGGGCGAAATAATCTCTAAAATCATTTAATAACTGAAGCAATCTATTTTTGTCTTTTTCGGTGACAACTGGCCCTAAATTTAACATCTCCATCGTTATTAAAGGTTTAGGTTCAGTAAATGCTGGTGATTTTATTGTCTCTCTTACACTGATATCTCTTACTCCGGTAATTTTTTTTTTCTCAGGTAATTGTACTACACCCGATATTAGCTTATTTTCCTTGAGACTAATATGTTCATTCGACATGTTTATTATAAGAATTGTATCTTTGCCAGCTTCGAATTTTATTAATAAACTCCTTGTAAAATTGAATATTCACTTCCCGGTCTCATACATATATTTCCGGGTACAAATGGTAGGCCAGTATGCTCGTTAACTGTGTGTACTTCCAAATTATTTAACCCTTTTTCCAATACTGTGTCGTGAGCGAAATGTAAGTTAATCTTTTCTAGCTTGGAGTTATCGCAATATAATCGTAGACTAAAATTTGTTTTATAAACAATTTAAAAGTAGGTAATTCAGTCAATGATTGCCCTTTTCTAATAAATGATCGTCTACAATATAAGCTTCAATATCAGCCTCAACTGCGTCAACCACGACCTTAACATTGGTTTTACCTATCGGTAGTATACTTCCGAATGCAAATCCTTTAATAAAGAGGAGACCTGACTTTACTATAGTGAGATGAGCCTTATCTGCCACTGTTTTGCAAATAAGGGTGCATTCACTAACAAAATTAATATATGCGGATAGTTTAACTCCATTTAAAGTAATAGATTTAAAATACTTGCCGTTAGTTAGACTGTCCAATGAGTTTTTTTTTTTTTTTTTTTTAAATTTGAACTGTCTCAGTTTTAGCACTTGTCATATTACTTGGTTTTGTACAAGTACGTGATGTATGTCCATTCTCTAAACAATTGTAGCATTGAACATTTTTATTACGTTCATGAGGCTTATTTATTGATTTTTGAGCGTTGGGTGTTATGTGACGGTTTGTCATTACATTCTCGTTTCGGCTTAAGTTGAATTTACGTGGGATTAGGTTGCTTTTTCTTGAAATACGGCGTAGATATCTATGTAGCTGCGATAGTCTATTAAAACTTGAACCCTGAGCGTTTAAACGAATGTTATTGTCAAAAATCCTATTGACAATACAGTCAACCATTACGCTCTCTTATACCACATTTTTACTAATCTCGCTTTATCATGGTAATAATCCTCCAGAGATTGCTGTCTTCTGCTCCTTCTTTCTAACATTTCATTTAAGCGGTCGGCATAGTTCTCATATACGTCGATGTCACTGCGAGGTGTTGAATACGATCTTTTCTTACGTTTTGAGTATTTGTTTTGAGCCGTTGTTTTGGGCGCGATGATCTTTCGGATGCAGTCAATGAAAGCGAATCATCAAATGATGATGTGTTAGATTAGTAACGACGCCGTCGTTTTCTACTTTTTGAGTGTCGTTTTTAATATAGTATAAATCATCAGAGCTTTCAAACGTACTTGTAGCAGAGCGGCGAGGGCGATGGTAAGAGGAACGTGGTATACGTGCATGTCTGCTACTATTCGTGCTACTAGACGAGCATCACCTTCGAGATCTGCTACGGTAAGTTTATGACGGCGGCGATTATCACGCAAAATTGTCAGTGACAAGACAACTTGACAACAAGACAACTTGTCACTGACAATTTTGCGTGATAATCGCCGCCGTCATAAACTTACCGTAGCAGATCTCGAAGGTGATGCTGAAGGTGATGTGACAACACAGACTGGCGTCTCCGAATGGGCTGGTCATCCCGAGTTTTGCTGCGAGACTCTCTAGTTCGCCCACGATCGCGTAAAAGACGCCGGGGTGGTGGGTGACGTATAGCCTGACGCTTCCGTGGAAGACATGTTTCTGGTATGGGTGGAGACCATGTATGCATCCACAAAGTAACAAAACAAGACAACAGGTGTAAGTATATAAAAAATGAGTGAGCGTATGTGTGTGTGTATGAAGGAAAAGGAGGAAATTAAAAGGGGTAGGGGAAGGAGAGAGAAAGAGAAGAAACAATAACATTTATTATTATGCAATGAGTAGGTAGGTACGTGCAGCTGAACGTTATCACCCTATTAGCTAACAGCTAAAACTTATTACCACACTATAGGTAGATTACTATTTCATATTATTAAGAAAATTGTAGTTTATTATATTATTTATTAAGTAAGCTGATTGTTGTTTTCCACCACAGAATACATTGAACAACTTTTAAAATTTTCACAAAAGAAATAATCTACTCGGATCAGTTCTGATATATCTTTGTACTTTGGTTTCCCAAGATATAGTTTAGGGACCCCTGCTCCTACTAATACAGATTTCGTAGACGATAAGTTACATTATGTGTATAATAATTAAGTAAAATCTGTGTAAATGTTCAGCTATAATAAAATGTTTTTTTCATTTATTTTTTTTGACTAGAACATAATTATTGTAATGGAATTTAAGCAACGTCAGCTGCGGTCATAGACACATGAAATAGCCTATACAAATAAAGCCCTGAACCCAATCATGTATTCCAGTTAATTCTTCTAATGCTCTCGGCCGGGGATCGAACCCGGGCTCTCTTACACACGCACGCCACCAGACGTACTACGTGTGTAGTCTTTGTTATCATAAACATAGAAAGCAAAAGCAACCGATTCAAGACCGGTACCATACTTCCGACGGCTGTGAGTAAGTACGCTTTGCGATGACCATATTTACCTACTTACAACGTTTGTCAGATGCACCATAAAACTACTCCACACCCGCCGTAAACATGTTTGTGAAATAATAAGTGGGCTAATCATTTTCAGTGAGATGAAATGACCTGACACCAACTAAATCAGACACCTATGTTTAGTTCTAGACATGATTACGCTTGTTTATAACAAAGCAGGTACCTACTCGCTGTAATGTGAGTATCACCATTGCTCGCCGCCTTTTAACTTTTAAGGCAAGTGACGTATAACCTACTTCGTTCTTACTTCCCGATACTAAGATTGTAAAATAATGTAATTAACATCTTTGTAAGTAAGTATACAAACCGATTATGTAGTGATTTACATTATAATATAATAAAGAGGTTACATACCAGCAGATTTTCTCCAAGGTTCTTACCACTTCTGAAGTATTAGCTTCCACGTATTTCCAGGGTTCTTGTTTTAAATTATAGTCACGAAGACTAGTAGATATAAAGTTTATTCACAGAATTGACAAAATACAAACTGAAACACAACTTATCTATTTGACAGCTAGTCGACGACTGACTGCCCCAGGCCCGCGCGCCGCGCTCTTATCAACTATATTCATAACATTATACATGATGAATAGAACCAAAATTACAGAATTTATTTAATAGCTAACACGTTGATAATAACATTGTAGAATGTTGAGATCGAATTGTAGTTATTCACGGAGAACCTTTGCGAGCTTGCAAAATGAGTCTAGCGGGTAATTAGCTGGCGTCGTCGTCGCTAAGCAAAACGTGTCGTCCCATATAATTACCCGGCCGAGTTCGCGCTTCTTTAAATAAACATAAACTACGGCGAGTCCGCGCACCGCCCCGCCCCGCCCCGCCCCGCCGCCGGCCGGCCACAACCGCGTATTTGAGTAGGCGCTGCTTGCCTTGCCTGTCACATTCTCTCCCACTCGACAAACTTCCTAAAACCCATACAAACATCGCCTACGCTCCGCTCGTGGTTCAAACTGAAATAATACAAAAGGAGTCCCGGGTTAAATTAGTACCTATGTGGGTCAATCAACTTTTTAACCGACAGTTTTGATGAATTTCCAGAATATATTTTAGTTTTAATTTTAGTTTTATATTTTAACCATTCATAGTATTTTATGTAGTAAATTTATCTGAAATGTATTTACTAAACGAGCAGCGACCTTGATAGCGTATTTTTTAAGTTTTAGCTGAAAATGTGAACCTAAGGGAAATTCCCGTCACTTGAGTTACTCAAAATAATAATGCGATAGCTAAGAAATAATAAAACATTCAATTTGTTGTTTTATTCGAAAAATTTGGTAACTCAGGATAAACTTTGTGTTCAAAAGGAATTACTCACATAGGTACAGTCCAACATGCATAATCATTGAGAGAATATTAATATCCTGTTTTTTTTTCGACCCCTTACTATAGCTGAATCCGATGCTGGTGACGCAGGTGGTGTGTGATGATTATCTTCTAAGAAATTGCGTATACCAGAAGCCGGTGAACTAGGAGGTGTAACAGCTAAAACGTTTGGTAAAGTCTTCAGTTTTACGGTACGCGTGTTGACGCAATTTCCAGATAACATTCGCGTTTCTCCTTTCTTTAGGAGTCTTTAACGAGTCTTTTAGTTTTATGATAATGTTCGCGGTGCTTTCTTTTAGCCTCTTCATATTTATCCTGATTTTTTTTCAGTTTCTCTCGATATCTTTTCTGTTTTTCTGCTGCTGTTAACGCCATAATTAGTGAGAATGCAATCTGAAAGTAATAAATAGATTAAATACATCATCTAAAATGTAAATTTCACTGGATGTCTTAGGAGTTGCCAAAATTGTCTCTGAAGTTACCTTTTCAGTAACTCAGTATACGAGTAACTCAGTAGACATTTTAAAAGTAACAGTCTGTAAATCAAAATTTACGCAAAAGTTGGAGAATTTCTACTTACCATTAGAAAGTAAGACTCATGATCTTTGAAATGCAAATACCTATTTCGAATTAATACGGTCACTCAGTTGACGCCGAATAAATACACGCACACTCTCCAAGAGCTTGTCGCTAACTGGCGGCTTGTCGGCTCTATCAAAGGACTTGCCGCCGCACCGACAAAGAATGAGACAATACCGCAATTCTTTCGCGAGAGATCGCGGCATCTAGCGTTATTTTTGTAAACCTTTGGAAAGTAACTCAGCATACATGTCGAAAAGGGATGCATCAGGGACAGAAGTTTCGGATTTTTTTTCTGACATCAAACTCGTGACACCTCCCCTGCGGCTCAGGCTTACAAAAGTCAGCTCGTTTGTAATTTACCACCTAATCCTCGTATCGTAATGTACTATCTTAAAACAGAGAAATTCTCAAATGTCGTTTACATCTCTCATACTCTGAAAGAAAGTAAACCAATAATGACCCAAAAGAGAGGATGAACTTTGAAATTGGAACCTTACAAAGAAAAAAATATTGCACACAATACAGCCTACACAATTCTACAATTAATTTTGTTCCGATAAAAAAGAAGAAAAACTATTTAAAAAAAATCAAAAACCTCCTTCAAAAGTAAAACACATTTGTTTGCACTAAAAAGTAACAAATAATATTAATAACTATGTATGCAAAATTTACATTAATAAAAATGGTCAATAGAATAGAATTCAATCACTTTTACTTTTTAATATTTACGTAAAATAAACAACACTTTTTGTAGTCGGTGCCAGCCACGAATCACAGGCATTCACAGTTTGTTCTATTATTTATAAACTTTCTTCATCTTAATTTTTATAAACCGCTCTAAAGTAAATAAACTTAAAAAAAGGCGCACGTTCTCGACGTTGTTCCCGCCCGAACGGGTCAGGGCAGGCGTCGTCGACGGTTGTTTTCGAAATTCATTTCTTTTTGTATTCATATTCTTTGAAATTAGCTTTGATGATTTAAGTTTGTGTAAAATATTTTGTTAGGTTCGGTTGAGTTATTTCTTAGGTACTTGTTATATAATTTCGTTCATGTTTTTATGTACAATAATTTCATGACCTTGTTAATAATTTTGTGTAAAGCGCTACAAAGTTTTTTTTTAGTTTGTTTCTGATTTGGATGACATTAACTATAAAGAGCGCTGATTTTTATATTTAAATAACATTTTGTCGTTCATATATTTATGTAGAAGCTGGAGGGTTGCATGCAACCATGCTTCAACGTTATTTTGTTTAGTTTCTTCTTAGATTTGGCTGGACCAATCAATATAAAAAGAGTTAATAAATTAAATTGTAAATAATAATAGGATTTTATTATAATAGCATAGCTTTTTTAGGTATAATATATCTTTGTAAAAAACGCTCTACAATGCTACTATGTTTAGGTTTTTTCTTGGCTGGCACCGACTACAAAAAGTGTTGTTTATTTTACGTAAATATTAAAAAGTAAAAGTAATTGAATTGTATTTTATTGACCATTTTTATTAATGCCAATCTTGCATACATAAATAGTTATTAATATTATTTGTTACTTTTTAGTGCAAACAAATGTGTTTTACTTTTGAAGGAGGTTTTTGTTTTTTTTTAAATAGTTTTTATTTTATTCTTTTTAGTGGGTACTGCAGCACGTTTCCAACCTTTTTGGATTATTTACGATTATCTTGTAGTGTGAGGTATCGTTGGATAGGTCTTTTAAAAATAATCGGAGTTTGCTGAAACCATTTTTCGATGTTAGCGTAAGTTTTAGAAATATTTCGTTTTAAAGTGCTTATTTTTGTTAGTCAAATTTGCCCCCCCCCCCCCTCCCTACCAGCGAAACCGTTATAATTATATGGAAAAGTGAAAAAAATCATGGTAGTAGTGCATATGATGAATTTAAAAGGAAAACTATCAACATCAAGTAGGCTTTACAGTTTATCTAATAATAGACCAACTTATAAAATGTACTTGTACAAATATTTTATCCTCGAAATTATTATCAGCCCTCGCCTTCGGCTCGGGCTGCTAAAAGTCTCGGGTAAAGACCGTTCGTTTTGTGCACTTGTTGTAAAATCTACTATTATTTGTACCGGAGGAATCCTAATTTACATTGTGTAATCTATTGAGCCACTAAAGCCTAATATCAATGTCGTAAGATTAAAAAAAATAAAGCGGCGGGAAACATCTCTTGTTTTTTCGTGCTTTTTTACGTAAAATTACTGTTTTATTTCCTCGCAATCGAAGTGAAAAGCAAAGTTTATAACTCGCCCACAAAACAATTTTATCCTCGACATTAATATAAAAAAGTCTCGGATAAAAACCGCTCGTTTTGTGCACTTGTTGTAAAATCTACTATTATTTGTACCGGAGCAATCCTAATTTACATTGTGTAATCTATTGAGCCACTAATTTGGCTCGAGAAACTACTTCTTCTGAAGATAGTAGCTAAGACACATGGTTTAACGTGCCTTCCGAAGCACGGAATCATGTATTTTTCGGGCAATAATTAAGTGATTCAGGCAGCAATGTCTTAACAAAACTAGAGAAAGTCTCACAAGAACAGTCTCCACCGGGATTCTAACTCGGAACCTCCGTGAAAAGAGTCAAACAATAGACCGCTCGGCCAGAGAGGCTATACTGTTTGTATTTTTTTTTATTTTTTATTTATTACATCGCGATGCATGTTGCTATTACCAGTTGAGGAGTTTCCGCTTTTATTTGCTATTTCATCATCAGATTTTACCAAAATTGGTATGGATCTATCCCTAAAGCACGTTCTATCGAATGAAAAAAGAATCATCAAAATCGGTTGAAAACTGACTGAGATATGACTAAAAGAATAGACGAATAACGACGCGAATGCTACATTCCGTTGAGGAATTTCCAAGTTTTACATCATGTTCCACCATCAGATCTTGACGAAATTAATATGGGACCACCTTGAGAGTAAATCCTATCGAATGAAAAAAGAATTATTAAAATCGGTTAACAATTGGCGGAGATATCTAATAACATACATAAAAAAAAAAATACAGACGAATTGAGAACCTCCTCCTTTTTTGAAGTCGGTTAAAAATGCTTGAATATACTTTAAACCCTTTGACGGCCGCACCAATTTTTACCTAAATCAACTAAAGCCGAAGGGAAATAAACTTGCCATACAATAATCCACTCTGAACATTTCAAATAAAGCCTCAAATAGCCAGATGACGGATGCAAACATAATAAACCATTGGCCGTCAAGGGGTCAAAATTCGCATGTTTACCTAGAAATAAAAATAAAAATATTAATAATAAAATTATACAACAAACAATTTATTCTTTAAATTTTTGGCAAAAATTACACGATTGCGAACCTTTAAAAAAAGGCCGGAAAAAAAATATTTTTATTTAATTTTGTGGCTTGTAATCAATTTTTTGATGTAAAAATACGTTGGTTTAGGCTTGTGCGGGAATTTCTAAAATCAATAGGTACACAACGCAGTGATTACAATAAAAACCAATTGAAAATTTACCAAATAATTATAAAGCGAAAAATGAAAAAAAATATATAATAAAAAAAAACAAATACACCAAACCAAAGCAGAGTGTTCACCACGTGGAAAAGATCAATTCCATTCTCACATTATAAGCGCCCTTGCTACGCTCGTGCGCTTAAATGATTCGGGTGTATTATTAATCGCTTTCACCCCTTGGTTAACAATCTACTATGAACCAAAAATTGTTCGACGCAATAAAAATGCCTGGAGGAGCCTATTGGTCTATGAAAAGCTACATGACAGGCGATTTACCACTCACATTAAAGCGCAAAATTATGGACAGCTGCATTCTCCCGATCCTCACTTACGGTGCACAAACTTGGTCTTTGACGGAAAATCAGAGGTCCAGACTCTCTGTATGTCAACGAGCCATGGAGCGCAGCATGCTGGGTCCGAAACTGACCGATCGAGTCAGAAATAGCATGCTGCGTTCCAAAACTCAAATTGCTGACGCCCCGCGTGTAGCCGCCAAGCTAAAGTGGGACTGGGCCGGACACGTCGCCGAATGCCACTAGACCTATGGGCAAAACAAACGACCACCTGGAGCCCACAAAGAGGTAGGCGGAGACGTGGACGGCCTCGTAGGAGATGGCGGGATGAGATTGACTCTTTTTTAAGGAGTTGGGATGAGGAAGCCTAAGATAGGGAAGGATGGAAGAAGAAGAAGGAGGCCTTTGCCCAGCAGTGGGACAGTCTAGGCTAAATAAGATAAGAAGATAACATACCACCGTCTCGTTGGCCTAAGCAATCGGAATTGTCCAAAGGTCAAGCAAGAGTCTAAATTAAGTCTCACAGAAAGCACTTCAATAAAATTGTACGAATGTAGCGAGCGGTGTACCCTGTAGTCGTGATGTCTACATTAAATGGGTCAATGTTGCTGCAATTTCATTACGGAGGAACTCGAAATGAGTTAGCATTCGAGTTCAGGTCGTTTGGATTCGGTCCAGGAACACAATAAAATTGATATTAGGTTTAACAACTTGGTACTTGACTAAGCCAGGGTATGATATTAGTCTACCTTGACGTTCAAGGTTGTGGGTATTCATAGTTACCTAATGCCAATCTAGATTAAATACTAGTTTCTCCAACCAGTTTTTGGAACCAGTTGTTGCAAAAAGTTTTTGGAACCAGTTGTTCATCGTCGAATAAACCCTCAAATTACGTCATTGGTGTTTTAATCCAAATAACGAACCCTTGTCCGTAAAAATATATAATCACATGTATTAAACACAAATGTCATGTCTCAGACCACCTGAAATGGCGAATTTAGTACAATGTTAACAGACAGATGTGACGTCAGTGACAAAGCGTGGCAAGGGCAATTGTTTTTTAGTTCAGCACAGCACTGGCCAGTTTTCATATGATTGCATCACTAAATATAGCTGTTTATTTTTAAAATGTCCTCTTCCCAAAGGTTATCTGGAAGAGATCGCTACAAGCAATAAGGCCGCCTTTGCGCACTCAATTTATATTATGTTTACTATCATCATCATCATCATCATCATCATCATCATCACTATTTATTGTTTTTATGTTCCTTTTGTGTGCAATAAAGTGTTTTTACTTACTTACTTGTAGCTTACGAAACTAGCAGTCGGCTTCAGCATCCATTGCTTCGTCTTCACCTCGAATGTTTCCAAGACAAAAGAGTCAGTGTCTTATCTCGCGCAATAAAAACGCAATTCCAACGACGCGCCCGCGCCGGCTGAATGCAAATCACCAATCCAGCGTTACAGCGCTTTCATACACAAAATTATTGCATATTTTTGCATACATTTCTCAGCAAACTCCCGAGTTGCGATCTCTTGGGTTTGGGATGTCCGAGTTGAATAGGCCCAGTCATTTGGCCCAACTGCCGACATTTGCATGAGAATTGTAACTTTTCTAATGTTATTCAAGTTTATTCCAAGTTGTGTTCGTATTGTTTGATTTTGATAATGAATTTTGAACGTGTATGGTGTAATGACAATGGTTTATAAAATGATAACGATCTCCGTTCTTAAATGAATTTATCATAACAAGCGATACCAAAAGTTTATTTTGAACTAATAATGTAAATTAATTTTATATTAAATACTTCAAGCTGCATTTTCAACAGCTCTCATACGACCCCCAAGGAGCTCGAGCCTACCCTGAATTGAGGTGAATTGTGTTTCTTCACGATGTTTTCCTACATCTTAAGAGTGTCGAATAAACGTACACTTGTAGGAAATTGAAATTCGAAAATACAGTACATGATGGGAATCGAAACCGCGTCTTCCAGATGGAAGGCAGCGGCCCTAACCAATACACCACCGACGCTGTTACAAGTAGTTTAATTTGGTGTTAATTGATATTCGAAATAGAGCTGTAAAAACCAGAAAGCATCTTTGAAAAAACAAACGCCTGGGAAATAAACTATGGTTGTTTTAGTGGAGCTCATCAAGCGGGTGGCAATAAAAACGCGGGTCGTAATCGCAATCGCGCGCACGGCTCGCCGCGCGTCTAACGAGTCATCCTCGGCGGGGACTCTACACTGTTGGGGAATCGGTAGAATCACGGTTAGTAAATATACGATTCTGTCCGCGAGCGATCTGAATGCATTCGTGGCCAAAATAGTCAGATTTGAAATAGTTCTTCATGAGGAGTAATTTGTGCGCCCAAAGCAAAATTTGTGCATCTAATACTTTCGGAGATATTCATGAAAAACTGATTTTGTTGCAATAACAATCCACCGGCAAAATGAACAACCTTTTACCCCGAAACTGGATTAATAAAATAAATGAGTAGCTTTCATCGCATTGTACCTATATATGCCCGAATGATTTTGATTGTTACATTAACGTCAACAGCTTATAATCGACTAAGGCCTAATTGGCTCGAGCCACTTGACGGGGAGTGGCTCGAGCCAATTAGGCCTTAGTCGACCACGCTGGCCTAGTGCGGGTTGGTCGACTACAAGCACAACCTTTGAATTTCTTCGCAGGAGTGTGCAGGTTTCCTCACGATATTTTCCTTCACCGTAAAAGCGTCGAATAACGTACATTGAATTCAAAATTTGAAAACAAATTTTGTAAGTACGTGATGAAGATCGAACCCGCGTCTCCCAAAGGAAGACAGCGGCCCTAACCACTACACCACCAACGCTCTCGTTATATAAACACGCAATTTAAAATAATATAAGGAATGATAATAACCGGAATCTAGTTAATTTACAACCAGTTCTTAATAGTCAACACGTATCATGAAGATAACCCTTGAGCTTAATACCATCAAGTTTTTACTGTTGTAGTGGCGTATAAAGGATTGCTTGTCAGCCAGCGCGGTGTTAATTTATTTCTTTCGAAAAAAAAAAAAACGTTAACGCTTGTTATTTTTTCTATAAACAAAGTATATCTTCCGGTGAGCATCTCCTCAGCGGCGAGCGTCGGCTTATCAACGTTTCTGGCTGGCGGCTCGGCGCGGGATAATTGCTGGATTTCATGAATAATTACATTTCGCGATTCGTTCTGCTCGGATAGACCAAGGAGTGAATAAGCGCTAATTATATCAGCGAGCTCTCCTTTGAACTCTTGTGTAGTTCTCACTTTGAAATTTTAAAGTTAAACAAGTTTATAACATGTTTTTAGTCACCTAAAATGCATACCAATTCGTGGCTCCTGTCTGTGGCAATCCAAATTCCGCGGGTGGGAGGGTGTGCCGTGTGCCTCGCAAACGGATCGCTAGAATAGTGTGTACTACCCTTAACTTGCATTGAAGTTATATCTTAATCTCCTACTCACAATATCTAACGTTTTAAATAATTTTCAACCAAAAATACAATTGGTATAAAATACTCTAGCCTAAAATAACGTACATGTCAATGTGTTAAAAAAATATTTTAAAGTTGTAGAATGAATAAATTCTTATTTGTTCTGAAATACAACAAGGAATTTAATAAGCAACAGATTTAATTTTTGTAAAGAAACAGCGGCTGCCTGTCTCTCCGTGGCAAGTCTCAGGTTGCGCGGAATTCATTTCACTTCGCCTCTAAAATTCAAACGTCAAATTTTTTGAAATTCAGAGAGCTAGCTTATTTCCTTTATAAAATATTACGATGAAAATTTTGTCATTTACTTGTTTGTGTAAAAGGATTTCGTTACACAAGGACCACTGAAACAATACTTGAAAGCCTATTGCGGGAAAGGACTTTGTAGACTCTCAATAATTTATAAAATAACAGACGTGGCGGCAACTTATCACAAATATGTCGAAGCACGGTAAAATGCGTTTTCATTACTCATACTCGGAAAGTAGGTCTGAAGTTGCCTGAGGAGCGGATTGAAGGGAATACTTTTCAGCCCGGAGGGAGAATCGTTTTCAACTGACAGCTGTCAAATATAAAAAGAAAACTAGTTCTCATTTCTCATTTCTATGTTCCATCTTTCTATACAGCCACTCAATTACAGCGCAATATTAAATTGAAATAACTTAAAGTTAAGTATTAATTAGAGAACATATAAACTAACAATAAAACCTCTAAGACTCATTCAAATGTACATATACCAAATTCAATTTACATAAAACCTATAAATGAAAATGACGTTATTAAAGCAATTATGTCTCTAAAGAATACAACGTCAGTGGGACACGACGAAGTGTGCACAAAGGTTCTGAAAAGTTGTAGGTATCAAATTGCTCCAGTACTGACTTATCTGATAAATCTTTCCCTGGAGCAAGGTGTTTTTCCCGAGAGCCTAAAAAAGACTATCGTAAAGCCCTTATTTAAAAAAGGAGATAGATCGGTCATAGAAAACTATAAACTATGCCCAATTGCTTTTATTTCTGTTTTTTCTAAGATTTTTGAAAAAATAATGTATGAGCAGCTATTAGGATTCTTTAATAAATGTAGTGTATTAAAGAGTGACCAATACGGTTTTCAACGTAAAAAAACTACAACCTTAGCTACTTATAACCTTGTAAATGAAGTTTTAGATCAGACCAATAAAAGATTACTCACGACCGTTCTTTTTTTCGATATGACAAAGGCTTTTGATTTTGTCTCTCATAGCCTCTTGCTCTCCAAATTAGACCATTATGGAATAAGAGGCCCAGCTCTCAAATGGATTAAAAGTTATTTAGATAATAGGACCCAATACACAGAGATTTCAAACCTTAGCAAAAATTTTGAAGTTGAAACTAAAAGATCCAAGTATAGACAAAATACTTCAGAAGTCCCACAGGGAAGCGTCCTAGGGCCGCTGTTATTTTTGGCATATATTAACGATATCCCAGAGGTGACAAAATATAGAACAATTCTTTTCCCAGATGACATATCAATCGTTGTGACATCTAATAAATTTGATAACCATGAAAATGACATAAATAATATAATTAAAATAGTAATAGAATGGATGGATAAAAATAATTTGCAAATTAATATTAATAAGACGAATTTTATGAATTTTAATAATTTAAATAAGAAACTTAATATTAAATATGACGGCAAACACATTGACGGAACTGACTGTGTAAAATTTTTAGGCTTATCACTTGATGCTGAATTTAAATGGAAAAAACAGATTGATCTAGTTTGTAACAAAATAAATAGATTCAGTTTTCCGCTCTACAAACTCTCAAAAGCAGCCTCTTTAAACACTGCCTTGGCTGCATACTTCGGTTATATTGATTCCGTCGCTAGATATGGAATTCTTATCTGGGGAAATAGCGCTCATTCTAAAAGAGCATTTATCGCTCAAAAAATATATTAGATCAATTTGTGGAGCTGGTCCTCGCGATTCATGCCGTCCGTTATTTAATACTCTAAAAGTTCTTCCATTACCGTGTCTCTATATATTTGAAGTGGCCAAATTTGTTAAGGAAAATCTATACCTCTTTGAAAAAGCAAAAGACTTAACTAATAGACCTTTGAGAAACCCGGATAAATTAGTGCAAACTGTTGTCCCAAAAACGGCAAGATACAGTCAAAACTGTTCTATGTGTATTAAAATTTATAATAATCTGCCACGAACTTTAATACAACAGCCTAAACTCGTATTTAAAAGAGACTTGTACAAATGGCTTCAATCACAAAATTTTTACTCAGTTAAGGATTATTTAAGTGTAAAATTTGCATGACTTGTTTGGACATTTTTAATGTAAATTTGTGTATTGTTTTTTAAGTTATTATGACATTTATAATTTGCATGTTACTTTAAAGTGACTGAAAATGTGCTCGTTATTTACTATGCTGTAGGTACGCCTGCAAACCTGTACCATTTTTCTTAGCAAATAAATCATTATCATTATATTTTTAATAGTACATTACTGCCGCGACCGCAAAATTAATTATTGCTAGAGTTATTGCGGCCGAGGCGTGTATAGTGCTTTTCTCTGAAATATGCGAGGAAATTACAAAGTACTAAAAATATTGTGTTACCTTGAATTTAGATGTCTACTTGTATCGCACTAAACTTATAAGTTCTAATCTTTATCACTTTCTACTTTGATTTCTTGAACCTTTCATTGTTATAATATTTCCCCAATTCAATGATTAGTGAACTCCATCATGAAAAATAAGTAACAAAATAAATACATACATAGTACGATAAAAATAAAAGCGGCGAAAATTACAAACAAACCGCCATATTGTACACTTTTCTTTTATTTTTTTGGTGCCAGTGTCATACAGAGCATACACCCAACTCAAATTACTACGAGTCGTGTACGATTCATATGAAATTTGAATTTAGAACATTAAAACTTATAAAGAGTAAACCATAAGATTAAAGAATAGATTTAACTGAGTCTGCTGACTGTACTTTTTCAGGAGTAAAATAAAAGTGGTGACCAATCGGGCAATGAAAAATAATTTAAAAATATTTATTTTGTAATGGTGACCAATCGGGCATCATTGTATGGCTTTATAAAATGGTGACCAGTCGGGACAGTGACCAGTCGGGCATAACTCTGCTATAAAAGACTCAAAAACATTGAAATTTCTGAACGAAAGTTACTTTGCTGGCCTAGGCCGTTTGAGGGCACATTGCCGGCCGCTGTTTTGTATGGGGCAATGTTTCGTCCAAAAATGAGTCACTTCGCGTACCGTTTTTTTACAGTCATGATCACATTTTCGAGCGTGTCGGAGAAAAAGACTTTATTATAATTGACTTTTAACTATTTCTTTAAAATAAAATAGATTTGGCCAAAATATTTACCATTTTTCAATGATGGAAATGAAAAATAATGGCTCAAAAGCTGGCCGGCTCGGCCACAGAAAAAAATAAAAATAAGCGGGAAAGCAGTGAGTATAATTTTGCTCGGAGTCATTTTGTTTCTCAAGTTGTAGGGTTTTGTTTACAATGAGTTCATCTGATTCAAATATGGAAGTCACTCATTTTTTCTTTAGCTGATTCGTGTTTTTATTTTTACTTTCCTTGTATTCGTAATAAAAAGCACAGTGTTTACAGAACCGCAAACCCCAAACCCAAACCCAAACCCCGTCTCGGCGCTAAATAAGTTACTTTTACCCCTCGTATTACAATGTACTATTTCCTGAATTGTAACACTCATGTTTCAACATTGAATTGTGTTTTTAGTCTGTTATCGATTTAAATCGTTTAAAGAGTGACAATTGTCACAGATAAGATTTCCTTGTATTCGTAATAAAAAGCACAGTGTTTACAGAACCGCAAACCCCAAACCCAAACCCCGTCTCGGCGCTAAATAAGTTACTTTTACCCCTCGTATTACAATGTACTATTTCCTGAATTGTAACACTCATGTTTCAACATTGAATTGTGTTTTTAGTCTGTTATCGATTTAAATCGTTTAAAGAGTGACAATTGTCACAGATAACATTTTTTTAAACTTAATTAAAAAAAAACTAAACAGTTTCTTTTTCTATAACTAATTAAAAACCATACTTATTAAAAGTAAGTTTTGTTTCTTTCGGTACCTATCTATGCTTTCACGCCAATAAATACTACTATTGGATCTTCGTGTGTGAAGCATTTTTATTTGCCTTATGTCTGAAATGAAATGAAATTTATTTGCTGCAAACACGGTAACAAAATAGATTTTAACTTTTTCTAGATATTGTTTATCTATTGATGTATGTTTATTAGTTATTTTGTCAAATAACTAACTATGGCTCCATCTGCTTTCAGGATCAGAGTTCTCATAAATGTCGTTCGTCCTCCGCGTCTGTCAAGCGTCATAATAAATGATGCCAAATATTGAAGACTAGCGGCCCGCCCCGGCTTCGCACACGGGTAGAATAATTCATACACATTTTCAACCAACTTCAAATAGGAGGAGGTTCTCAGTTCGCTATCTGGTACCCATAGTACAAGCTCTGCTTAGTTTGGGATCAGATGGCCATGTGTGAAGATGTCCCCACATTTTTTTTTTTCAGCAATACGCGGGCGCGTCTGCGTTCTAGCGGTCCGCCCGCGGCTACGCTCGCGTTGTGTAAGATTTTCCAGTAGGAATAATTTTTTTCCCGTAAAAAGTATCCTTTATGTTATTCAAGGGTACAAACTATCTCTATTCCAATCATCCCAATTAAATCTTAGTACCCGCCCCGCACTTCGTGCCTACGCTACGGCTGCTTTGCGTGGGGCCACACTGGTCATTGCGCGGCGGCGGTGTTTATTTTTCTAAATTCGTAATTATCTTCTAAATGGAATGTCCGATTTGAGTAATTCAAAAAGTTATCTATAGGTATTGAAACACTTATGAATATGAAATGATTTATTTGGATAAATATTGATACGAAGGTCTGGTCTGGCTTCGGCCAGCTTTTTTTTTTTTAAATGGTAATAGTGACATAATTATAATAGTTGGACGTATAGTATCGCAAAGTTTTTTGTAGATATTGATATGTTCTCTAATATTGTAGATCATTTTTTGTTCTACCATCAATAGTTTCCACTGCGTATGCGATGAAAGGAATTTTTAAGCAAATTTTTTACACCTTGGTTCACGATACTGAAGTTTTAGCAAGTATCCCTATTTTTATGCAGTAATAAAAATAGCCTATGTTACTCCAGGGATAATGTAGCATTCTAATGGTGAAAGAATTTTTAAAATCAGTTCAGTAGTTTTTGAATTTATTCGTTACAAACATACAAAAATACAAAGGTTTCCTCTTTATAATATTAGTATAGGACCTTTAAATAATAATGAAGATGGAGCAGTAAAGCGGGCCGAGGTGGAACCGTGTTGCTAAATCCGCTGTAAACAATTAGAGCTGAATCTGAATCCCCTCCTTTCCACGATGAATCCGCGCTCCATCGAGTTGTTTTAAAATTAACCATCTCCATTCCGAAGAAATGGCTTTGCTGATGTTTGTTATTGGAATAAATTTTTAGTTACATTTTTTTTGAAACAAGCTAGGAACTTTTTTATTTATAAATACACATATATAATAATAATTTCATGACAATTTGGGTGAATTGTGAGTTTAACTGTTTTTAACACAAAGGCATAGTTTGCTGAGCGCTACAGCTTCACCTTACCATATAAAATGATCAAGTTTCACTGTCAAACACAAAGTGATATATTTCCCGTATTTGGTATAAAATGATCAAGTGTCACTGTCAAACACAAAGTGATAATTTCCCGTATTTGATATAAAATGATCAAGTGTCAGTGTCAAACACAAAGTGATATATTTCCCGTATTTGGTTGGTAAATTTGTAGACTGAATGTGATGATTCAGTGTTTCGGAAAGCACATTTAGCCGTGGGTCGCGGCTGCTTTCTATGGAAGTAGCTTTTGGTTGTTCTATAAAACTAACTTCAGGGTTTGTAGGGTTGGTTGTCGACCTTACAACCCACATGGGAGAAGCCGAACCCTCATATTTTTTTGGAAGAACTCCGATTAAGTGTTGAATTTCCGCACTTGATCTAACCAGTGTTGATAATTGGCTATAGTGTAACATATTGCGATGAAGTTATTGTTTGATTATAATATATCAGTCACCACAGATCATAGAAACCCCTCAGCCTGCCAGGAAGCGATTACGTTATCATAAAGCTCATCATCATCATCGTAAACGGTGCTTGATATACCTAGATTAAATCTGAATAAATATAGCACTAAATGCGAGTATGTGCAATTATATTAATACCTACGTAGTTTATACAATGTTTAGAATTCACAAGTTGAAATCAAACAACAATGTAAATGTTAAATTAGCTCGAAAGATCGTCAGGATGGCCACTAGCTGTCAGGCAGTACCAGTTTATACAAAGATCGTCAGGATGGCCACTAGCTGTCCGTCAGCTGGCTGTCAGGCAGTACCTATTTATACAAAGTTTATTTTTCATCATCATCATTACCAGCTTAAATTAGAAATGAACGAAAAGAACTGAAGCAATATTTCTCAAATTACCGCCATTCCCATATATAGCCCCAAATTTTACTCTTCTGCTACACGTCAAAAATGCAATAAACTAAACAAGGGGCGTACAGGAAGTGACGTCACACCGGAAACTCAATAAAGGCGGTAGTAATACGCACGGCGAATACCCTTTGATCTCGGGCCCGATCATTGAATTCCATCGTTGATTCCAAGTTGGTGGCGGCTTGGATCACTGAATGTTTGGACTTGAGACAATTTTTAAAACGCTTTTATTAGCTTCACCTGTATGTTTGTATGCTTGTATGTGTGTAACCGACTCTTTTGGACTCCATTTTGACCCACTTAAAACGGACAGATTTAATTGAGACGTTGTCAAGTACAATAAAAAGAAAAAAAAAACAAAACAAAAAAAGTGACAAATAAAATATAGTAAATGTTTGTTATTTATATCTGATATGATTGAGGATGAGATGTGGACTGTATAACACAAAACACTGGTTAAATTCACTCCGTTTATTATTTTACTACATAACAAAATATTATAACAACGCACAGGTTTGGTGGCTATGACAGAAGAGAGCAAGAGAGCCAATGGTTTTTATGAATGAATAATAAACATTCTCGCCCCTTTCTTTAAGTGCAAAACTATAGCTAAGTTTATACAAAAATAAATATTGACTTGAAGAGTCCTTTGAGTTTTATTAAATAGTAAGTAGAACCTACATCCTAAATAAACATAAATAAAAGTTAAATTATGGAATGTAAAAGTATCATAACAAAGGTAAGTGAAGTAATATGACATAGTTACGAATATTATACAATATTATTTTTAAGAAAGTCTACAACCTCCATGGTAAGTATATTAAAAATTTATTTGGTTAGTACTTATAGGATATTATGAATAGGATCTTAGATAAGTAGGTATAGGTTCTAAGGTAAGTACTTATTAAGCTAGTTATTAAACTTTAAAGTAATTAAATTTGTAACTTTAACTATTTAGATATAAATAGGTACAATAGGTAGGTACTAGAACACTAAAATTCACAAATCAACTCGACTGATGATTAGGTAAGTGTTTACAAGTTAGAAAAAAAGAAGTATTATGAATTTTAATGTCTAGTTATTAAAAAACAAAATAAACATAGTCTAAGTTACATATAGTTAGCGAATACTTAACTTAACAATTTTTATTAGGTAGTAAAATTAATTTATGAATAGGTCTAGTAAACTCTCCTTTGGAGGTTCGTACTACTACTGATCTGACAAAGCCATCAGTTTTATTGATATTCGTAGAAATAACTCTGCCCAAGGGCCAAAAAGTAGTAGTAGTAGCCAAAAAGGAGTAGCCTCATCCTTTATTAAGACTAAATCTCCACAAATTATTTTTTTATGGACATTTAACCATTTATTTCTAGTTTGTAATTCTGACAAGTAGCTAAAATAGAATTGTTTCCAAAATCTTTGTTTGATTTAAATTATCCGTTTATAAACATCAAGTCTAGACTCATTTAAATCAATCAAGTTAGGTTCTGGTAAGTCTGTTGTCGCGCTCAGCGCGAGTCGCCATAGAGCATTTGGTAAGTGCATCATACTCATTCTGTTCATTCATCTGTCACCTAATATTTGCATTGTGGTAACACTGCTTTGCTAACGCTTGACACTATTTTTCTAAATGTTGGTATATGCACTAGAAAATGGCGCGCTGGAAGGAGTGGAGTAAAAAGACACGTGGAGAGAAAAAGTGGTAAGACACTCAGGATGGAGAGGACCTACTAACTGGAGGATCCTGGTGAGTGTTGATAATGAATTATCTCTAGTCAGACTGTTGGATAATGGAATGATGAGCATTATAATGTATTGGCAAATGACTCATTAAATATACATGTAAAAGCGTGTGATCCGGGAACACACAGGCAAAGCCAAGGTAAACGGTCGACTATGTAGTTGGAGCAACCGAGGCCGGGTCATAAGGGGAAGGTGGAGGACCTCGTGGGGGCAAAGCCCCTACGTCCGGTGGGTGCCTAAAATAAGGGTAAACTGTATCGGCCAGGTACCCATGGATTAGATAGAAGAAGGCACCCGGGCACAGAATCTCAATATGGAAATAATGGCGGAACTGTGCTTCTACCGGAGGCGTAGTCGACCGTAGGGTAACTAGCAAAGGCCCTATCGAAACATGCGAAGTCAAGCCATGACAGTGGGGGACTTTAAGTCCATGGTCGACTCATCATTTCACTATTCAAACAAGCATTGTTACTTTGTCGCCCATGCAAATCTGTATTCGAATCTAGGCAAATAATATTTCCATGTGGATATACAGGAAGGCGCGACATCTGTTAAGGCTGTACATATAATAAAATGAGCAGGAGTTAGACAAGTTAGGTCATTAGGCAAATCCGTGATAGGGTATAAAGGTCTGGAGTTCAAGATCCCTTCTACTTGTACTAACACAGTATAGAGTAACTCATAGGTTAACTTAGTGCTAAATAGAAATCTCTTAAGCAGTGATTTAATAGATTTTATACCTGCCTCGTAAATACCTCCCATGTGGCTAGCTAAAGGTATAGTGAATTTGAACTCTATGTAATTTGAGGTACAAAAGTCTATTATATCACTGTAACATTTCTCATTTTTAAACATGTTATACTTACAACTCGAAAAGTTCCGATTTTGAACCTTTAAAATTTGTAGCATTATCTGAATATAAAAAATTAGGTATTCCTCGCCTGGAAATGAACCTTTTCAGGGCACATATGAATGCCTGAGAAGATAGGTCAGTGACCAACTCTAAATGAATTGCAGGCGTAGACATACACACAAATAGACATATATATCCTTTAGAATACCTACAGTTTCTAGCCATGGTACTTCTAATAGCTATAGCGCCACTGAAATCCATCCCTACATGAGTAAATGCACGAGTTAATGTAACCCTCGGTGCCGGCAGATTAGACATCCGCTGTCCACAGACTGAGCCTCGATACCTGATGCATCTGACACAAGAATGTATACATTTTTTTACCTCACGTCTACCACTGATATGCCAATAGGTAAGTCTTATAAGTTTTGTACCCCCGCGTGAAGTAACTTTAGATGATAGTGGCGTGTAATTAGTGAAGTGATGTGGTCTTTATTAGGTAGTATAATAGGGTGTGCTTGATTGTATGGTATATCTGAATGTTGTATGCGACCCCCTACTCGTAGGATATCGTTATTATCTAAGAAAGGATTTAACTTTCTGAGGGGACTAGAAGTGAATGTGTATAATTTATGTGGCTTGAGAGATTGTTGTTGTATGTTAGTGTTTTTATTAATATATTTTAGATCTTGAATTTCTTTTGAAAAGGAATGGTATTGTGTTGTTTTTATTATAAAATCATGAGAATGTTTGAGCTCTAAAACAGACAAATGGGAAGTAAGTTTATGTTGTTTATTTTTTAAATTATGTAGAAATCTAAATAAGAATGCCATTGTTCTAGTCAAGTTAGTAAAATTTGAACAATTACTGAAACATTCATGAAAAAATGACTAATTGATGACTATGTCATTCGAACACACATTAACCAATTTAATTTGTGTGTTATCTATGTTTGGTTTATCATCATTGTTCTGCGGCATAGTGATCGGCCTTTGATTTGGATCTTGGAATATCCATGATGGACCTTGCCACCAATGAGTGGTAGATGGCAGTGAGCTAGGCATGACACCACGAGTGATCAAATCAGCTGGGTTATGCTTGGTATTTATATAATGCCAAGTGTGTGTTCTCTATTATTTTCATTAGTCTGTGTGTGACATATGTATCATGTTTGTATGGTGATTTGATCCAGCTAAGTACAATAGATGAGTCTGTAAATAAATATACATTATGAATATTAATTTTATTTTCTGTAGCAACTTTGAACCTGTTCATTAATTTAGTTAAAAGTAGTGCTCCACACAACTCTAGCCTAGGGATAGACTGTTGTTTTCTTATTGGTGCAACTTTAGATTTACCAGTCACTAGTATACAGGTAGGTTCCTTGTTAGGGAATGTGGCTCTTAGATACAAACAAGCGCCATAGGCCTTGTGAGAGGCATCACTAAAACCTATTAGAAAAATCAGTGAAGGTAGGTCTGAGAAATAGTACCTAGGGATTTAAATAGATTTTAAATAATGTAATTGAGTAACTAGTAAATGGTCTGGAATTAAAGAATCCCATTCAATGTTGTGTTTCCAAATATCTTGCATTAATATTTTTGCTAGGATAGTGGTGGGAGTAAGCATACCCATTGGGTCAAATACCTGAGCTATTTTAGACAAAACATTTCTTTTTGTACATGGAATGCTTTCTTTGGGATTTGGAATACATACATTTAGAGCATCTTGTATAGGAAACCATTGTAGACCAAGAGTTTTGACAGATTCAGGTAGTGTAAAATTGTATACACTATTTTCCACTTGCAAAGTAGCATTTCTTGTTGATGTGTCAGAATGTAATATATGTGTGTATATATCAGTGTGGTTAGCTGACCATTTGTGTAGGTAAAAGCCTGCTTTGCTTAATAAGTTGGTAAGTTCAGTACATACCTGGATACGTTGTTCTAAGGACTGACCTCCACATAGATAGTCATTCATGAACGCACTAGACTTGATACAGTCTGCTGCTAGAGGGTAAGTGTCTCTGTATTTGTCAGCTAAGTCGAACATTGTGCGACAAGCAAGATAAGGTGCACTTTTTGTGCCATAAGTCACAGTATCCAATTCTAAACATTTCAGTGGCTCGGACTTAGAATCGCGCCATAAAACTCTTTGAAGAGAAGTTTGTTGAGGGTTTATACGGATGTTTCGATACATCTTGATAATGTCACACGAGAAGGCATACTTATAAAGCCTGAATCTTAGTATAATGTCAAAAATATCATTGTAAATATTAGGACCTTCATGGAGAATATCATTGAGTGATAAACCACTTGATGTTTTTGCACTTGCATTGAAAACAGTACGAACTTTTGTACTGTAGAAACACTGTCAGGTCTAATTACAGGTAAATGAGGCATGCAGTAGGCATGTGTGTCTGTAGGTGAAAAGTTTGTGATGTAGTGTGCATGATCCAGTTCTATAAACTCATTGATGAATGCTTTATATTGTGTGTGTATCTTTACTAAGTCTTGATTCTAATTTAAGTAGGCAATGATAAGCAGTATTAAAAGAATTACCAAGATCATTTAGTCTGTCTGTTTGTAGAGGTAAGTTTACTGTGTATCTACCTGTGTTGTCACGTGTGGTAGTTGTAGAGTACAAATCTTCACAGTACTTATCCTCAGGGGACAGAAACTTTGGTTTAGGTAGCGGTTCCTCTTGGTTCCAAAATGATTGAAGAATGCTATCTGTGGAAACAGATGATAAATGCATGCTAACATGTGCAGTGCTTTTGAGTGTGTGCTCATTAATGTCTGGGAGAAATGAACCCAAAACAACCCATCCAAATGTAGTTTCAATTAAGAAAGGCTAGTGTGGTCCAAGCTTTATACGGCCTGTCTGTAATATTATATAGAAAAGTTCAACACCAATCAGTAGATCAATTGAGCTGGGTATGAAAAAAGTAGGATCAGCAAATGTGCATGCTTGTTTGGCTGGTATGTGCCATGTATGAGTAGGTATGTGTTGATGTGGCAGGGGCACAGCTATATCGTCCATTACCATGAATGTGAGATCAGCTTTATAGGCAGTGCAGCGGGATGAAATACTAGTAGCTAGCTAGCTGTTGAAGCAGGCCCGCACGCGTCGAAGTATCACCACAGAGGGTCTTGGCCTTCCCTCACATGATCTGCAACCAGTGTACGTGAATGAGCGCCTGACTAGGCATAACCGACGACTCTTTGCAAGGTCACGCATTGCCGCGCGAGAGCTTGGCTGGAAGTTTGTCTGGACAAGGCAAGGAAAGATTTTCGCTCGAAAAACCTTTTCGGACAAGGTGCATCAACTGCGCACAATGAACGACTTTGAGAGGGTTTTTAATATGTCTAGTGATCCCCAAAATTAACTACGATTCACCTATTTGTTTTATTACTCCTCAATACGTGTACCTATATGGCTTTTTTTATTGTACCTTGTGCTGTTATCTAAACTATTTTCATCGAAGAATGTTAGATTGTATTGTATATGTTATTTGTTTGTTTACACTGCAAATGTTAGATTATTTCGTACCATGCCACGTGTGTATATTGTTATTTATTGTACTGAGAAGTTGGAAATATATTTACTGTAATTTTAAGCTTTTGAAATGTAATTTTTTTGTAATGTTTACTGCCTGTGAGTTGTACATAAGGGGCAGTTACGCATACCTGAGATCTGTGTGGCTGGCGTCAATTGGTTTGTTTCTCGTCTGTATTTGGATATCCAATAATGTATTTGTACAAACACATCACCCTTGTTTTATATCCACACTTCTTAGCCTACACTGCACAAGTACAACACAACGTATTTTTACTTGCATACTTGGTACCCTTGCGCGGTTTAGTTCATCTTTTTATTTTATACATAGGTACAATGATTAAGTCTAAGCGGTTAAAAATTGGTGTTTATAACGCGGGTTCATTAGCTGCCAAACATGATGAATTACAACTAGCCTTGCTCCGTCACTCTCCTGATATCATAGCTATTAACGAGACGTGGTTGCGCGCGGGGGAGGAGGGCCGCGCGCCCGCCGTTCCAGGGTACCGACTGCGTCACATACCGCGCCCTGCAAGATGCGCGCGCGCTCGTGGTGGGGGAGTAGGCTTTAGTAGTGGGATAGCAGCTAGAACTTGCTCACACCCACATACTGCTCAGGTTGAACAAATGTGGCTATCAGTCACAATAAACGCTAAGCGTATTATTATTGGAACCGCTTACAGACCTCCGTGGTTAAATGTTGATAGTTTTTTTGGACGCGCTCACGGAATCTGTTGCCTCATTCTCTAAACATGATATTTTGATTTTATTGGGTGACTTTAACATTAATATGCTCGATCCTCATGATAGTAGCACTATAAAACTAACCCAATTTCTTCAATACTGTAGTCTAACTCTAACTAACCGTGTAAAGGAGCCTACGCATTTTACTAGCCATAGTGCAACACTGATTGACTTGTTGTGCACTGACGCTCCAGTCACTAATGTTAGTGTGACGCATACCCCTGAGCTTGGCGGGCATGCCATGGTGACGGCCGAGTTGAAGTTAAATAAGCTTAGAATCCCCCTAAAACGCGTAACTTACAGACCACTTAAGGACATTAACATGACAGCTTTTAACCATGACCTTGAAAGTATCGACTGGGCTTCATTACTGGACATGGCCAGCGTGGATGAGATGGTCTTGGCATTTAACAATAACTTAACTGCATTGTTTGACAAACACGCACCCATCCGCACCGCAGTTTTTCGGGATCGACAGTTACCGTGGTTCACTAGTAATGTCCGTCGCATCATGTGTCTGCGCGACGAGGCACATAAACGTTATAAAAAAACAAAACTTGAGAGCGACAGAGAAAATTATAAGTCTCTTAAACGTACGGCAAATATTTGTTTATATACCGAGCGCAAAGTATACTTTGATCAAAATATCAACCGTCATCTGAAGAATCCAAAACATCTATGGAAAAATCTCAGAAGTACGGCGCTGCCTTCTTTCAAACCTAGACAAGAACTGCCTGCTCACTTTAACGACCCTGATGCCATAAATGATCATTTCCTTACATTGCCGGGCGTAAACAAGGTTAGCATTTCTGATCTGACTTACTTGACGAATTCAATAGACTGGGAACTAGCACTTTTGAACTTGTCTCGGTTACTGAGCTGGAAGTTGGTAATATAATATTATCCATAAAGTCTAATGCTCAAGGTGCTGATGGTATTAACATGGATATGGTGATTTTGACTCTTCCTCACACTCTGGCTGTTATAACGGCTATAATAAATAAATCTATTATCACTTCCACTTTTCCGCAACTTTGGAAAACTGCTCTGGTTTGTCCCATCCCTAAAGTACCCAATCCGACCGACATCAAGGAACTGCGCCCTATTAGCATACTGCCCTTTCTATCAAAAATAATAGAAAAAATTGTTCATAAACAGGTTTCCAAATACTGCGAGTCTAATAACATTTTTACCCAACTTCAATCGGGTTTTCGTAAGCAGTATAGCACTACCACGGTGCTACTTGATGTGGTCGATGAAATTCTGGCCGCGCGTGACGTGGGTAAGGCTACTATCCTTACTTTACTCGATTATTTGCGCGCTTTCGATTGTATAAACATTCCACTTATGCTTTCCAAGCTATCTTATTATGGTTTCAAAAAATCTGCTGTACAGTGGTTCGACAGTTATCTTAATAATCGGTTGCAACAAGTTTCACTTAACTCTTCGGATGGATCGAGTATTGTCTCACGTACTTGCCCAGTTACCAGAGGAGTGCCACAAGGCTCTATTTTAGGTCCGCTTTTATTTATTATGTATACATCAGATGTCATTAATCAGATTAAAAACTGTAAGTACCATCTTTATGCGGACGACCTACAAGTCTACAAGAGTTTTGATCTTAAAGAAATGGATGTAGCTATTAATGAGATGAATTCTGATCTGGTTGGAATATCTAATTGGTCAGAAAAAACTGTTTAGTTCTTAATGCAAATAAATCCAAATTTTTAGTACTTGGCACCAAAAACAAAATTAATTTAACGATTTCCCAGAAACCTCTCATAATTGTAAATAACGTGGCTGTCGAGCGTGTGGAGGAAGCTCGTCATCTTGGACTTGTTATGGATGGTGAACTGCGCTTTGAACGACATGTACTCGAACTCATGAAAAATTGCTTTTATCGACTTAAGGTTCTCTACAGGATACGCGAATTTATCAACACTGATCTGCGCGTTAAACTATGCGCAGCTCTGATTCTGTCGAAACTTAATCACTGTTTGGTGGTATATGGGCCGTGTTTGCTGGAGCGTACTCAGCGTGTTGTTCAGCGTGTGCAAAACGCCTGTGTGCGTTACTGCTTTCCAGTTCCCTCTCGATCACATGTGACGCCATTTTTAAATCGGGCCCACATCCTGAAAATGAAAGAACGGCAAAAACTGTATCTTGCTAATTTGTTATTCGGTGTTATAAAGTTGCGTAAGCCCGAGTATTTGTTTAAAAAACTTACGTGGAGATGTGCAGTAAACCGCAACCCAGTGAGAGCCAGCACGGTCCCGTTGGCAGCCTGCAAGTATAGAACTGCGGCTTTCCGGGGTAGTTTTACCTATACAGCCACCCACTGTTGGAATGACATACCTCCTCCAATGCGTGCTCTGAAAAATATATACACGTTTAAAAAACTTTATAAGCATTTTCTCTTGGAAAACCAAAAAAACTCTTAAAACTACCTCACATAATTTATAATTGCTATTCATAATTTATATACTTAATTCAATCTGTCATTTATATAATTCAAATAAAATTTTAATTTGTAATTCTTTTGATCATAAAAAAATTAGGTATTAGGTTTAGGTAAGTTCTTTTTAAGTTTAGTACACTTCTTATTATATTATTATTTGTATTGTATTTTTGTGATAAGATAATATGTTTGTACTCACTTTCACAATTATTTACTGTTGAATTCCAACTTTGCAGAGGCGAAATTTTCCATTTGACACTACTTTTTATTTTGCGGGGAACACTTTCCCTTTTTTGTTTTTGTGATTGCGCCGAAATTTTGCGATATGCGACGCAGGTTTTACATTTTACAGTCATGGTAAAAAAACATGGCCGCACGTCGTCGTCGCCAGCGTATTGCTGCCTGCACTACTAGTGTTGCTAGCTGTCGCGTTTCGGTCGCATTTTTATACTTATTTGTGTCTTTTATTCTATTTTATTGTTTCTTACTTTGTCACTTGTATTTTCACTTTTTTATTGTTATGTATTTGCGTATGGATGGCGCGTCATCTGGCAAGGGCAATAGCTGAAAAACAGCGCTGTTTTGTAGTGTCTACTTAGTGGGCACTGCAATGCAGCATAGTGCTGAGCTATTGCCTTTTTGCGGTGCGCGGAATGGAGCGCACGCTGTAATTTGTGCACGTACATTATTGTTTATTTTAATGTTATTTTATTTTGTTGATGTGCCTTTTTTATTTTTATTTGATTTGTACCCTCTGTGTGTGTTTTGTTTTTGTGTACCGTGAATAAATGTCTTATTATTATTATTATTATTAGTATGAATACTACCTTGAGCTTGTTTTTGGCTGTTGCCAACACCTTGTACCAGTATAGCATCATTTTTAATGGGGAGCTGCAGTAAAGAGGCTAGTCTGTGAGTAGCAATGTTGAACTCGCTGCCGGCATCTAGGAGCGCTCGAGCATTCACCCATTTTCCAGTTGCATCTCTGATCCGGACAGTAGCTGTGGAAAGCAATATTTGTTGCTTGTTAGTATTAGACATTAAAACATTAGAAGCATTGTTATGAGTAGTATGTTGTTGAGTATTTGTAGCATGTGGTTGCGTTTGAGCAGTAGTTGCATGTTGTTGCGATAGATCTTTGAATGCATGAAGTTGCAGTTGAGTGGTTGGTGCATGTTGTTGCGATTGAGCTGTAGTAATGTTAGTAAAATTAGGTGTACCTGTAGCAGTAGTGTTAGAAGCAGTTAGAGGTGGTGGTGTATAAGGTTGCACTGGAGGTTGAGATTGATAGTAGCATGGCTCAGTAGAAGTAAAACTAACTTTTTGAGGTATTTTATCTATATGTATACTTGTGTGATGTCTTCCCCAGCATGTTAAACATTTGAATTTAGAGCACTTGTGGCTCGCTTGATATGGCTGTAAACAGTTATAATATAAAGATTTAGCTTTAATCAAATTAATGCGATCATTAATTGACAACTCTAGATAATTAGGACACTTGTGCAATGAATGTTTGTTTTGGCATAATACACACGAAGATATACTCATTTCAGCTGATGCAACATGGGAGATTTTCACTCTTGGCTTATCCATAGACTTGTCATTACTTAACATTTCAAAAGCAGTTCTACGTGCATTTAAAAACTGAAGCAATTCACACATAGTTGCAATAGTATTTTCTTTACGGTTAAGCTCCCAAGCTGCACGCAGCGAGTTGTCTAGTTTTTGAGAGATCAAAAACACCAATAGTGCGTCCCAGCTGTCAACAGGTAACTTAATAGCTTTCAATGAATCCAAACTTTGTTGTAATGTTACAAGGAAGTCTTTCAAGTTATACCTAGATATAGTGACAAAATTAGTTTTAGCTTTTAGATGAAAGTTTACAATAATTGTTTTGTTTTCGTACCTTTTGGTAAGAATGTCCAACGCTTGGGTATAATTGTCTTCTTTTATTAGTAAGGAGGAGATTAGACCAGCTGCTTCCCCAGTCAGCGCCAATTTTAGGTACTGTAATTTGTTAATCCCGGGCAAGTCACAGCTATCAACAGACACCATGAATATATTCTTGAACGCCGGCCATTGCTGAATGTCACCGCTGAACCTCGGCAGCTCTAACTGAGGCAGCTTTACAAGCGGCTTCTTCTCAGGATCCGAAGAGGCCCCCTTGGATAATAAGGCATCCATTTGCGCTTTGATACTGAAATATTTTTGTTCGAACTGTTCGCGTTCCAGTTCGTGAGCCGTAGTTTTGTCTGGATCGTCGTAGTCGAACGATTCAATCGCCGCCGATTGGAGTTCATCGAAATTATCGTAAATTTTTTGGATTTCAATTTGACGCACCTTCACTTCCGAAAGTACATTTTTGTCGCGATCGTAGTTCTGTATGAAATTTGCAATCCTGGTGAGCTTTCCTTTGGTCGTGCTTCTTTTAGCTTTATAATAGTCTTGAGACTCCACCATCTTGATGACTCCACCGCGTGGGCATCGGCGGCGTGGTAACAAATTTTATCGAAGTAGATTTTAGCGTAGCGATAATTTTAGTTTCACGTAGTATGTACACTTTAGAATATGTAACCTGAAAATTAAAACACTCAACAGTCACGTTGTTGATTTTTGAACAATTTGTAGATTTTTAGCGTGTGCGCTTCGGACCAGAAAATGTAGAAGAGAGATCGAATAAATTGAATCATTGAATGAGTTGATTGTAGGAATGAATGTCTGTGGCGTGTGCGCCTTTCGTCACAAGGTAGCGTCGTTAGAACAGTTCACAGGTAGCGTAGATATCTTTGGTCGATAAAACAGCCGTTTGACATTGACATACGATGTCAATCAAACAGTCGCCCGTGTTCGGGATTGGTTGGCTGGCGTGTGCGCCTTGAAGATTGACAATTTGGCGTAGGTAGCACTTAGTTCCACAATTTGAATGTAGATGTCACTATTAGGTAGATTCTGTATGCAGATTGGTTTCTTTGTGCGAATCAATCTGTAGATTCGATTTTTTTCTGCCCGCCCGCCAGAGTGCAGCATGAACGAACGGAATGAATGAGTTCAAAGACGTGGCACGTGACGAATTCCTTGCTTGCTTGAGACAAAATGGCGATCTTGATGCACGATACACAGTCTTTGTTTAGGCGAAAAAGGACCAAAATTATGTTTGTTATTTATATCTGATATGATTGAGGATGAGATGTGGACTGTATAACACAAAACACTGGTTAAATTCACTCCGTTTATTATTTTAAATATTATAACAACGCACAGGTTTGGTGGCTATGACAGAAGAGAGCAAGAGAGCGAATGGTTTTTATGAATGAATAATAAACAGTAAAAAAAACTAAAAAACACGCTTTTAAAGCACATCAAACTAAAAAGTGTAAAATAATTCTTAATATAAGCTGAAAACAATAATGACATACTAGTATTATTGTGAAAAAAAGCGTGGGGTGCTTTGTGCCATATTTTTCGTACCTATATCGAGCAACCCACGCTTTTTTTTTCACAATAATACTAGAACTATTTTTCACTTTCTAGTTTGATGTGCTTTAAAAGCGTGTTTTTTAGTTTTTTTAACTATATTTTATTATGCTTACATTACTCAAATTAGAACACTGGTCAACTTCATCGTGACATGTTTTAGACCACCAAACACTAAGCCATATAGGCTCGTGCTTTGCGCACTATCTTAAACTGCATTGCGCGGTTAGGCATGAATACAGATGTGGCCAAACATAATATATTTTTTTTAATTATTCAAAAACTAAGTTACAAATAATTAATACAATTTAGGTTCTCACTAAACTGTTAAGTTGAATGAGTGAGTATACATTCACTCTTGTAACTTAATTATTGAATTATAAAAAAAATGTATATTTCGCGTCACTTGCTCGCGTTAGGACATCTTAGGTGCCACTGAGGATTCTTAGGAAGGCTACGTTTAAACAATCGTCAACTTGGAAAGAAAATGAATGTCAGTCCCTTACTTAGTGCGTCATAAATTAACAATAAAATACTCACAAGATGACGATAAAAGGAAATCATTATTTAATCAAAAAGGATTCGAGAAAGGCTCAAAAATATAACTTACTTATTTACTAATGCGGCTCAGGGACAAGAGAAAAAAAAAGATGTGCTATTATTTTGAAATCTAAGAAAACAAATTAAAAAGTATTTTTTCTGAAGTTCAAAAGTACCTAATCGTTAAATAGCGCCTCGTTTATGAGGGTGGCTCCCGGCTCGATCCTGAATGGCGCTTATATAGTACCTAATCGTTAAATAGCGCCTCATTTATGAGGGTGGCTCCCGGCTCGATCCTGAATGGCGCTTATATAGTACATAACCGTTAAATAGCGCCTCGTTTATGAGGGTGGCTCCCGGCTCGATCCTGAATGGCGCTTATATAGTACCTAATCGTTAAATAGCGCCTCGTTTATGAGGGTGGCTCCCGGCTCGATCCTGAATGGCGCTTATATAGTACCTAATCGTTAAATAGCGCCTCGTTTATGAGGGTGGCTCCCGGCTCGATCCTGAATGGCGCTTATATAGTACCTAATCGTTAAATAGCGCCTCGTTTATGAGGGTGGCTCCCGGCTCGATCCTGAATGGCGCTTATATAGTACCTAATCGTTAAATAGCGCCTCGTTTATGAGGGTGGCTCCCGGCTCGATCCTGAATGGCGCTTATATAGTACCTAATCGTTAAATAGCGCCTCGTTTATGAGGGTGGCTCCCGGCTCGATCCTGAATGGCGCTTATATAGTACCTAATCGTTAAATAGCGCCTCGTTTATGAGGGTGGCTCCCGGCTCGATCCTGAATGGCGCTTATATAGTACCTAATCGTTAAATAGCGCCTCGTTTATGAGGGTGGCTCCCGGCTCGATCCTGAATGGCGCTTATATAGTACCTAATCGTTAAATAGCGCCTCGTTTATGAGGGTGGCTCCCGGCTCGATCCTGAATGGCGCTTATATAGTACCTAATCGTTAAATAGCGCCTCGTTTATGAGGGTGGCTCCCGGCTCGATCCTGAATGGCGCTTATATAGTACCTAATCGTTAAATAGCGCCTCGTTTATGAGGGTGGCTCCCGGCTCGATCCTGAATGGCGCTTATATAGTACCTAATCGTTAAATAGCGCCTCGTTTATGAGGGTGGCTCCCGGCTCGATCCTGAATGGCGCTTATATAGTACCTAATCGTTAAATAGCGCCTCGTTTATGAGGGTGGCTCCCGGCTCGATCCTGAATGGCGCTTATATAGTACCTAATCGTTAAATAGCGCCTCGTTTATGAGGGTGGCTCCCGGCTCGATCCTGAATGGCGCTTATATAGTTCTACAGATAATAATTAAGCGAACGAAGGACGCTCTCTACGCTCTTCAGAAACACAATAATTACATGAATAACGTTATTTTCGATGAGTTTTCAAACAAGTCGAGGTTGAAATTATTCTTACTTGAACCAAGATAAAATTCGTAAATGTATAAGTAGGTATATTATCAATGAGAAAAATAAGTAGGTTTCTTTTTAAGTTTTTAACATAATATAACCAGCTAAGTAGTTTTCTTTGTTTCTTTTATTTGTGAATTATTTCTATCGCCTGATAGTCGACAAATAGTAGTGCAACGTACTCGTACTGCAAAGGTGTGTAGTCGTTTAGATAAAAATATAAACTGAATATACTGAGTTCAATGACCCACCCTTTCTGCATAATCGTAACTTACATGGCAATAGATCAGCAAAAATTCTTCCCCTTTCACCCATATAAACCTGCCTTTGCTATATCTAGCGGTAACAAGCGGTAACGAAGTGCTCCCGCGGGAAGCAACGTGCCTGTGCGAGTTCAAAAAATATTTATCGTAAGAGTTTAGGATAAAAGGTAGCCTTTTTAATTTTATAACACTTATTTTGAGTTTAACGAACCATAAGCCACCAATCTAAATCTGGGCACTTGCGTATCTATCAGTTGGTAAAAAAATATATTTTAAAGACTATAACTGTTTAAAGTTCTACTTATCGGTCGTACTACGGTCTACGTATCGTCGATCGGTTCGAAATTCCGGAATAAATCAAAATAAATTTAAAATTCCGGAAACTCGGAAACATAAATTAACATATACGTTTGAGATCAATGACCTTGAATTAATCAACCTAATCCGATCACTTATTTTCACACTATATTTTATACATTTAATGGAAAAAGTCAAAGATTACACAAAAATTTCCAAAAAACACCATGATCCATATTTTGACTCTTTGTGACGTCATCATGGTAACTTTCATATAATTTGTTTAGTTCAGTTTTAACGATGAACTCCCCCCTGGGCATAGTTTGCCTTGGCCGACGTGGAAGTCTCTTAACAGACTCCGGACTCAAGTCGGTCGAAGTAAAGAAAACATGCTTAGGTGGGGATATTCAACTGATAGTGCATGTCTGTGTTGGTGTCTCTCCACAAACAAACAATGGCTCACTTACTGTCTTGCCCAGCGTGCCTACACGGAGACAAATACAAAGAGGAGCTGCTGCCTAACGTTTTCTATATGATAGCGGGGGTCACCCTTGGGAGGGGGAGCGGGGAGATGAAATTTTGCAACCATCTAGCGGTCAGTAGCAAAACTAGTTTTGCAGCTAGACACTAATGAACCGTACTTAATTTTTCTATTACACACAAGATGGTTCTGTTCGTTACGCTGTATAATGTTGCCAGGCAAGTGAAAAAACAAAAAGTTCGGACCATTTTAAAAAAATTGATCTCTCTCTTCTTTTTTGTATTATGTAGTCGTTTTTATTGTAAGATTACCTTATATGAGTAATTCTGATATACAGGATGGCCCATTTAAATGGGTCAGTATGGGTAACTCTGAAACTATAAGACATAAAAAGATGTGTTCAATTTTGACACGGGATTTCACGTAAGTCGTTTATCATCATCACTTACTTACTACCAAGTATAAGGAAACATCCTTGCCCAAAATGTGATATTTTTATGTCATGTATTCAATTATTAATATTGATTACTTACTCAGTTAATCAATATTATCTGCATTATTTAATTGTATGCTACAAAAATAAATATTTTATACAAATTTATTTTTAGATTCCATATCTGGCCACCCAGCTTACTATACAAAATACATGAATGAATGAGCATAAAACAGGTCATATAACCTTCTACGGTCAAGAAGTTATTCTACTTGGACATAATTTTTGCGTCACTAATTTCAATTAAAATGGTTGTAATCAAACGATGAATGAAACAGGTTATAAAACCTTCTACAGTCAAGAAGTTATTCTACTTGGCGATAGATGGTGTTGCTATCGCCGAACATTCTCGAAGAAATAAATTACGAGCATTAAAAATTGCATTAAAAAATACATACGAGTGGAATTATGTCTTTTTTTCGTTAGAAATAGTGTTGTATTACTCGTACTGATGCACGATACAACACAGCACATAATTTTTGCGTCACTAATTTCAATTAAAATAGTTGTAATCAAACCAAGGCATATTCGTGTCGTATCCATAAAATCCAAAGTAACACTGACAGAAGCGACGCCTGGTGGTTAATAGCTAGTAGTAAGAGTACTTAGACCGCTATGCCCTGGGTCTAAGTTGCTTGTGGCACCTCCTCTTTGTCTCCGTGGTTGAAGTAGTGGCAGAAATTTTCTCTTATAATTTTTGCATCGTTTACTGATTTTCGGTATCTTGTACGTTGCAAAGAAAGTAACTGTTCTTCATTCGTTTTTGTGATTTTCCAATTCGATGCTTAGTAAGCCCGCGGAACAGTTTTCATTAAATAATAAAATTTATGTAAATAGCAGCATGTTGCTACGACAGTTGCTGCTTTGGTGGGTTCAAAACAAATGGCTTTTTGAAAAATACAAAATTTTGATCTTAATATGTCAAAAGCACCTTTGATAACTGATCGAGCTCGAGATAATCGATAATTAAATGTTTGTCGTTCAGCATTGCACGCATTTTGAGGATATGGTTTCATCAAATTGTTACCTCGTGCAAATACTTCATCAGATATAAAAACATAAGGAAATGCATGATCAGTGTTCGGCAAAGGTGCTGATTCTGGTATATTTAAAGGAAGGAGAAGGTGGCCGCTGTATTTCCTCAAATACTCAACATAACCTAGTCGTGTTTGGGCTCGTTGGATTTGTCTTGACTAGATCTTTAGTCATATGTGATGTCCAGGATCCCATAATGGAACCAGAAGTATGGCCAACTTCTGAACTTCAGAACTCTCTCAACGTCGCAACGTAACCTTGTCGTGTTTGGGCTCGTTGGATTTGTCTTGACAAGATTTTTAGTCATACGTAATGTCCAGGGTCTCATGATGGAGCCGAAAGGTAATCTCAACATAACAACATAATCTCATCTTGCTTGGGATTTTTAGTCTTAGCAATTTAGTCCTACGTGATGTTCGGGATATCTTGCAAAATTTAAATACGCCTGGACTAAAAAGCACAAAATAATTACCAAGTAAAAAATATTTTTAACAACACGTTTTAACGCACTGTAAAGTATAAAATAATTTTTATTGAGATTTTTATTGGTGTAGTACTCTTGTAGTACTTAAAACGAAAAACGAAAAACTGAAAGTTTCTGGATTCTGATAAATAAGACTAAATACATTTTTATTGTTTTTCAAAGTATAGCCCCTCGCAATTAATGCATTTTTGCATTCGCTGAAACCACTGTACAAAGCAGTTGGACCAAACTTCCTTAGGGACCTCTTCATTGACTTCATGGAACGCATTCACCGCCGATTCAGGGCCCGTAAAACGTGTCTAAGTTTGTCTTAAAGAAGTCGCAGGGTGCGAGGTCCGGGCTGTAAGGTGGATGCGTCATCAGTTCCAAATTTGAAGCCTTCAAATAGGCTTCTGTTATTTTAGCGGAATTTGAGGATGCGTTATCGTGGTGAAGGAGGACATTACTTCGAGGACGCTTTTCGCGAACTTTTTCTATGACTTTGGGCTAGCAAGTGTTTACGTACCAATCTGTAGACACTGTCCTTTGATCTTCAAGTGACACTGTAGTGTAATGTCTTGATTTGCCAAAAAAGAAGCAGCCATTTTTTTACCAATGCTTCGACTTTTCTTAACTTTCGTCGTCAAATCTTCAAAAAGGAAGACCCACTCTGCCGACTGGCTTTTTTATTTAAGTTCAATGCAGTATGCCCAGGTTTCGTCACCTGTCACGATATCATAGACAGCTAATGACTATCCTCCGTAAACCGTTTTTATCATTTTACTGCACCATGCACTGGACACGCAGTCGTTTCTGGTCTTCCGTTAAGTCATGCGGTATCCATCGAGTACAAAGCTTCCAAACCTTCAGATGCACATGTAAAATGTTTTGCACTAGGCTCATTCCAATGCCTAACAAAGCACGAATTTGCTGGCAAGTAGTTTTTTTGTCAGTTTCAATAAGTTGTCGTACGGTATCAATATTAGAGTCTGTAACCGCAGTCGCCGGCCAACCTTCACGTACCTTGTCATGAAGATGATCACGTCGACGTCTAAATTCTCCAAACCACGAATACACAGAGCTACGACATGGTGCTTCATCACCAAATACCGATTGAAGTCTCTGGCAACTCTCTTGTTGACTTAAGCCACAACGAAATAAAAATAAATAATTGAACGAAAATATTCACGAGTTAAATAAAATTAATTTTGATAGCGACACACAATTTTCGAAAGGACGTCACAATGAAAAAGCAAATGACAGTATCGCAAATTAAAATGTAAAATAATCCCGAAGAGTTCAATTTTTAATTTCATAATTGTTTTTTCATTATTTTATTGTAAGTGGCCAGATCCAGAGATTTTCAGTATGCTCCACGTAGTAGTTAATATTTTGTAATTTTTTGTAATTATAAAGGAAATGAAAATCTGGTTAAGTAACAAATTCTCGGCTGAAAGGTAGTTTTGATTTAGAAAATATTAGTTTTTTCAGTAGTTAAACATTTTCAGTTTTTTAAAGAATTCAGTAAAAAACATTGTCTTTACGCGTATTACGTCGTAGTACTTTCGTAGACATCAAAATTTCTTTTCGAAAGCAGTGGCGGCCAGTTACGCCGTAGAACTTTTGTAGGCCCGTCGTCATTTTTACGAAAATAAAAGTACAATCTCTTCAACAAATCACAAAAAGAGAAAACAGTCAATAGAGCTGGTGGCGCGCATCAGACGGTTTTTAGCGTGATGACGTCATGAGCACGACGTTGCCCTGGGGAAATTAGAAAGCTGCGTTGAGCGAACAATCCGCGCCGATAAAAATGCTCGGACGTTGCCCCGCGGGCGATACGTCACGGGATCAACAGCTCATATACGCCAAGAGGTTCGAGTCTACCCTAAAATAGGGCGATCAGGCACTAGTCGACTATGCTGGCCCAGTGCGGGTTGGTCGACTTCTCTTGAATCTTTGAATTTCTTCGCCGAAATGTGCAGGTTTATCACGATGATGTTTTCTTTCACAGTAAAATCGTCGAATAAGCCCCTGCAATCCCAAGGTCCACATTTTGGTCCATCTGGTAGACCACGGGCAGACGTACATGATATGAATTCAAAAACATAATTAAGTATCATTATCAGTATTATTATTATTCATCGTTCATTTTTTTTTCATTCATTCTGATAAATATTGGTACGTGGTAGAAATCGAACCCGCACCTCCCGGATGGAAGACAGCGGCCCTGGCCACTACACCACAGATGCTCTAGTTACTCAAGTCAGATTGATTGATCTTAAATTCACCTTTTGGAGGTGGTCATGTCATGTCCCTAAAAGGGAACAATTCAAATATGTATTATTGCGGTGTTGTTTAGTTGAGTAAACAATTTGACGCGCCGCGGCTTTACTTAATTTGTGCAATTTTGGCTGGTGCTGAGCTCAAGATATCAATGCTACAAAATTGTAGCTGATGTTGCCTGACACGAGTTGTCAACATGTTACTGTACAACTCGCTGGGATGTGCCTTTACTTTACGGTATTCATATACAGCTAGTCTGGCACTAGCATTGATATAATATTTGTTTCGTCATAAAATGAGAATGAACTTCAACATTATTATGCCTGTTTGGACGGTATAGAGCTCTAGGGGACGCCACTTTTCTATAAGTGTTCCAGGGGCCAAATTTTGGTACACCTGTTCTTTAGATCCTACTTTTCAATATAAGAAGGGTTGCCCAGCGCGGGGGCCCCGTGGAGGGGCCTTTTATAGCATGATTTCCTACCATAAGGGATGAATTCGAATTTTTGTTCGTTATGTAGCTAGAAAGTGACTTACAGGGCTGAAATTTGGTACACATGTGGTATTTGGAATGTTGATGGTTACAAGCAAGTGTTTCAGGGTACACAGTCATTTTTTAGAGTTCCGTAGTCAATAAGGTTTCACCATGTCAGTCTGTCTGTCTATCCGCGGCTTAGCTCTGAGACTCTTAGTGCTATAAAGCTGTATTTTGACATAGTATATTATATATATACATATTAATCATGCCAACAAAGTTGTAGAATAAAACCTTAAAAAATACATGTTTAGGGTTCCTCTGGTACACGTGAAGTGGGGGTTATTTTTTTGACAACCTTTTAGTGTGAGATATCGTTGGATAGGGTTTTAAAAATTATTATGGGGTTGCGAAAACCATTTTTCTATTTCGGCGCGCGTTTGAAAAATATTTAGTTTTAAAGTGTTCATTTTTGTTAGAGTCCAGTCCCCCCCCTCTACCAATTTTTGTTCTTTATAAAGCTAGAAAGTGACGTGGACTAAAATTTGGTACACATGCGGCATTATGTTTATGGCCACAAGCAAGTTTTCCAGGGCACACGGCAAGTTTTCCATTCAAGAACCCGTCTGTTTCAACTCTCATCGTTTATAATACAGACGTGGCCAACGCACTGCGACTTCAGCTTGCTACACTTCTGGACGATATCAACTACCTCAGTCCTCGGGATTTCGTTTCGGATTTTATCCCGTAGCGAAATACCAAGCATAAATCTTTCCATGGCTCGCTGAGTGGCATGAAGCCGGTGGGCCAGCTTCACTGTCATGTTCCATGTTTCGGCTTCATATGTCAAAACGGGTAGGATGCACTGGTTATACACCCTGCTCTTTAGGCATTGCGGTAGTGGCGACGAGAAGATATGACACAGTTTCCCAAATACTGCCCAGCCCAACTGTACTCTTTTTGCGATTTCACGCTCGAAGTTGTCTCTACCCAACTGCAATGTTTGCCTGAGGTAGACATATTTTTGGACATCTTCGAGCACTTCGAGCAGGAGTAGCGTAGCATTATAAAAAAATAAAATAAACGACTGCCTTTAAAAATCGTTAGTTCCATGATAGCATTTTAAGCTATTACTGAGCTGTGCTGTGTGATTAGTTTTTTAAGTGAAATGCTATAAATGTGTGCTGCATTTTTGTGACAACAGCATTTATAATGGTTCTGGTAATGTAAACGAAATAAAAATTGTTTTAGTTACACTTTTTATTTATTAAGGATGTGGAATCAATTTTAACTGTGTTACATTAGTTCGGTGGAGAATGATAAATTCAAAGATTAATTTGGAAAATATGCATACTATGCCAACAAGATATACAAGAGCAATTGGAGTATCCAAGAAGGAATCTCAACGCTACTGACAAGTATGTAGGCTACTCTAAATTGGCTGAAAATTTTGTTGAATTTGAGAACCTTGGAAGAGTGGCATTGGGCGTTGATGTTTTGGCTTTGAATAAGGGTGCTGAACTAAAAGGAAACCTTTGTAGCTAGAGAAGCAAAATGGCACAAAACTTACTATTTCAAGTTTAGCAACAGCAGACTTGAACGCGCAAAGAAAAGGTCATGCACAAAAACTGTCACAAAAGAGATCCTATCAGGACTCGTGCTAAAAAGACTACTTCTCTTCCGATTGTTGCTTATTCTGCGGCTTACCTACTACCCGTTCCAAGGCATTTAATAAAGTATCCACAGCATATTGCAGTATAGAAGTTTACGAGACAGCCAAAAAACTCTATGACACACAAATACTAGCAAAGCTTGCACCAGCAGCGACTCAATCGCACACATACTAAATGCTATTGTAGCGTTAAAAAAAAGGCTAGCTAACCTGTGGTCGACGACCACAGGCGAAACGTGAAATTTAAATAAATAAATAAAATAAAATATGTTTATTTCAGACATAAGTCCATACAATTACCTGTTAGTAGAATTTAATTAATTAGTTAGTAACAATTTTACTTAAAGGTAAGTTAGTTTGGTTAGTAAGAAGCTAAAAGACATGAGAATAAATATAACCTATTTAACTAAACCTAAAGCAAGCGCCACCCAGTGCCTTTGTATGGGGCAATCGGGTCTATCAGCGATCGCTTTTAGGATGCCGTTCCGACTATTACGCAGGCGCTGCAGCAAGGAAGCCGCTTTCTTACGCATGATGGCGTGAAAGCCATCTGTATGAGCCTCAGCGAACATTCGAGATGCGCTGCAACGCCGCGGCAGTCGCAACAGCATCCTAAAAGCGTTATTGTACTGCACTCTCAGGACGTCGCACAGAGATGGATCGGCGGAAAAAAGTCCTTTTTTCAGAGTTCAACTTTAGGCAGATTTTGTATCATTAATAAATACTACAGTCTTCAACAAACAATGCTATATAATTTTTTTTTATTTTTATTATTGTGTTATTGGTTAAATTAAAGGCTAAAGTCAGACTTTAAAGAAACGTTATTTATTTCTTGAAAAATATGACTTTTTTTGCTTAGTTACACTAGATAACCAGTGTATTTAAAAAAAATATAAAAATTACTGGTAATACTACATACATTAGAGCATCTAAAACTAAATTTATAATTTGAGGAAAGTACTTAGTATTAATGTAGTATCGTTAGAGAACAAAGCATTTTTTTTTTACATAATTTCTTATTTCAATCGACCATATCTAGCTTGCGGCGCTTTCCGGCGGTGTCTTATGTAGTTTACGTGATAGGTACATTCCTATAGATAATTAACAAATCACTTCCAGCTGCTAATATCTGCTAACCTTGTTTTTGTAGTCCTATTAGTAAATGAGCTTCATATTGCCTACATTAAGAATTAATTTTTTTAATGAGGGTAAATTACCTAAAAAAAATAGTAATGGCTATAAAAGGGATAAACTTTTGTTTTATTTTTCATTACTTGTTCATAACCGGTACAGTGATAACAAATTTTACACTAAAATGGCGAATTTTACTATTTCTAACGACAAATTAGCCGAAATTGCTATCGCAAGCGGTCGCGATGTCAATAAGTGCGTTGAAGTTATTAAAAGCAATCATACTGATTTATCGGAGATCATGTTAGTGAAAATAAGTGAACATTTGATCAAAACCTTTTTTCCCAAATTTACAAAAAAGTGGAATGAAGCAGCTCGGAATAAGAAGTTCTTTTTTGCTAAAAATGAAAAATGGCTGTCAGTAAAGTTTACGGTTCTTAATGAAGATATTGCAGCAGGATCATCAAAACGATCTCACAGTGGAAGACCAGAAAAACCTATCGATGAATGTTGTGACCGAGCCAAAAGGTATAAAGTTAAAAAGCTATGCGAAACTGTCCAACCTGAATTAATTGCTGCAGCAGCTAAGAGAATAAGCGATCAATCAACAAGATGTGAAGCATTTAGTGCGGAGAAAGCGTGGGCATTAATGTTAGATGCATCATTAACAAGGCATCAATATGAAATTCTTAGAAAAGCTGCAAAGGAAATTGGATGTGATATTTTTCCAGCTTATCATAATGTCTTAAATGCAAAGAAAGATTGCTATCCTCCTCATATAGATGCAACAGAAAGCTACGCTTACGTAGGTCTTCAAGAATTATTAGATCATACTGTAAAGAGGATATATAAAACAAAAACTAACGATGAATTGGCAAGTATGAGTGAGGAAGTAACACTTTTATCAAAATGGGGTTGCGATGGCTCATCGGGCCACACTGAATACAAACAGTCATTTGTCGAAGATGGTGCTACAGATACCAACATATTTCTAACAACATTAGTTCCGCTCCGTCTTAACAACAAAATAAATAATTCTTTGGTGTATTGGAAAAATGAAACTCCTTCTTCAACCAGGTATTGCAGACCAGTACAGTTTCAGTTCATGAAAGAAACAACGGATGTCAGTAAAAACGAGATCTCAAGAATGGAAAGTGAAATAGCTAATCTAAATCAAACAACGATTTCCATGAACAACAGGATTTTTAGAGTGACTCATGAACTTCATTTAACCATGATCGATGGTAAAATTGCACAAACAATCACAGATACTTCTTCTAATGCAGTGTGCTATATATGCAAGGCGAAGCCGACTGAAATGAATAAGCTGGAACATTTAAAAACAAAAGAAGTAAATACGGACGCTTTTAAAGTAGGCCTTAGTCCGTTACATGCAAGACTGAAATTTATGGAATGTATTTTGCATATTGCCTATAATAAATCGTTTAAAAGCTGGAGAACCAATGCCAACACGCTGCCACTTAAAGAAGAGGAGAAGAAAAAAATACAAGACTTTCAAAAGATTGGGAATTAAGGTGGACTTCGTTAAGCAAGGAATGGGCTCGTCGAATGATGGAAACACGTCAAGGAGGTTTTTTGATAATGTGGATATAGTGGCGGAAATTACAGGAGTCGATGAAAGGTTGATTCATCGATTTTCTATAATATTGCAGACAATCAACTCCGGGGCTTCAGTTGACTCAGAAAAGTTCGGGAAGTATTGTGAAGAGACTACAAGACTGTATGTTGGGTTATATGACTGGTACTATATGCCAAATACAGTGCATAAGGTTCTAATGCACGGCAGTCATATAATTTCAGCTGCTGCATTGCCAGTGGGAATGTTATCTGAGGAAGCCCAAGAGGCGCGCAACAAGGACTACCGTCGATACAGATTAAACCATTCTCGAAAATGCTCACGTGAATTGACGAACGAAGATGTTTTTCACATGCTTTTGGCTTCTTCAGATCCGTACACAAATAGTTTAAGGGCTATGCGTAGCCCAAAGCATTTGCCCTTGCATGAAGATGTAAAAGCTTTGCTGCATGGAGGAAATGAAGAATGATCCTCAAACTTAATTTAATGATTTTTATTCCTGTTCATTACTGTGTATGTATTTGTATGCTTTCTTTGTATATATATATTCATTATTGTATATGTCTTAAAAAATGCACAAAAATTAATGATTTAATTTATTTTGTTATTTATTTTTTAGTTTTCTTTCATTTACTGCTTTTCTGATTTTTACGATACTATAATATAACTAAAACATTATGAAAAATATGCTTTCTTATTATTTTATGAACTAATATCCAACATTTATAACATTCCCTTTCTATAAAACAATTATTTCCGCCGCGCCATACAACGTCCACCACTGTGCGTCGTAAGCTCGGCGCGAATACGACACCCACAACCCGCTCGAGTAAAAGCATTGGCAGAAGGCTTTAAAAAGACTTATTTTGACTTCTGCCGTGCATCGAGCGAACCTGCGGGCAAGCATATTGCTCCGTACCGCCAACGCCCTACGCTCGCGCTCTATGTCGCCATCGTCCTTTAACTCATTCGTGACCACGTGACCCAGATATTTAAACCTATCCACGACCTTTAGAGCCACGCCATGCGCCATTGAGATGCACCGGTGGGACACGGCGAGGCTTTTGTTTAGGTGCTTTGAACACTAAAATTTCACTCTTTGTAGAGTTGTACTTGAGGCCGTGCTCCACCGCGTACAGCTCGCAGATAGAGAGCAGCTCTTTCAACCCGCTCATCGATGGACTGAGCAGCACCATGTCGTCCGCATAACTAATATTGTTGACACAGGTACCGTCAATGTGGCAGCCGACATGCGTGCCGCTCAGTCGCTCGATAAGCTGGTTGATATACAAATTAAATAGGAGAGGTGAGCTTAGTCCTCCTTGCCTGACACCGCACTCCAATGCATACTCCTCCGAAAGAGTACCGACCCATCTCACTCGGTTGGTTTGGTGAGAGTACCAGTACCTAAGGAGGGCTGTATATTCCGCCGGCACACCCTCATCCCTCAACTTGCCCCACAAAATGTCGTAGTTAACAAGATCGAACGCTTTCGACAAGTCAAGGAAACAAGCGTATACCGGCGTCTTTCTCTCAGTATAGTACTTGACAGTGTGTTTTAGGCTTAAGATAGCGCTCTCTGTTGAAACTCCTGCTTTAAACCCAAATTGAGCATCATGCACCTTTATGTATTCGGAGAGGCTACCATTCAACAGACTGTCAAGCACCTTAGCCACAATGGTTGCGAGCGAGATAGGTCGGTAGTTGCTCATATCGGAAGTGTCACCCGTTTTATTTTTTACTATGGGAATAACTAACGTCCGCATAAGTGGTTCCGGTAGATAAGAATGACCCAAGCATAGGGTGAAAAACAGCGACAACACTCTGGGCAAGTGGACCCCCGCATGTTTTAGGTGTTCAATGCTGAGACTATCGTGACCGGGAGACTTTCCTCGCTGCATGCTAGAAATAATTTTGGCCACTCTTTTAGCTGGTATCTTTATGTTCCGTTTTGTCACCATAGTCTCACCATTGAACGAGTCACGAGATATAGAATTCAAAGGCGATTGCACAGAAAAATTGTCCTTAAAGGCGTCGGCAATTTGTTTAGGGTCTCTCAAGCCGCCGACACTCAGCGGGAGACTAGGCCTCACATTCATTTTATTTGTGTTTTTCCAAAACCTTTTAAAATCCTTATTTGCATGATTGGTAGCCAGGATGTCCATTTTTAGTTGGTCTTGCCTATCCTGACACCATTTTAATTTGGATTTAAAATGTCTCCTCGCTGCCGCCATGCAGTCAAATATCCGACCCGAGTGTGGTCGCCCAGCCAACGTCCACAACTGGAATTGAAGCCTAGCCTCCCGATGAGCCTCAGCGACGTGCTTATTCCATCCCGCGACATAGCCACCCTTTCTCTTACATTTAGATGTATAAGTTTGAGCCGCTGCGTCCGATAACGTATTAATAATTTCTTTATACATTTTGTCGAGTACTGCCCTATGTTCCTCATTGTAACAAAATTCATCACAACAACCCATTAACTCGCTAGGAATATCAATTAGCCGTAAAGATGAGTGACAGAGATCATGATCCCTTTTTATTTGTTCGTCCTTTCTCTCCCCCCAGATAACTCTATTTTATTCTAATTTAGGTGAACAGAGAAAGAGTTAGTTAAATTTGTCCGAACGGTATAATATAAATTTAAAAGCGCCTAGAAATTGCCAAGCATGAGCCGAGAGTCGAGTCCTGAGGGGACTCCGTCGATATAGTGTCGCTGAACTAGTGTTGTGTTGTGGTGTATCGATGCAGGAAGGTGTACCAAAGCCGCGGAGTACCCCGAGAGAGTATAGCCAAACGGGAACCAAAAAAAGGACGGCCAGAGAAACCTAAAGGGCCTTTTTAGAATTTAGAAAAAGAATTTAGACAATTTGGCAAAATCCGCATACAAAAATACACTGATACAAAAAACAGGCTAAAAAAAACCGCGTGATGTGCAGTATCCCTGGGGGGACGCCGGTGCGCGGGTCGGCGGCACTCGGCTGGCACGGGCGCGGACGCACACAACGCAGGGATCCAGGCACGTTCAATGCCTGGTGGCCTCAGGTGTCCGGAACCACCGCAAGAGATCGTGAGAGGCACGGAGGGACCCTTGTGCGTGCGTCGGAGAGGCCGGAAATACACTGTAAAGATTGACAAAGAAATAATCGCCATCCAACCAAGACAGGGAAAGAGAAAAGTGCGTCGATAAAAACCAGGAGGAAGACAACACAAGACTTACCCGGCTAGTCCAAAATAGGAATCCGCGATATTTATTGTATCAGATTTATTAGTACTCCGATTTATTATTCACCGCATTAGCAAGAGACGATAATATTACTGTATCCCAAGGCTTTATATCATTTACAGATGTTTATTTAGTAAAATTCAACCACGTTCAAGGGATAAAACGTTTCCATCTCATGATAGACGACAGCTCAGAAAAACAATCAACAATTTAGAAAAAGGTCAAACCAAGAAAATTTTAAATTTGAAAATGTGACATAAAAACCGGCCAAAAGAAAAAAGAACCGTACCAAAAAGGTTATTAAAAAACCTGCAGTAATGCTGCACTATGTACAACAAAAGGTGTAGTGCCGAGTTCCTAAATCGGGTAAAGAGAGCCGCAACTTCATCCGATGATACAAGTAAATGCAGTGTTTTGCTCTTGACGCCGCTTTGTTCTGTGTCTGTCTGTGTATTTTGCCTGTAAACTGCACATTGGCAAACCCGCAATAATGTAGCGTTCTGCATTGTACCCAGAAGAGAATGTTGTGCCTAAAATTATGTATTATTGGTTTAAATCGCGCCCAAGCCGACGGAATTAAAAGGCCATTTTCTGCGAAGGTCCATGTAACCGGTTTGTAAATTCAGTCGTCGTATTTAAAACTACTACCATGTGGTTTTTTACATTTCTAAATACAATTGTTTCGTTGGTAGAGGGGAGGAACTGGACTCTAACAAAAATGAGCACTTTAAAACAAAATATTTCTCAAACGTACGCTAGAATCGAAAAGTAGTTTTCGCAACCCCATAATATTTTTTAAAGACCTATCCAAAGATACCTCACACTATAGGGTAGTCATGAAAAATAAATTTACCTCCATTTTACGTGTACCAGAGGAACCCTAAAAATATATATATTTTATTAAACAGCTTTGTTAGCATTATTAATATGTATGTCCATGTTACATTACAGCTTTCTAGCACTAAGAGTCTCAGAGCTAAGCCGTGGACAGACGGACGGACGGACATATGGCGAAACCTTGTTGACTACGAAACCCTTAAAAATTACTGTGTGCCCTGGAACACTTGCTTGTAACCATTGACATTTCAAATACCACATGTGTACCAAATTTCAGAGCTCTACATCACTTTCTAGCTCCATAACGAACAAAAATTCGAATACGTCCCTTGTGGTAGGAAATCATGTTGTAAAAAGCCCCTCCACGGGGCCCCCCGTGCTGGGCAACCCTTCTTATATTGAAGAGTAGGATCTAAAGAACAGGTGTACCAAATTTGGCCCCTTGAACATTTATAGCAAATTTGATACCTATGTTCTCTGAACTATATAGAATAATCTACGTATATAAATATAATGTTACTTGCTGAGATATTCGTTCTGGGATCAAGAAATAATAATATCACAGTATGAATAATAGTACCATATTATAGAGGTATATCTTGAGCAATACAAGTTGCACACAGAAGCGCGGTTTGCAGGTAGATTGGTACTTGGAAAAAACTAAATAGTGAAACTATAGGTATAATCTGCTGATAACGAGCAAAAACTATCGTTAACCATGTCATCCGCAGTTCATGTAGTCTCGTCGTTCTTTCGGCGAAACTGCTATCAGTAAGTTAATAGTTCCTTTCTAAGTGACGATCTAAGTACTAATAACTTGTACGTTTTTTTTTTGTTCCACGTCCTAATTACTGTCTAATATTATTTTTTTGCAGATTTTAATAATCTGGTTTATTAAAACTGTCATTGCTGGACTGGCAGACCAGTCGGGTTGTGGAGATCCTTGAGAGAGAACTGTTTAGTCAAGCAGTGGACGTGTTTTGGCTTTTGTTCATTGTAGGTACCTTCTTAATCACCATCCCGAAATAATTCAATTGATTCAATTTAAGATAACAACTTGATACATCAGATTCAATGGGTTGCACTAGATTGATTACCCAAACCAAACCCTTAAACGCGGGTTTACAATTCAGCGCGCCTCATGCTTTGATCAGCGTTGTCTTAAGAAGACGGCTCCAACATAACAAGGAGTTCTAATAATACCTCTATCTAAACATTATTAAAAGGGCCGCGCTGGCCACGGACCCTTTGACTTGGTCAATTATCTATTTGTTGTTTCATCGTTTCCAAAATTGTATTTAATAGAATCAATCGCAAAATCGATTTTAAAAAGAGATATTTTTTGTTTTTGTATTGAGCTGTAAACCTTATTCAAATAAAAATTACCCATCACCACCATATTAGAAAGAGCAAAAATTATCCTAGGTCTACGTAAGAATGTAAATTTTATAACGCCTAGAAAAAAAAATATAATTAATAAAAAAAAATGCTATGTTGGAATTGCTGGTTATTTTAAGACTGAAACCGTAAGTTTCCGTTTTATGTTAAAATTTGTATCCATTTACTAACCTATGGACCCTATATGGTTGAATTTCTCCGAATAATATCCCAAGATTATAATGTCTTAACAAGTTTAGCGCTCCATAATACTGACACCAGAGTTTGAGAGGTTGTCGTCGAGCGCATCACCCACACGATCAAGAAAAATAAGTAATAAAAAACTATTTAAAAAAATAAAAAGCCTCCTTCAAAAGTAAAACACATTTGTTTGCACTAAAAAGTAACAAATAATATTAATAACTTAAAGATTGACATTAATAAAAATGGTCAATAGAATACAATTCAATCGCTTTAACTTTTTAATATTTACGTAAAATAAACAACACTTTTTGTAGTCGGTGCCAGCCACGAATCACAGGCATTCACAGTTTGTTCTATTATTTATAAACTTTCTTCATCTTAATTTTTATAAACCACTCTAAAGAAAATAAACTTATAAAAAAAACAAAAACAGGCGCACGTTCTCGACGTTGTTCCCGCCCGAACGGGTCAGGGCAGGCGTCGTCGACGGTTGTTTTCGAAATTCATTTCTTTTTGTGTGCATATTCTTTGAAATTAGCTTTGATGATTTAAGTTTGTGTAAAATATTTTGTTAGGTTCGGTTGAGTTATTTCTTAGGTACTTGTTACATAATTTCGTTCATGTTTTTATGTACAATAATTTCATGATCTTGTTAATAATTTTGTGTAAAGCGCTACAAAGTTTTTTTTTTAGTTTGTTTCTGATTTGGATGACATTAACTATAAAGAGCGCTGATTTTTATATTTAAATAACATTTTGTCGTTCATATATATATGTAGAAGCTGGAGGGTTGCATGCAACCATGCTTCAACGTTATTTTGTTTAGTTTCTTCTTAGCTTTGGCTGGACCAACCTATATAAAAAGAGTTAATAAATTAAATTGTAAATATTAAATAGGATTGTATTATAATAGCATAGCTTTTTTAGGTATAATATATCTTTGTAAAAAACGCTCTACAATGCTACTACGTTTAGGTTTTTTCTTGGCTGGCACCGACTACAAAAAGTGTTGTTTATTTTACGTAAATATTAAAAAGTAAAAGTGATTGAATTGTATTCTATTGACCATTTTTATTAATGTTAATCTTGCATACATAAATAGTTATTAATATTATTTGTTACTTTTTAGTGCAAACAAATGTGTTTTACTTTTGAAGGAGGTTTTTGTTTTTTTTTAAATAGTTTTTATTTTATTCTTTTTAGTGGGTACTGCAGCACGTTTGCAAACTTTTTGGATTATTTACGATTATCTTGTAGTGTGAGGTCTTGTTGGATAGGTCTTTTAAAAATAATCCGGGTTTGCTGAAACCATTTTTCGATGTTAGCGTAAGTTTTAGAAATATTTCGTTTTAAAGTGCTTATTTTTGTTATTCAAATTCCCCCCCCTCCCTACCAGCGAAACCGTTATAATTATATGGAAAAGTGAAAAAAATCATGGTAGTAGTGCATATGATGAATTTAAAAGGAAAACTATCAACATCAAGTAGGCTTTACAGTTTATCTAATAATAGACCAACTTATAAAATGTACTTGTACAAATATCATAGAAAAATATTATTTTGGTGGACGTTAACTGTCTTAAACAGTACATAAATTAGTATGGGACAACTACGGAACCCTACACTTTGCGTGGCTCGACACGTGCTTGGCCAGTTATTTAACTAGAGAAAGTCTCACAAGAACAGTCTCCACCGGGATTCGAACTCGGAACCTCCGTGAAAAGAGTCAAACACTAGACCGCTCGGCCAGAGAGGCTATACTGTTTGTATTTTTTTATTTTTTTTATTTATTACAATACAACAACGGTATCGCGATGCATGTTGCTATTACCGCTTTTATTTGCTATTTCATCATCAGATTTTACACAATTGGTATGGATCTATCGCTAAAGCACGTTCTATCGAATGAAAAAAGAATCATCAAAATGGTTGAAAACTGACTGAGATATGACTAAAAGAATAGACGAATAACGACGCGAATGCTACATTCCGTTGAGGAATTTCCAAGTTTTATCTCATGTTCCACCATCAGATCTTGACGAAATTAATATGGGACCACCTCGAAAGTAAATACTATCGAATGAAAAAAGAATTATTAAAATCGGTTAACAATTGGCAAACAACAAACAAAAAAAACAAAAAAAAAAATACAGACGAATTGAGAACCTCCTCCTTTTTTGAAGTCGGTTAAAAATAAATAAGAACTAAACGTTCGTATCTGATTTTGAAATTTTGTTTTTCGGTATTACTAATAGTTGTAATTTTGAAACGGAAATACTAACGTTTACTTTGGGAATGTCTCTTCCAATGACGAAAATCACCACTTTTGTAACTAGTTACGAAACAGATTTTTATAGCGAGAACTGGTTTCGACCGAGGAAGAAAACCTCTTCAATCGCAACTGGTTCCGAACAAGGACGAATAAGTCCTCGATCTCGATGGTTACAAAACTCAGTTTCGATGGCGACCGTAGGGAAATTGATTTCTACAAAATCTTATAAATCAGTATGTTAACGATGCGATGGCATCCAATTATTTTAAGTCTAAAAGAAACTTGCCAATCTTTGAATGCAACGTTCAGGGCTGAGTAACGGTTAGTCCTTAAGTTGCATGCAAATTGTTAAGGTAACCAGTAACCCACAAAGGTAAACAGATCAAATTATCAGTAGGGTCCTCCTGATTTTAATTAAAAATAAAACTTAACACTTTAATTCCTACATTAGGCTAGAATAGCAATACAGAAAATCATCCGAGTTAGAATATTATAGGTAAGTTATTTTGTTTACGCAATAATTATTTTTACATACGAACGAACAACAAATAATGTATGATAATTTCCTACGTCCATGCATAAAATTAAAGGAAAACTCTAGTTTTTTAAGAAATAAAATGCACAGAGTTTGATTTGTTATTTCTTTACTTTATCTCTCAGTTGTAATTGCACAGGGAAATTGTTAACGTCTTTCATACTAATAGCGTAAGTCAAGCCGAGTCTGTTGGCTGTCGGGTCTGTGGATCCGCTTCTGGACGCAGGCACAATCCGGTAGTGTCGCAGAATTGTCGCAGAATTGTCGCGATCAATACCTTTAATTTAACGATGTCATTACGTATGATTTTCCTAGTAAATTAGTAAAATGTTATCATTTATATTTAAGACATAAAACGAAAATAATTAGTTATATTATGTTTTGACTACATACTGATACTAAGCTAAATAATAATAGTAGCGAAACTAAGCTGAATATTATTAATAATAGTTGCATCGATCAGAAAGTGATGTTATATTGCACCAAGTGTTGAAAGCTAGTCTTGAGTATATTATTTGTTGTAGGAATTCAGAAGGTTCTAGAGTAATAATAATAATAATAATCATTTATTTGCTCTCACAAAATAGGTACCTAAGGGTTTTTAACAAATAAGAAATAAAATACTAGTTTTACGGTTTTATGTTGTTATAATTTTCCAAAACAACTTTACACTAAAAATATTAAATAAAATATTAGTTCAGTACTTACGGTTTTATATTGGGTTAATATTAAAAAAAAAACTTTACACAAACACTTTAAGTACACTTGGTAGTTAGAACCTTCTACTTCGAAGTTTGAACAGAACTGCTGTTGACTTGGCTGCCCGCCAAAAGGAACACTCCCCACCACTACCAATTACTTCTCTTTTACTATTCTCTGAGTGGTCAAACTGGCATCCGGCCATTTAGTCACTGACAGATTCCTATAGTAGTCAAATCAGTACTTATAATATTAAAAAATAAAATAAAAATATGACACAAGTAATTATAAGTTATCAAACCATCACTAAAATATTAATTGACAACACAAGTGTTAGTTTGTACCAAATGTACTTACACGAGTGTATTGAAGTATTTAGTCTTTACAGATTTATAAGTTTCTCAGTTGCAATTGCACAGGAAAATTATTAACGTCTTTCATAGCGACCGCGTAGGTCAAGCGGAGTCCGTTGGCTGTTCGCTCTGTGGATCCGCTTCCGGAGGCAGGCGCGAAGCGGAAGTGACGCAGGATCGTCGCAAACAACGCCTTGATCGACGTCATGGCATATAATTTACCTGGTAAATGTAATTTTACCTCACTTTTATTTTAAAAGGTACGCAAAAAACATACTTTCATTATAGTGAAAAAAAAAATTGCTTAACAAATAAATTTTCTGTTTTATTTTATACTTTACTAGGCTACGCTCGAGTTGTGTAAGAATTTCCCGTGGGATTAAGACATTTCCTGTAAAAAGTAGGTTACAACTATCTCCATTACAAATTTCATCTAAATCCGTTGAGTGCTCCTCCTCAGTCCCTAACAATATTTTTGCCATATTGTTGTACAACGATAGATTCTATGGAAGTAATATATATATTTGAATAGGGCAAAATACAAGGAACCTGAAAAAGTCCCGGAAAATTCCGGAAAACTATGTATCTAATAGGGGACTTTGGGATTAATTGTGTTAAAAAGTTCACAAATCACCATAGTATTATAATTCTGTATTTATTTATGAAATAACACACTTTAGGAACATTTTTCAGTCTCTTTTCATTGACATAGGTAACTTAAATATTAATTATAATTCGTGATAGATCTTATAGCAGTTTCGACCATTCATTAGGCATAAATTGACTTTGCAAGTCGGGCACTGATGTCTTGCCTTTGTAGAAGTGCAGCCCGGTAACCTACATCTATTTTGTGTTTCCAAAACAATAGGTAGGTGATCCAATTTTCTGGTTCTGACAAAATCAGATGGATGCTCAGATTTGGCACGCATGCTTTGTCTTGCAATTGTAACGACGGCATCAGCAGGAGGATCTTCTTCTTCATCTGCTTCATATGCTAGTAAATAGTCAGCTATGGCCTCTCTAAATCCCAAACAGTCCAGAACGTCACGTTTCCCAGTTCCTAACTTTTCCTGGTCAAGCTTATACTCTATCCACGCAGCTGCTACGCTAAAATCAAATAGATGGAATATCAGCCTTATAGTCCATTTTCGAGTTCTTGCAGATATTCTATAATAACTGATCATGCGATCTAAGTAGTCCACACCGCCCATTTTCTCGTTATATTCTTTGACGATAGCCGGACGTTGGACTTGCACGAATCGCTTTTGTTTTTTGTCCCACCTTGTGCACTCGTCTGCTGGTTCAGCTCCATGGAGCGTAGAAGCTAAAATTACTGGTTTATTATCAAACCACTTGACAGCTGCCACTAGTCCCGTAGACAGAACTTTTTGTGAGAAACTACCTCGACCTTCGGTACGTAGTTGTTTATCGCTCTTAAAATTGCAGTTAGCTGGTACTCTATTTTTTTGGAGGGTACCAGTGCCTGTGCATTCTGCTTTAAAGTGCAAAATGTCTAATAAATTCATTGAGGTAAAGTATCTGTCCATAAAAACCGAACAACCTGGTGGTAATCGACGGCAGAGGCGCACAACGACTTTGCCTCCAATATGAAGCTCCTTTACATCTTCATCATCAGAATCATCTAGGATTGTGTCCCCTTTTCCTTCATAAAGAAAAAAGTCGAGTGGCAAGCCATTGTAACACGTCAAAACAAAATTTTTCAAGCCAACTGGATTGGGTTTTCCCCTTATGACTTGACGGGCTTCATGTCTGCCCCAAAAAAGAATCATCTGCTCATCGATACTGACGTCAGTAGTTGGAGTGTTCAGCAAACAGCCGTTACGAACGCTTGTTAACAGGGGCTGCACCTTCCAAAACTTAGTATTTTGTTTCATTGTAGGTAGAACGTCAGCATCGTTAACTACCTTCAAAGATACTCTTAGCTTGAAGTACCTATCCCTTGCCATCCTGCCTGCGATAGCAGCAACTCTGGTTTTGTTTTCCCAATACATGCGGATTCTAGGGAATTTAAGATAAGACATCATAAGAGTAATGCCAAAAAAGGTCCTTATTTCTTTTTCAGATGTATTTAGGCTTTGTCCTGTTCTGGCAAGATGAGTTTGGTTAGTTTGGAATGCTATAAGGTCGTAAGTATCAGTAGGTATGTACTTCGTAAAATAATCATGGGGTGGCAGATTCATCGCTAATCTTTCTGGCTCTTCAAAGAAAGGAGCTGGTGGCAATGGCTCAAAATCATTCGTAGTTTTCAAATACAAACGGCGCTGGAACGAATTACTAGGTATCGGAGAAGGAGGAACCTGAGAAGACTGGCGGTTGACGGGTCTCGGTGTGTCGTTCATACTTTCTGCATTATCACCTTCTTCGTCGGAGCTCTCATCGTAATTTTTGGCATTTTCAGTCTCGGGCGAGTACGTGGGATCATCTGCAATATCTTCATCTTCAATATAAATTTCCAAGTCCGAACTTTCGCCATTAATGACATCATTTAGTGCCGATTCTAAAGCTGATTCTGAAACAAATATATTAATAGATATTTCAAAAACAATTAAAAACAAAAACATGCAAAATTATGTTAAAACATTACACAATAAAGGGTAAAAATGTTGATGTTGAAAATATAGGTAAAATCTATATTTTTGATGAGCTTGAAACCCAGAGTCCCCAAACGGAGACAAACAAGTTTGAGCGTTTGTGGCGAAGGTAGAAAACATTGAATGAACAGTTTTTCTCCACAAAACCACGCAAAAACTAATTCAAAATGTAACACGAACAATAGTAATGCGAAACAATACTGAAATATTCATAAATTCTTCACTTACCTTGAGTGGGATCACCAATTTTGAATTTTTTTCGAGAGCTCATTTTAAAACACCTGTAGAAAAAGTTAGGCTCGGCCACGCGACTGCCGGTCCAAATGAGCGGTGGTGACATCTATCGAAATATTAGAAAACACCTACATATCGACCCTGTCACTACGTATTTAATTAGTACAGATGATTTCCGCAAGGTAGGAGTATGTACCCATATGGGGACGGTTGGACTGAGGAGGCGTGTCGAGTGCGTTGAGGACTTTTATTGTGTACGAGTCTAGCAAGAGTTATTGCGGCCAAGGCTTGTATAGTGCTTTTTTCTGACATATACAAGGAAATTATAAAATACTAAAAATATTGTGGTAGGTAGTAGGTACCTTTAGATGTCTTCTTGTATCGTACTAAACTTATAAGTTCTAATCGTTATCACTTTAACCTATACTTTAACTTCTTAAACCATTCATTGTTATAATATTTCCCTAGTTCAATGGTTAGTTAACTTCATCATGATAAATAAGTAAGAAAATAGTACGATAAAAATAAAAGAGGCGAAAATTACAAACCGCCATATTGCATGCATTTTCTTTTTTATTATTCTATGCCAGTGTCATACAGAGCATATAGCCAACTCCAATCCCTACGATTCGTGTACGATTCATATAAAATTTTTGAATTTAGAACATAAGAGTATGCTGTAAAAAGACTCAAATACATTGAAATTTCTAGACGAAACTTACTTTGCTGGCCTAGGCCATTTGAGGGCACATTGCTGGCCGCTGTTTTGTATGGAGAAATGGTTTGTTCAAAAATAACTTACTTCGCGTACTGTTTTTTGGCAGTCTAATAATCACATTTTCGAGCGTGTCGGAGAAAAGAACATTAAAAAAAAACCCACCAATACAGTTCCTAGGTCCGAAGCTGAATGAGGCAAACTGCGCAGTTTGCTTCAGGTCTGAGTCCAGGAACCTTTCCGGCCGAAACTGGTCAGCATCAGCGCCCCAGTAGTCGGGGTTCCTGTTGATGGCCCACAGGTGCAGGAGGATGCCACAACCCTTCGGCAGAACCACTCCTGACGCTGTAAGTAAATGCTTACATAATCTTCTCAGCAATGTAAATAAATAAGTTTAAAGATGTTCCTACCTACTCTTGATGTATGCAGTCGATATTCTTAGGATTTCATCTTCTTTCTTTACATCTTTTATTGTCAACACGGCTACGTAGCCTAGTTGATAGTACGCCTGCCTTCGAAAAACAGGGTCGCGGGTTCAAATCCCGCCCAGAGCAAACACTCGTGTGATGAGTACTTGTGTTTGCCTTGTGCCTGTATGTTGTTTATCTATATAAGTAAGTATTAATCTGTTATGTATATCAGCTGTTTGGTACCCATAGTACAAGCTCTGCTTAGTTTGGGATCAGATAGCCGTGTGTGAGATGTCTTCAAATATTTATTTATTATTTTATTTATTTATTTTTATTTATTTATTTTATTTTAATTTCCAGGAAAACCAACAGCTATCAAAACCATAATAAAAAACATTAATGTTAGATATACACAGGAGCTGTTTCAAACCTGGAACTTCCGTAATGAGAGTCGCACGCGCGACCACTCTGCCACAGAAGCTGTTTCAAACCTGGAACTTCCGTAATGAGAGTCGAACGCTAGACCACTCTGCCACAGAAACTGTTTCAAACCGTAATGAGAGTCGCACGCTCGACCACTCTGCCACAGGAGCTGTTTCAAACCTAGAACTTCCGTAATGAGAGACGCACGCTCGACCACTCGCCACAGGAGCTGCTTTAAAGTTTTATCTAAACAGTCGATATTCAAACCTTTTCTAAAAGTCTCTTCAAGAAATTCTAAAGAAATTTAAAAAAATATGATAACGATGGCAAGCTTTCTGATCGATTTCGGTCACGGCGACTGCTTCAGTAAAAAATAAACTATATAGGTGGCCTGAAAAACTTGAACATGCACCGGTAGGTGTATCATAGATAGGCCTAGGCCGACAATCTGGTGAAGGTCGCGTCGCGGGGCATTGTTGCAGAGATCCTTGGCACGGTTGTTGCAGAGATCCTTGGCCCAGTTGCGGACGGCTTTTGGCTAAAACCATCATCAGATGGTCATCCATCACCATCATGACAAAAACAACATAAAAATTATCATGTTAAAAATCAAACTTACGTAATTGGCAGTCTTCTTCAACTTGTCGTACAATAATGGGCACCGGAGGGTATAATCTTAGTGTTTCCTTAATGACGGCATCCAAGTAATTAAGACGAGAAAAATTTTCTGGGGTTAAGGGTTCATTATTTTCAAAAACTTCCATCAATCTGTCACAAAAAGAATTAACAATAAACTTTTATGAGTAATTATCCTTCAGAATACATCTTTACAACACGCTTTATTAGCTTCACCTGTATGCTTGTATGTATACTTGTGTGTAACCGACTCGTTTGTTTGGACTCAATTTTGACCCACTTTAAACGGACAGATTTAATTGAAACTTTGTACACTTATCAAGAACCGGTGACAATACAATAATAAAAATAACCACTATTATTAAAAAAAAAAAAAAACCGACTGCATGAAAATTTTAAAACTTTTGGCACCAAAAATAGGCCATCTTGGTTTTTTTATAAATTTGATGTACCCAGTGTCACTCTCACCAGTAAGACGAATCTAACGATACCTCTTTAGCTAAAATCCATCAAGCCGTTTAGGCTGTAGAGCGTGCCAAAGAAATATACATACATACATACATACACTCGAAAAACATAACCCTCCTTCTAAAGCAGTCGGGTAATAAAAAATACATGCTTTCACAGTACATCAAACTAAAAAGTGAAAAATAAAATATAGTTATAAAAGATTCCTATCAAAATGTTGATGACTGCAGTGGCGTGCACTTCATACAGGCAAAAAAGCAGTGCCTATCCTGTTATTTTCAGATAAATACATACATTCACAATAATATACATTAATTAACTACACTACACTATCATACTAACTACCATAACACCCATATTTACACATCCTGATCTTTAATTCCACTCGTCTTTTGTTTACGTTTTTTGTATTTTTTTTTGTTTACGTTCGCCAGAAGCACTGCCTATTCCAACTGACGTTTACTTACATGTAGTGAGAGAAAATATATGACTGTGTGCTATAAAGACCCTATGTGCGAACACAAAACTTGTCTGTGTGATACAAATGCGTTAGTGTGCGCGATTTCGCTCCATACAAATCCGAAAGGCCCAGCTTTTCCGTCTCGACCAACTTGGTTTTTAAACCGACTTTAAAAAAAGGAGGTTTCTCAATTCGACCGTATATATATTTTTTTTATACAAGGCGAATTGTCGAAGGAATTCACATCGGTGGCGTAGGCGTGGCGTAAATCTTAGTACAAGTCATTCACTTATAACGCACCGATGTAAAGCGATCCCGAGTTGCAAATTCGCGCCGCACGCGTTTTCAATTCAATGTTTTATTTATGGTGTTTCACTTGTAGTATTTCGCCAGTATCAAGTGGTTTTGCTAAGTAAGTAGCCTGAGATACACAGACAGCCCTAATCCTAAGACTAGGGTGCTGTGTACGGTGAAGGACTCCAGTTAATATGATAGCAGCATTACTGAAGCCACCACGTGGCCGCTGCAAGTCATCAATAAATGACGGCTAAATGCAAGCGTTTCAATTGTCCTATTAAAGTTTATTGTTCAAAGTCATTCACTGGATAAAACACTATCAAAATTATACACTAAACACACTCGAATAAACTAAAAAACGAAAATTAAAACGAAAGCCTGTCCGCCATTGACGGATGCTAACAATCGACCCCCGCACGTGTTTTGCTAGCCAGTGCGTAGGCGCGAAGATGGTGACAGAAATACGACGACCAATCACAACGCACCAGTCGTATGAAAAAGCGCGTATTGGGTAAAACCAATATTAATAATCACTTACTTTTATTTTTAATCACTTTTTTCATTGCGGAATTTGGGGCGCATTCCGAATCAAACTTTCAGCGCTGTCTGTCAGCGATCAGAAAAGCAAATAAATGTATGGCTGACAGTGATTCGGAACGCGATTACGGGTACTTTAATCGCTTTCAGCGCGTCTCGGAACGCAGGGTTGGTTGGAATCGTCATTCATTCGCCTTGTTTCCTTTTGTTGTTGTAACGCGCAGTGATTTTTGAAGTTTTTGTTTGTTTTTTTGAGCAATTAGTGCTTTTTGTCTTAGTAAATTACTTTAATAACAATGAGTAATAGCTGTGAACTTTGTGCCGACGAGCCATGTTTGTCTAAATTGAAAAAGGTGGATTTGCAACGTGTGAGGAAGGTGTGTTCCCGAGTTGCAATTAACTCAAAGAAAGGCAACTCGTCATTTTAAAACAAAACTTACGAAAATTTCAACTGGCTAATGCTGTGTATGTACACATCAATAGTGTTTTGTTTTCCGTGTGTTTTATTCTGCACTTCTTTGAACGTTTGGAACGACGCCGGCTATGTAAATTTTTAAAGGCCATTTCGGTTATCTCTAGTGTGACTTGTTCCAAATATTCAGTCACCTGATTAGATACTTGAGTTGACCAAACTTCATTACATCACTCATTGCATGGGAACACAACCGGTTAAAACAATACAGTAACGTAATTCATGTTTTTTTTTTGGTAAGTGCTATTTTATCCTTTTTATACCTGCCTGCCTACCCTGGCCCATTAGGCATTAGCCTGTGTGAGTGAATGCTCTCACATCAGAACTTGAATGCCATAAAGGACTACACAGTGCTCTTATTATTACTTAACCAGTAAGCCGAAACACGATGATGGGGCTATATTGTGTAGATGAAGAGATGCTAACCTTTTTTAAATCAAATTTTGAATTTGAATTTGGTTCCACCAATAAATTTCGATAGCACCATATCATTGCATTGTCACTGTAGTATATAAATCTGCCTTACTCTAAACCCTGGTGTTGTCAGCGAGAACTGACAAAGGTCACTGACATGGCTCGTGTAAGGTAAAGTTAGTAACCAAGACTAACAGCTTAGCGTGCCTTCCTGAGCACGAATTAATCTTTATTTTTGGATAGTAAGCTGATGGATAGTAAGCCTGCAATGTCCTAACCAAACTGGGGAAAGTCTCACAAATATATTTTTGCTCGACGATGTCCCCATCGGGAATCCGGAACCTCCGTAATGAGCAGTGAAATCTCAACCACTCGGCCATGTCATTGGATGATAATAAATGGTAGGAGAATGGATTGCAAATTTTAACAAATTTAATAACAGCCACCCCTAATGAAGCAGGAGAAATGATGTTAAAACTTTCAGAAAACAAAATTACTTACTCTTCGAATGCTTTATCTTGTACGTCAGGATGCGCAGCTAACATATGAGATATGAACCCAGATAATATAGCTGTAGTCTCTGTCCCAGCTATTAAGACTCCTAACGCTTCATCTCTCATTTCTTGATCAGAAATTCCTTTACCGTTTTCTAAATTTTCAATGAGGAGTTCTATCAGATTTTTCCCGTTTTTTTTTAATTTATTCATATCGAAATCTTTTTGTCGGCTGCGTTGCCTCTGAGAATGTATTATCTGAAAATACATTGCATTTGATGTTGATATCAAGTTCTGACGTACTAGAATTATTTAACGATACATATTATATTGGAATCAAAAACTTTTATCAATATTATTCACGAATAAGTAGAATAAGATGAACCTTAATAATGAAGAAGTTACCGCAATGTTGAAAGCTATGAGGCTCTATATCAGCAGATACCTTGCCAAAAACTCCTGATAAATTTCAATATAATTTGGTTGGAAATCCTTCTCCTCACCTCATCGAAGAAGCAGTTGGTATATTCCACGACTTTTTTTAGGGTTTTATAGCGTGGTAGAAGTTTGTAAATGAAGTCGATGAAGAGCCACGGCTTGAGGAACCTTTCCCCGACGAGACGATTTGCTTCTTGGAAGCCCAGGATGAATCGGTGCTGATTGGTTGCTCGTTGGTCGTCAAGTTGGACGCCCAGTGTTGTCTCTGTGAAATATCATAATGGGTAAAATATATTACAGATCTACCTACACCAACATAGTACCTATATCTTTGAAATGAACGGTGGCGCTAGAGTAATACAGAATTTCATTTTAACTAATCACGGCTCTTCTGAAGGTTCATTTAGTTAATTAAGCCACTTCACAGATGATGTGGCATGTCTGTACATATAATTTTTATAACGATAAAAAACATTAAAAAACATTTTTAATATTGAATTATTTTTGTAAATTTTATTAATAATTGGAAATGACTTCAATTAAAACCAAATTTTTATACGGGGCTATTTTTTATTCAGTGCACAAACTTTAATATGTTGTTAAGACCATGAAACTGAACAACTTTCTCCAAGAAACATGGGTCCGGAAATGAAAGAAAATTTTGTACCTCCCATACTAATTGCTGAGTTGGCTGCGGCAGTTTGTATGGGAGATCGACTTTTTTTTCAGTTCCGGACCCATGTTTCTTGGGGAAAGTGGTTCAGTTTCATGGTTTGAACAACATATTAATGTTTGTGCACTGAATAAAAAATAACCCAGCATAACTAATTAAATATTAATATTTAAAAGTAAATAATTATAAAGTAAAAAATTTTTTTTTAACAACACGTTTTTACGCACTAAAAAGTATAAAATATTTTTTATTGAGATTTTTATTGATGTAGTACTCTTGTAGGAATTAAAACGAAAAACGTAGGGTGGTGGTTGATGATAATGATGATTTAAAACGAATCATTTATTTAAAAAATTTACTTGTATTATGTATTACCGTCAGGCTCTAATTATTATAATTTCAATGACAAAAATTAATAGACTCACGACATAGGGCCTCCATTGAGTATCTCAAGTAGTATTCCAGGATAGGAATGGGCTTGTTCAATGATGTCCTGACTTGTTCCACAAAAACTTCGCTTTTTTCGGTGAATACTTTTAAGTACTCTCTGACATTTTTGGAACCAAAGGTCGGTGTAAGTATTCTACGATGAATGCGCCACACGGAAACTAGAAAAACATAGTAGCTTGATATATATTTTTATATTAATACATAACTTTTTTGTTTTAAACGCGAGCGCGTGTACGCCCAGTTTATTTTTATATTTATAACCAACCTGACTATGGCATTTTGTTTTTAGTTTAAAAATGGCAAATCAATTTAATAGCCGCATTATAAATATACTAGGCTAAAAATATCCGGTTGTTTCTAGCTGTAATACGAGTATGGACTATGATTCTTAGAATCCCGGAGCGGGCTGCAAAAGGGAAATAAGTACCAGGAGCGACGATGCTGGAGTTGCTAATCACGCCCATACATTTGGTCATGATGTCATGCTTCTCGAGGCAAGTCTTCGAGACGTGACTCGCTAGCACCGGATCAGTAATTACTATAAAATAAAAATACTAAGTATGATGCAGTCAATGTTTAATATACCTAATAATATGAAGGCAAGCATCGACGTCACTCACCTACAAAAAATCTATGAGCCAACCAAACAGCTACTATACCCCTTTTCTCCAAAACCTGTCGACCCATTGTTTCTATACCACGCATTATAACTGAAAATAAATAATAATGAAATAAAAGCACACTAATCACAAAATAATATGTGCTATGTCATATTTAAAGAAAACCGTTGTACATAATAAAAAAGGTGAGCCATGGTTGAGTTTTATATGATATAAAATTCCATCATTTTTATTGGTAAAAGCTCATATTCACATAATAATTAAATAATTCATTCATCAACAATGCCAAAAGAATTAAACAACAAGGTAAGACTGGGCCAATAAATATAATACAAGGAGGATATCCGGTTCCTTATGGGAAAGGGATGAAAGTTTGTACAGAAAAGTAATAATTTATAGCTTCATAGCATAGGTACGGTTATCTCATATCGTACACAAATAATATACTTGTATAATTGATGTCAGAGGCAAGTTTACACAAACTAATAAGGTACTTTCTACCCATGATTCTGAAATTCCAACAAAATGGTATTCATAATCATGGGCTGAATATGCCATATACACCAGTTTGAGAGACCTACTGTCACTAACAGCCTGCATATAAAAACTAAAATAGCAATAAAGTACCTTCTCCGCGCCCACTATATTACCACTCTGGTATAAATAGTGATTAGGTCCGTCAAAAAAAAAAAAAAAAAAAAAAGTACCTTCTCCGTTTCCGGCAAACAAATGAGACACTCCAATAATAGGTAATGATACATCTATAGAGTATTTTTCTAAAATTTTTGAAAGCTTATGATATTTTCTATGTTTCCATCTTAAAACAAAACAAAACGATATAAAAAATGCCACTACTGTATAAAATAACATTTCAACAAGCCTAAAGATACACTGTCACACACTGTACTAATTATTGCAGATGTGACTTCAATATATTATGAATACCTACTTATATAAAGTACCTACAATAAAACACATCGCGAAGTTAAAGGTGTCGTAGACGGGTCCGTGGTTCGAACGGAAATTCTTACAAATCTAGAATTTTTTTTCTCAGAGTATTTTTTGGAAGTCCAGGTATTTTAAGATCCCTTACATCTAATGTGCATGAGATTTTTTTCACCCCTTCTCCTTTTTTTTACTAAAACTTTTTATAATATAGGTAATTGCAGTTCATACGCGGCTAGTAATCTCTAAGAAGTCTCTAAGTAACGGATGTGCTGTCAGACGGACGGACGAACAAAACACAAAAAGGTTCATATTGGCCATTTGCTACGGAACTCTAAATAATAAAGTGCATTTTAATGTTTTTTTTTGCACACTGCATTTATTTTTGTTCAGTGCGTCGCATCTGATCAAAACAATCGCTTTTTTTGTTTTATTTTTAAGCATTTTTGTTTTGAAATTCAAACATACAACCTTGAACATTTTTTGGACATATTATACTCATTCTTATTTAACACAGATTGATGTTCTCTCCCAGATGCAGGCTAGTTACCGGTACTAAAGGGCGTAAGGTCACGTGTTACCGGTACTATAGGGCGTAAGGTCACGTGGAAGTTGCAACTTTAGTATATAAACCAGAACTGCAACTCCTCCGTTTAGGCAAATGGAAAAGCGATGCTGAGTCAAGATTACAACGCGGGTACTCGTAAGTTAGCTAGTAGAGCCAAGAAAATTGATAAAACTGCGCTTAGCCTACTTGGCCTTACGGTTAGAGCGTTCAGTTGTCTGGGAGTTTTAGGTTCAAATCCCGGTGGGGATACTGTTAAATAAAGATCACTTTGTGAGATAGTCCTGAGTTTGGTTCATCCATACCATCGTATAAGTAGAATCACTTGATTTTTGTAAAATAAAGATGATTTTTTTATTCAAAAGGAGAGGAGTGTAAAGCCAGGGCAACGTTTTTGTAGTACCACAGAAATCGAGAAAGAAATACTTATAGAACTAACATAATACGAGAAAGTCGGTGCTATAGGAGCTAGGACCACTGCCGGACGGGAGACGTGGTGCTATAGGAGCTAGGACCACTGCCGGACGGGAGACGTGGTGCTATAGGAGCTAGGACCACTGCCGGACGGGAGACGTGGTGCTATAGGAGCTAGGACCACTGCCGGACGGGAGACGTGGATTTCGAATTCATATTACTTTTACGACGTTTTTACGTTGAATGAAACATCCTGAAAAAACCTGCACGCTCCTGCGAAGAAATTGAAAGGTTCTGATGTGATGTGATCGAACAAGCCGTCGTCGTCAGCGTGGTCGACTAAAACTGACCGTTCTATCTAATTCGCGGTGGGCTTGAGCTCCTCGGTTGGGACGTATGAGCTGTTGACGATGATTGTACTACGAGTAGATCAAAGTATCTTTCCGCTGCGTTTGTGGCCCGTGTAGGCTATGCAAAGCAAGCATGATGTTATCTAGCATGTATGAACTGGCAACCCGCCCGAGCGCTTGTACTGCACAGCACAACTAGTGCAGTCCCGGTAATGCATTTTTAAAACACTAAATTACGACTTCGAGCTAATATTTTAAACCAAATCTATGGTGTGGAAGAATGCAAAAGTTTTTTTTTTTTTTTTTGTAATGTATGTAAAAAGGCTGAGCATTTTGTTTTGGAAATAAAGAGAATATTAAAGAGATATGAACCGTGTTTCTCACGGAACACAATGTCATTGGCCGCTCGACCCAGGCGCCCGCGCCGACGACGCAGATTGTGATGGTGAGCGCTAATTTATTCCACTGTTATGATTATCGCGACTTGAAGATAACGCTGGATACACACTGCATTGAAAATGACGAAAATAAAACTGAACGAAAAAAAGATAAGACTAGGGAAAACAGTACTTTTTTTCTGTATATCTCTTGTGTGCAATAAAGTATACTCTATTCTATTCTACTTTACTGACCACCCGTTCCATTAGACCAACTCGACGGATTTGACTGTAATGTAAGCTTATCGTACGATAAAACTGTTTTTATTCCAAAGCCTCTATCACCGGCCAGATTCTTGGTCGTGTAGATTGGAAATTCAGTAAACTCCTAGGGTAACCTTTATTAGAACAATAAATATTGTATTTATTTGTGGTATCCTTGGTACAAAAAGAACCGTACAATTGAAATTGACATTCGTGTAGGTAGATTGTACCTGAAGATAAGTGATGTGGTGGTGGTGGTGGGTGGTTTCTATTAAAAAATAGCAAATTAATACAAAATGTAAATAAAGAATCCTATTAATTAAATAAATTACAATCGTAAGTTGAGAATCTGTTTGAAATAAAAACAATTATCTCATTGTATTTATTATAATATTGTCATTTCAGATAGGTATAGTCTTACTCATAGTAGGATAATTCTAAATTCTAATTACTTTGTGCAGTCTCAGCCTAAACCACAGGCGTCTTAAAGAAACAAAAGGACGGGAAGCAATCAAGAATAAAGAATTGTTTTGTGCGGAAATTTTCAAAGAAGATTAAATGGTTGGTTTGCTTCGAACAAAAAAGGGGTATTCCTTTGTTTTTCCAAAGTAAATTTGAAAAGATTTCCCGTTGGTTGTTGTTTGGCGACAGGAAGTTCGAATTTTGTTTAACTGATCCTCTGAAAAAGGGTAAATATAAACGGGCCATCGGAGCGGGTAAATGGTATTGTCAATAAAAGAAAATCTGCGTGAAAAATAAAATTTAATATTTCAGTTGTAGGAGAGCAGCGATGGCAGCGGTGTTGTTTGTTGCGTCGTATTGGAGTGATCGGCTGCGGCGCGATAAGCGTCGCCAGCGCCGGTATTTTAATAGGAAAATATTGTAATTTGAGGTTAAACCCGTGATTTTTACTTTCAGAATTTCATAATACAAATTGAAAAACGCGGGCATGTTCCTGTTACTTTTAAACATCAGGTGAAGGCTCATAATTTCATGCAGGAAATATAATTGTGTGCTGACAAGATAAAACCAAAATTAACCATTGGATTGGAAACTAAACAACTTTTCCTACGGAACGGAGGTTACATACGAAAATGCAAATTCCGTTAACGTCGATATTACATTTCACATCAAAAAACACAATCTTTGCATCTGAATTGAACAGAAAGCTGTTTTTCTTCGTTTCCTTGAATAAAGTTGCCAGCATTTTACAATGCGACTTTACTCTGCCTCGCGATGGTGATCCATAACAACGTCATTCGAGAGAAGGTATATTCTTCAAAGTCAACTGGCTTAGGCAATACAATGTTATTTATGATAGCATGTACACAAACAGTTCCATAAGCCGGCTAGACGAGTGAACCTCATTGTTATGGGTCCTTGGTCCTGCTAGTGGCTGAGGTCCCTTGACTACCATACTTACTGAATACTTGATGAGGTGTAAGTGAGAGTTGGGTATATTTGAAAATAGACTTTTGGGTGCCATCAACCAAGGCAAATATGTAAGAATACGCTCGGCTCTTGCTGAGCAATCTTTTGGGTGCCATCAACCAAGGCAAATATGTAAGAATACGCTCGGCTCTTGCTGAGCAATCTTTTGGGTGCCATCAACCAAGGCAAATATGTAAGAATACGCTCGGCTCTCGCTGAGCAATCTTTTGGGTGCCATCAACCAAGGCAAATATGTAAGAATACGCTCGGCTCTCGCTGAGCAATCTTTTGGGTGCCATCAACCAAGGCAAATATGTAAGAATACGCTCGGCTCTCGCTGAGCAATCTTTTTGCTTGTGATAGAGTCGCGCGCAGTCCTTTTTAGAATATAGTACAAAACACGTGCGTCTTTGTCTAAAACCTTCTAAAATCAATTCGATCCTTTTCAGGGAGGCGGTGATGAAAAAGCTAAACATAAAGATCGCTCTCCTGTCTGTCTGTTTGTATGATAGAGTTGGATGACTTGACTTTGGATAACTACCAGATTTTATAAAATTAAATTGATCCTAAAAATAAGTGTGTTTTGGTTAGATGACTAATAAGAATAAGAAAAAAATATACTAATACTAATTATTTAATGAGAATGTTATTAGTCGGTAGTAAGTAAAAAACGTATATCAGTAGAACAAATGTCTCGCAAAAAAATGTTACAGCATTATAAAGTATGAAATCAAAACTAGTGTAAACTTTGGGTGCGACTATCATAGATACGGTAGGTAGGTTAGGTAGGTGTCGTTCACAAAACACACACAGGCGAACACTGAGAAAAGAGAAGAAAAAAAAAAGAAGTGTCCGTAAATAGGTGTCCACCTAAGAGTATGAACTCAATTATAAAAAAGAATTGATAAATTAAATCAATCAGAAGATACAATGTCTTTTTATTTGATAAGTTTATTGAAAAAAAATTATTCTAAATTCCAATTATTGTTGCTCCCTTTTAATTTATTTCCATCCCTTTGTTTTTTGTTACTGCAAAACTAATGTTTTGTTTCGCAGCACAAAGTGTTGCATTATTGCTGAAAATCTCAGAACATGATGCCCTTTAGTCCCTGGCAAAAGACGGAACAAGATCTCCCCATGGTGAATATTTCACTAACCAACACCATACAGCCATGCAGAGGGCACTGGTTTGAACCGTTGCTTGCTGAATAATTTACTAACAACAAGCGGAGTAACGGATTGACGCGCCGCCGCCCGCGCCGCCGCCCGCGCCGCCGCCGGAGGGAAAGGATTTGGCGTTTTTATTTTTGCTTTGTTTACTTTCTTAGACGTAGCTTTCTACGTAGATTGTAAAAAAGAAACGTTAAAGATGCGACTCATGTGAAGTTTCTTCGGTGAGTTCTTCTCCACAGAACTCTCACTCACCCAAAAAAAGTAATGACGAAACTTAGAGATGTAACATCTCGAAATTAATAAAAGGTTAATTATATAATTAATTCATTTATAATGTTTAGTTACCAAGCCTCGACGTGAAAGGGATTTTGTTCTTTGACGCGTCCGTTTTTCTGTTGGTTTGTGCCATCGTAAGTTTCTAACTAATTTTTATTCTTATTTGAAAGTTAGTTCGATATTTCTAATATTTTTTAGTATTTGAAGATAATAACTCGTTAACGTTTTACGTGGTAAGGACAACTAAAGGAATAAAAAAAATTGTTGAGGTAAATTACAAAAAAGTATTTAATTGTGGTTTCTTTTTGATTGAGCTGCCAACTAACTAGCCTCCGGATATTTTTCAACTAAATTACGCAACAACATCCACAACATTACACAAACGTATCATTACCGTAGCCTGTGCCGCGAGCTACAACACGTGTATTGCACGCGTCATTATTCGCAACACGCGCGCAATCAATAATGCGTTCAATTAGGGTGACCGCACACGCCGCGCGCCGCCCGTGGCGTTAGGCGGCCGCACGCGTTGACGCGCCATTGATCAATCTCCAGCGGTCAGTAATTGATCGGTGGGCGCGGCCAGGCTGACCAGTGACCACCTTCTAATGAATCTGTTATACAATTAAATCTTTATTTGCTAAGAAACAGATTTAAGGTATCCAAGTGTGTACGCGAAGTGCCTAGGAAGGATTGTGTTCGTTTACAAATCTTAACTGAAATACAAGGTGGCCTGGACTAAGACAAAAATCTGTTCTAAAAACTATGTCGGTAGTACTATGTAGGTAGTCATGTACAGTTAGGTGGCCTTATTGCTTCATAGCAATTTCTTCCAGGCAACCTTTGGGTAAAGGAGACTACTATAGTAACGCGGAATAATAATAATAATAAAAATATTTATTTCTTTAAATTTTTACAATAAATGCAATAAAAGCAATAGTCCAAGTATACCGTATAAACTACAAAATGTAGTTCACAGGTAAAAACATGTATACTAAATAATCATCAATAATACTAAATAATGACTTAAATATTATATAATAGACATACATACAAGTAACTACATAAAATATATATCTACAATAAAATACATATTAATAAACATACATAATAATAAGTACTTACATACTATATAACTACATAAATAGATTACGATTATGTAGGTCATAAACATAAACAGTATAACTATGAAAAATATGATACCCAATACCTACTTAATTTTTCTTTCCTTTAGTATTTTTTCTTCGATATCGTCGGGTTCGATTCCCAAACTGAGTATGAGTTTATTTAAATCTGCATGTAGTTTTTATTGTTACTAAAGTCTATGACATGGTTTCTTGTAACAGATTTTTTTATGTCTTATAGTTTAGAGTTGCTCGTACTAATCCATACTGATAATTGGGTCACCCTGTATAGGTACATTGCCAAACGTAGTTTTAATACGACCATGTGCTCCTTGGGAGCCCAATAAAACTCTTCTTATTAATTTGCGGGTATGGATGGATTACTTATAAGAAAAAGTAATAAGATGATTCCGCGCTTCGGATGGTCCCTGCTACTACGTATCTACCTACCTATGATATCTAGTCGTTACACGAGCCAAGTCAGTGGCCTTTGGCGGTTTTATAACACTGACACAATGGTTTGTGAGGTCGGTTGTCGACCTTACAACCCACACGATGATGAAGATGATGATTAACAAGCTTCAGTGGTAGTTTGATTGAGTCATCAACAGCTCAACAGGTCATAACGCCCCCCCCCGAGGGGTTCATTGAGCTCCGTGAGTTGGGGCGGTCAAGCTTTAGTCGACCACGCTGGCCCAGTGCGGGTTGATTGACATCACACACAACCTTTGAATGTCTTCGCAGAAACGAGCAGGTTTCATCACGATACGTTTGATCGAGTAACGCGCTGAAATACGTAAGATGGTAGCGAATATTACAAAAGAAAACAACATACTCGTAAATGTAAGCTTCTTTATTATACTACCTACTAACATTGTGTACTTACTTAACTTAGCCAATTAGTGCCATAACATAACATTATAGGTACTCCTTGGCATAATAATATCGGTTAATTGGGTAGATTCATAACGATTGTTTTAATGCTCTTGCTAAAAAGTTATTTCCCAAATTAGATTTAATTCTATTATTATTATAATATTTTTGTAATAATAACCGTTTAATATGGCACAATTTCTGCTTTCCGGGAGACGCGAGTTTGATTCCCAACACAATGTGCGTCGTGAGAAAAACTGCACACTTCTGCGAAGTAATTCAATGGTCGGCCGTGAGGGGTCTCGGCGATTCGTATCAAAATCAGATGTTACGGATCAGTTACAAACAGTTTGAAGTGTATAAATAGCGTCACGGTGGTGTCCTGGGAATGTACTACGGCATACAAAGCAACAATACGACGTCGGCTGTCTGTCGTTATATTTACTCGCGATACACATGATCAGACAGCTTGGTGAACAAACTAAACGATATATTTTATTATTTTTAATGAGGCATTTCACTTAGCGGACAGCGCAGAAAACGTCAAATAGGTACTGGATTTTGTTAAAAATTGGGTTATTGTACTTCTGAAAAATCCAGTACTTGAAATTTTTCGTTGTCCGCTTCACGTGAAATGAAAATAATAAAATAAATAATGTAAAAAATAATAACTTTACCTACCTCTATTACATTTAGGACTCTTAAAAGACGGAACAAGAAAATGGAAAGAAAAGAAAATTACTTTTGATAACATTGATTTTTTAACAAAAAAATAACAATATTTTTCATAGATTTTTTTCAGTTATATTTAACAACAGCGTGATATTGGAATGGAATTGTAAACATAACGCCTAAATTATTAAAACGTGGACCATAAACACAAAAACAACACACATACTCCACATTCTACTTAGCCGTGTGCTGCTGTAAAAATAGCTCAGTCGGTTGGCGCCAGCGCAGCGGTTTCATTTTATTCGTCCAGCGTCTGTCTCTGAAGGATTATGTCTAATTAAGTGAGAAGCCGCAGCTTAGAGCAACATGTCTGAACATCGTGTTGAAATAAATATGGACAGTAATTTGTTGGGCATTTAAGACCACCCAAAAGCGATCCTCGTTACAGCTGTACTTGCTAATATTGTAAATTCTTATAAAATGGTACTGTACTTTTGAATCGTCATCCAAGTCGGTTAAGTGTAGACATTTATCGATTGACCTTCGTCCTTTTCCCCCCTAAATAATGAATGAATAATGGTAACGGGCGTGGATTTTCCCTGCACACTCCGATGATGCACGCTTGAAAATCTTAATGGAATTACTAGAAATTTTATCCAAGTAGTTAAGTTTTCGTATCGATAATTTGTCTCGAAAAATATGAGTTTTGCCGCCGACATGTTAAAAACGTAATAGGCTTATTTTAACCACAGCGGTAAATAGAGTTCGGACGGACTCGTAGTTTGCAAGAAATTACAATCCGACCACAATTTTCACAAAACTATGAATAGATTTAAGTTTTTGAAAAAAAAAATACGCAATATAATACAGATATTAAAGTGAAATAAAAATGGATAATTATTATGTTCTGCTGGATGAGCTCAAATGTTTCGTAGATATTAGTAAAAACCAAGAAACAAATTATTAGTAAAGCATTTTACAATATTGGTTAGTATTTTTTGATCAACTTCCGCAGCTTTATTTGAAAATTACTACCACCTGTGCTACCACTAAGGCAACTGTCAATAAAACTAAATCACAATAAACTTGAGAATAAAACACAACATACCGTAGACTTTAAAGCGATTTTAGTGATGTCATAAAAACGCCCAATAACAAGATGTTTAATACGCTTTTACAGATCAATCCCTCTCTCTACACGAGTTCCAAAATAAATGTGATATAACAGAATATACTCGTACGAGTATAAGCTTTACTTTAAACGACTGGCTGATTTCTTTTTTTTTACGTATCCTGTAATGTGTCCCACTGCTGGGCTTTGCCCAGGAGGCCAGGAGGCCTTTGGCCTCCCCTCTGTTTTTCCACCGTTCACAATCTTTAGCTTCCACCTGCCACTCTGTCAGAAACATGTCCAGGCCATCTCGCCAATGTCACCGGGGTCTATCGTCGGCGGCCATTGTCTGGCAACCAATCGGTGATCATTCTCGCCCATCTATCAGGATGCATACGAGCAAAATAAGAGATCTCAGGAAAAAAACCAACATTTTCAACAATAAAAAAAAACGATCACCATCTTAAAAAATGTTTCAATAGATATTTTTTTTGCCGGTGGAGTAGAATACATTTGTCACCAACCCCTACTCGTCCCGTGGGTGTCGTAAGAGGCGACTTAGGGACTACACATTGAACAGGGAACGGGCAGCAGCGCTCTCTGATACAGTAATATTTTAATCTGCGATCTCCAACCCGCCTGCCAAGCGTGGAGATTATGGCAAAACCCTCCACTTGAGCGGAGGAGGCTCATAGTCCAGCAGTGGAGTGTAACGGGCCGTTGATGAAGATATTTTTTATACTCTTACTCCACTCAACAGCCAACGGTAAGTTTACTTACCGGATTTGTAACGTGCGCACGCGCAAGTGGACTGTTGACTAGTTACAAAATGTGCATAAAAATTTAACTTCGTTGAGCCTTTGAGCAGCTTTCAGAAAGTTTGCAATTTAGTGAAATGATTTAGCAAAGGAAATACCTATATTTGTATGTATTTTAATTATGCGTAATTTATTTTGAATAGTGTAAAATTTTCAATTTTCTTTCGTTTCTCCTTAAGGCTATTTTTTTGTATTGCTTCTAACGAGTATTTCTGCGAATTAAATTAATAATGAATAATCATTTTGTAATAAACTATGCCTAACAAGTGTTGATAGTAGAATTATCTGCAAATGACAGGATAAGTTTGTTTTTAAGAGAGAAACTATTTTTTTAAATTAGGTTTCTGCTTATGATTTTAGCACGTTAATAATCTTAATTGAATTGAATTTTGAGTTTGCATCTAATTAAAAATAATTTGTTTGGAATATCTGAATAAAAAATCATATAAAACAGTCAATTGTTCACCAATTTTCTAATATAATTTATACTTAAAAGGGAAGCTTGCTTCTTACAATAACAATCGCTTAAGACCTAGCTAGATTTTTTCCTTTAAGTGGCTTTCAATAAATCAATACTTGTAACAATGAGATATATTATATTAGTGCACTTGAGGAGTTAAGTGGTTCCAGTGAAGTACACCAGACACGTGATCCCTGAGAAGTAGACGTCACATAGTAGAAGTGTCAAGTTTGAATAAAGAGTTACATCAACAGCTCATATACGTCCCCACCGAGGGCCTCTCCTACCTCCTCAAGCCTACCCTGAGTTCGGGCGATCAGGCCTTAGTCAACCACGCTGGCCCAGTGCGGGTTGATCGACTTCACATACAACCTTTGAATTTCTTAGCAGGAGTGTGCAGGTTTCATTAAGATGTTTTTCTTCACCGTTAAGAGCTTCGAATAAACGATGAATTCAAAATTCGAAAACACATTGGTACGATCGAACCCGCGTTTCCCGGACGGGAGGCAGCGGTCCTAGCCACTAGACCACCGACGCTATACAAAAATTTCTTGTTTATTTTGAGAGTGTGGTTAGGCAGTAAATGCACCTATAAGGTACTCATAAGTATAGGTTTGAAATCACAAAAATCTGTTAAGCTTACATGATTTACTATTAAATTGTACGGTTTTGAGTTTTTCAAGACAGCTAAAACTGAATCGTTGTCCATAATCACAAATATTTGAGTTTTGAAATTAAATGAGTTATTTGAGTTTTGCTGGCGTCTCATCGAGTCGTCGTAACCTTATGCTGTTCTCATTCAGTCCCCGTCGTCGAGAAGCTCAATTGTAAAGTATTAGGTTGATCACGTGTCGTAGAACCACGCATGCCTGTGGGATTTAATCGACTTTACACACGACCTTTGAACTTCTTCGCAACCATCTTTTGTCTCATTTATTTATTTGTATATTTTCAGAGTAGGCATGAGCCCCTCAATGGGGACATGTATTATAAGTTGTTGGTAATATATTTTTGGCACGATATCATGTCTACTAACCGTTTCTTCTTCTATTCGGCAACTTTCACTACATCTGATTGATGGCGGTAATATCGGGCACAAAAGTGTAGGTAGGAGGGAGGGGCGGCGACTGACAGATATGCCCCAGCTGATAGGACCCTGGTAGATTACTACCTTTACTAAGGAGTCACATCTCTATTATAATATTGTATAGTGACCAGCAATCAACTGTCGCTAACATTCGATTTGTCCAGTCAGTGTTTTTTTTTTACAAAACTAACAAATTAACTTTTTTTTGGTTTTTAGTTAATTCTAACCTTCAAGAACTCGGCGTTACTCAGTTTTTTACTATTTATTAAACCATAGGTTCTTTTGCTAATTGATTCATATTTATTTATTTTGAATTTTCCAGATAAAATATTATTAAATATTAGGCTTACTGTTTCGCAAAATCTATAAAATAAACAATTACAACATACGAGAATAACTAATACGAGTGTTCCACTAAAATAATTCAATTAATACGATATTTGTTGTAAACATCTCGCATTCACTGTGAAGATCAAATCGTATGAAAACCTCATCTTATTATGTTTGTGACGCTTACAAAAGTTATATGGGTCCAGTAGGCTGCCCTGATTCGGAAGTTTCCCGCCCTAGGGCCTTTAAAAGGCTTCCGGTGAGGACGAAATAAGAAGTTAACAAATAAACCCGATGACCTACTTAAAGCCCGGTCGGATGCTGTGTGTCAAAGATTTTGTTAGTTTGTTTATGTTTAGGAAAACAAAACAAAGGCCTGTGATGTACCGATAAGTGACGGCCTCGTAGTCTGGTTGGTAGTACGCCTGCCTGTGAAGCACAGGGTCGCGGGTTCGAATACCACCCTGGGCTAACATTCGTGTGATGAGCACTTGTGTTTTCCTTATGTCTGGATGTAATTTATCTATATAAGTATGTATTTATATATTTAAATGTTGTTTAACAGCTGTCTGATAACCACAGCTCTGCTTAGTTTGGGATCAAATGGCCGTGTGTGAGATGTCCCCAGATATTTATTTATTTATTATTTTTCTAAAAGTTATAATTAATTTGAAAGAAAACTCAAAAATTTCCAACCAAGTTACGTCATTAAAAAAGAAATGGGTTTGAAAATGAACAGACTTAAAGTTACCTTAACACTTAACATTAAATACCATGTGCTCCTCTGCTACAAAAAAAGAGCCTTACCAGTCTTGAGCCAAATAAGAAAAGGTTAAATTATTATTCTCAACTTATTGCTAGAAACTGAGAATATTTATCTAGCTCCAGAACTTATCGCACCACCAACCATAGTCACACGACTCGTTGGACAAACCGAAATGATAGTTTCCTACCAGATAGTAATGATTGGTCATATAAACTTGGAGCAAATGGCAACAGCAATAAAGATAGAATAGACATGATGACGTTCAAATATCCAACCAATGACAAACAAGAATTATATAGGGAGATGAAATCTAAAAAAATAATAATTGTTTTGTAAGCTCATTGTACGGTTTAAGACCGCACATATTTATTCGTGCTTATACGGTAACCTAGTTACCGCGTTAATACGAATTTATTAGCTATGTAATGTTTTGTTTTTAGTGTGCATTTATAACTGAAGGAAAGAAGTCGCCATAAATACATATAACTTGTGAACTTTTAACTTAATAAACTGTGTGATTATAAGTGACCCGTTTCCTGCACCTCAACCAACTTAACTATAACTTAACTTCATCAACATCAACTTTACTACTCAACTACATCATCACTCATAATATTCATAATTTTGTGATGAATTAATTGTTTTAACATAAATTGATTTTTTTCACTTTGAAATAAAACATAAATGAAATTTATAAATTAAATCGATAAAACAAATAAAAATTGCTGAAATACCTACTAACTTCCAAATTAAAACCAAAAATTAGTTTTAAAAGTCTGTAATCTTGTAATTTTAGGAATGCTTTGAATCGCGCTGGTATTTAAATAAATGTTTTTGATACTATTTAAAAACTTAGAATTCCAAAAATATTAATTATTAATAAATCTAATATTAGAACGAATAGTTTCAAACTAAAACTGAGTATTTACTAATTCCAGAATAACAATAAATTTAATTTACGAAATAATGCTACGTAGCAAGCAAATTAAACTCAATGTTTGAAACTAGTAATGGCTAAACGTGTAATAATCAGCCGCCTACAATACAGCCCGAACAACCCAATTAAAACCATCCCTAAACAATTACCTACCGGCTTACAATTTAACGGAACTTACATGAGCACTAGTGATGAGCTCAATCTAATATTTTATTGCCTGAAAAAATATTGAGTGTAATAAATAAAAGCCATAGCTTTTATTTATTACACTCAATATTAAAGTGTAAGAAATAAAAGCCATAGCCATAGCCATAGCTTTTATTTATTACACTCAATATTTTTTATAATTTATTTTTAGCTATAATTTCTGATTAGATTAACTTTCAGTTTATACGAAAGTAAGTAAAATAGAGATAATTATGTTTGTTTTATCAAATAATGAGTTTCGATCTAATACTCGTAAAAATGTTATTCCTCTAAAAAATTTTTACCAGTTAAGGCAATAAATTTTATTGTTTAGTACACAGTTCTTTTATTATTATTTTTTAATTGCCGATTGTCGATTTCACTACATTATCGTCAGGCAGCCTGAATTTTTTTATCATGAAGTTCCATCAAGAAAAATTCATAATAATGCAAAAAATGCACACCGATATAATTATAAACAATGTACTTACACTTTCTACGGGTGCTTTAATAAAATATTTATCACTCTCATATTAATTATTATTTACCACAGTGTCATTCACATTTCCTTGTACTGAATTCGTTATCTTGAATGGTGGCGGTGATTGTCACGATTCAGCAACTGTAAACAGATCGGTTATCGATATTATGGGCATCACTGGCCGCGCCAATTATTTCGGCGGCCATATTGCCTCCGCCATGTTGGATGCGGCGGCTATCAACGATTATTATCTTTTACGATTACTGCGCGCTGCGTCCAGTTCAATATTCGAATTAATTTTAATATTGTGATTCTGCGCCGCAAAACGACCCGATTTAAATGCATCCTGTATAAAGGCCGCGGTGGTTTTTATTTTAATTGGTTTCGTACATATTATTAGGGATTTTTAAATGTATTTTTTTGAGAAAACATGTAAATAGTGTTTGGTTAGTAACATTGTTATGTAATTTGTTTAAGATCACTGTTTGTTTTCCGAATAAAATTAAAAAATAAAAATAAAATAAGCTGTCGTCGTATAGTTCATCCAGTAATGTATAATACAAAATTACCGTTTAATGAAAAAATGAAAAGAAAATCTTAATTTACTATCTTCAAGAACTTATCTGAAATGTTCATAAACGCTAAAAGCACTTTTCCTCTTCAAAAATTCACAGAGAGAGAGTTCTTAATGAAATCCAATATCAACTAAATGTTTATAACCGACCACAACCTATGATTTGCCACTTCTTTGCTAAATCACTATCATCATACTCATTAATAAGAAGATATCAGCAAGAATACTAGACTTTCTGTCCGTCTAAGAAGATATCATGAAAGTTCACGAGAGCGTGCTTTTTCCAAAACCATGAAGAAAAGCGCCACCAATTTTGATGATATTGGTCTTAGACGGGCGGATAATCTATATTTCTTGTTAATATTTATTTATGTATAATAAGAATGAATAGAAAAATACAAGTAGTTTTTTTTTTGCTGAAAACGGGTTTTATTCGATATGATTACCTAAACTTGTGAACTTTTAATAAAAAAATAAACAAAAATGTTTATGATAGCTTTCACATTATATTAACATACAAAATACTAAAGTTGTTGCCCAGAATACACACATTCTTCCTTTACGACATAAAGTTGGTTTGATATGTGTTTACAAAGTCTTTTACTTGAAACTGTTTCGAGAATTTGATTCATATTCTTTAAACTTATCTTTTTAGTTAGATTCAAAAACTTTCATTGAAAGGAACGAAAAAGTCATGGAATATTTTAATAGTAATTACTCCATATATATTTCGCGGAAGATAGAATTTAGACCGTGTCCACCGAGTGACTCGATCCAACCTTAATGTAGAGCGATCAGGGTGGCCTGGGTGGGTGCTAGTGGTTGACTGTGGAGTCAACCTCTAGCTGGCCCAGTGCGGGTTGGCCGGCTTCACACGATAATAACCCTAACAGTAAGAGCGTTGAATAAACGCTTTGAAAGCTCATTGGTACGTGGTGGAATTCAAATCCAAATCTCCCGGACGACCCGGGAGGCTACGGCCCTTTAGTGATGGATATTTTCTTGAAGAAAGCACGCTCCTGCGAAGAAATTCAAAGGTTCGCGTGTGAAGTCGACCAATTCGCACTGGGTCAGCGTGCGTTCGAGTCCTGATCGGTCTAATTAAAAGTAGGCTCGAGCATCTCGTCAGAGACGTATAAAAGCAGTTGATGACTTTATTAACAGCTATAAAGAATGTTAATAATAGGCATTAGTGTCATAAGGCAGATGGCGCGTCGAAACCGTATTTCAGTCCACGATCCATCACACATACGTGTTGCGGGGACGTTGATGTATGAACTTGTGTAATGAACACCCTTTATTTACTTTTCGCGAAATATTCGTAAATATCCCACGAAAAATACGCAAAACAATCAATCTTTTTATTGAAATTTGATGAAAATACGTATGTAATTATTTTTAATTAGATACTTTTTGTTTCAAGTTCTCATACATAAAAGAGTATTAAAATTTACAATTAATTGATTTTATTTATACATAAATTTTTGCACTTGCTATTGAGAAAAGATAATTATTTTGTGCTTTTCCTTCAAGTTATTTCGCGAACAGGTTTAAAAATAACTGCCAAAGTTTTATTACATTTTTTATTTACACTTTCTGTTTGCATCATATCTACAATGCGTATGAAATAAGAATAGCTCGTGCTCGGGGTTTGAATAAAAAAGAAACATTATGTATATTCATTCATTCATTTGCGGCCGCCCGGTTCCAGTCCCAGTCCTATTCTTAATTTAATTGCAACTAAATAGCGCTGGACACTCTTGCTACTAAGTCAATACGTCACCACCCAATATGCGGGTCTTTCAACATAAATTTCAGTCCCTTATTCCGCGAAAAATCTTAGTCATCGCTACATCATTGTCACTCCTGAAAAAAAAACACTACTCCGTCTCTTTTAATTAAGACTACGACTTCAGATTTATTAACAAGTCATGGAGAGACTACACACATTGCAAAAACAACTTTATTTCTAGCTTGAAAGAGTGATATCAGCATAACAATATGTGAGCCCGTGCGTGTAGTTTGTCGTAAAGACAAATGTGCCTCATTCGTACAGAAATATGGAGGGCAGTGCAGTGATGTTATTAAAAATGAAATATTTATTCAAATCATAACATCGCACGGAGCACACTAGTGGTCGCCAGTCACTAAGCAAATAATATTACGTACCCAATATGCAAAAATCAGGACGATTCAGGCCGAGCGCAGACTGTTGTATTGTAGGTACACACCAAGGATTTATAAAATTCTCAGGCGTACTATAAACTAAGCTGTGGATTCATCTTAGGCTACTAATACTACTCGTACTATAAAAACTGCTGTTTACATATTTCACGACACTAATTATTTTTTATTGTTTAAGTATGCGGTCTCGATGTCGATGTAAACGATTTTGAGTTCATAACTGTTTACATTTGACAATGAACCCTATCAGAATACCTTGAGCGTTTGATTTGCTTTGACATAATCAACAGGTTCTGTCTAACAACGCGTCGCTAATCGGCTTAGCTTGAGCAGTTTGGAGACGATCAAACTCGATCAAAGGAGTATCAATCTTGATGACCGCTTCCGGAGTCTGCGGCGTTTACACCTTCATTGCGACTGACAGATAGATATTGAGATAACTGGATAACTTTTTATAAATCTAGAAATATAACAATATTAAAATTGTCACAATTTTTGGGTTTGTTACCACGGTTATATTTTATATTATTATATCAGTCTCTCTAATGTAGTCTATTTAATGTAGTGAACAACCACGAATATCTTAAAACATAATAATTAACTAGTTAATTCCATTACAATTTTAAATTTCAAAGTACTAAAACGCTTCTTATTTCCATCGTGATTTATTTCAATTTGAGTTTAATAATTTGAGTTTATTTTTTTTTATTAAGAAATACTTCTTTGACCACTAGGTTGGTTTACTAAAAACTTTATCAATGCAGCAGCTAAAAAGTATATAATATATTATTATTTTTTTTGTTTTGTTTCATACATACGTAAGTATTTTAGTTTTTATCAATAACATTATTAATTTGGTTCTTTTCTCTCCGCTAGAACAAATTTAAATGTAGAACTACAATTTAATATAAAGCTAAATCCAGAATAATAATATTTAACAGTGTACCAAATATAGAGTTAATTTAAATTGGTTCCACTTACTGAGACACGCTTAACGACAAACATTGACAAATACAGCTCAATGATGTAGAGCATCGATAAATTAATGTTGCGAGCGACCAGTATAACTTGGCCTCGGGGAATTCTAGAGATACTTTCATTATAAAGTATTTTGTACCTATTTGAAGTCTAAAACTGGGCCTGAAGTACCTAAACAACAGTCTTCAAAAGTAATAAAACTATAACAAATAGTAATATGTAGCTGTGGTGTCAAGTCCAGCGAAAATATGAAAAAGAGAATTAATTTTAAAGTGTTTACTTTGTAACTTCAAAATTACTGACGTAAATATTAAAAGTAATCTTCTTTTGTTTCACTGCATTCAAGTAATGAACAAACAGGGTTCCAAAGCTAAAACCATGTTTTGATGCGACAAATTAGATAATAATCTTTGGGGAGGCTGCCCAAATAAACCTAAATCATTTTCCTAAAATGTGTGTACAGTTAACCACCTTGAAAGATGTAAAAATAATTGGAATCGCTTGAATCTACCATGAATAAAAATGTGATGTGTGATGATGTGATGTGTGTGAAATGTGTGTGTGTGATGTGTGTGTTAGTATATTTTTATTTTGCATTAGTTAGGAATTTGATAGTTTTTCAAGGTTCGGAAAAAGCATTTTGTGCCCCATAAAGATGGAGATTAGAACGGTGCATTTAACTTGTTATTTTTTAACATGACTGGATTACATATAATATAATGGATTGCATATGTAGCAGCTATAGATAAGTAAAAACAACAAATTTACGACTTGCAGGATAAGGACAGCTGTTTAATTTCAACTTTTGGTAACGGCAGCGGCTGATCGCGGCATTGAAATGGTGGCAATAATTTAGGATATAACAATATAAAATTTGCTAAACTTAAAACTCCTGAACTGTTATTGTGTTTTAAAAAAGTTGTCATACTCTATTTTTATTACTTAGGTTAATTTTTCTAAAAGTATTTCTTTAAGTTATGATGGCGTAAGATTGTGAATGTTAATATCTATCCCGCAATATTATAAACTTGACGTAAAATTGTGAACTGCAACCAACAATTTATAATTTACCGTGTTATTTCTCGATAGTTTATAATCGATATTAAATCGTCAAATTGTGAACAAAGCTGCAGAGTTCATAATCTATAGCTCGTTTATCTATAGAGTTTTTTTTTCACTGCCGCAGCCAAAATTGACTAATCAGGGATGGTTTGTAGTTTGACGATTTGACTTCGATAGATTATAAACTAACGAGAAATAATGCGTTGTGATTGGTCGTTGGTCGGGACAGAAAAGCTGGGCTTTTCGGATTTGTATGGAGCGAAATCACGCACACTAACGCATTGACAAGTTTTGTGTTCGCACATAGGGTCTTTATAGCACACAGTCATATATTTTCTCTCACTGCATGTAAGTAAACGTCAGTTGGAATAGGCAGTGCTTTTGGCGAACGTAAACAAAAGACGAGTGGAATTTGTTAAGGATCAGGATGTGTAAAATTAATATGGGTGTTATGGTAGTTAGTATGATAGTGTAGTGTAGTTAATTAATGTATATTATTGAGAAGGTATTTATCTGAAAATGACAGGGTAGGCAGTGCTTTTCTGCCTCTATGAAGCGCACGCCCCTGGTTGGCTGCAGTTTACAATTGTACGTCAGTTCACAATCTAACGGTGACATACACATAATTAATTTCACTGGTCAGCCCTTAAAATGTCAGTAAAAAAATATGTGTTTTCTTTGTTGACTGTACATTACATACGTAAGCAGAAAATCTAATTTATTTGTACATTAGGGAGAGATTGTCTTATTGTGAAAAGGAACGAATGTAATATTGTTCTGCCTTCCATATCTCAGCTTTTATTTTAATAACAACGGGAGATAACTTCATTGCCAAAATAAAGGGCAGTAGCGGTAACGTTCGAAAAGGTCTGACACAAAATGAACTAGATTATTTTGATAAAGCAACTTTATGGAACAAAGGATAATAATGAAGAAATAAAAATTATTATCGTATTCGCAGAGTACAACAAAATTAAGATATAACAATATTGAAGTGCAGCTAAGGATGAGACCAAAATAAGCTAGGAACACAAAAAACCATTTTAATCAGAAGAAAATGAACACACCATCAAGTGTTCCAAAAATATATTAGAAAATTAATGCACTTCCAACAGATTAGGTACTTAACGTCTTTTAACTTTAAAATAACAAAATACACTGAGCGCTAGGGGAGACCTTGCCTGGGTTTGGTTCACTCCGCAGCACTACGAAATGGAATTCTATAGCTGATAATTTCTGAGAAGCAATGACAAGAACAAAGAATCAAGAAGGATAGGGTCATGCACGTATCATTTCATACATAAACGTGCAAATGAACTTACACGAGAGGGAAAAATAAGTTGGTAAGTGTTGCTTTGTTTACACAATTAAATTATTGTCCTTAAATTAGGAATCCTTGAATATTATACACATCTGTGAGACAATCAGACTAAAAATACCAGCAACATTGTTGTTTCTGCTATCTATACATATAGCGATTTACGAAAGTAAAATAAAGATAAACATGCTGTAATAAAATAATAATAATAATAAATAAAAAAATAATTTTAAATTTGTTTCATACATTGTATTTAGTAGGTAAAAGAAAAATTAAATTATATTCCAAAAAGGGCCGAAATCAAAATAATTTGATGAGATACTTAAAAAAAATTAGATTTCAGGTTCAGATAATTTATTCATTAACAATATCAATTGTGTTTGAAATAAAAATTGGCTAAATATAAAACAAAGACATGTCAAACTAATTTACAAAATTCACACCCACTAAAAGAACAACTTGTAAATAAATAAATACATAAACCATCATTAAAAACTAAAAATAATTAAATGTCAAAAATAAAAAAAAGTCACAAAAATAAGTATTTTAAAAGTTCTCGTCAAAAATCTTCCACATTATAGCAACACTTCTCCAACAGAATGCCTTTTAATTTGTTTTTAAATATATTTACATTTTTTATAGTTTTTTAATTCCAGAGGTAACCTGTTAAACAACCTTACCGTCTGAATTCGAACACAGTGTTCTACTACAGTAAGCGTTGGTTGAATAGAGTAGTTTAAGTCCTTCCTCCTTGTATTCTCTCTTAAGATCATTTCTTCATTAGTCTCGAATCTATTTCGGCATTTGATAAAATCAGTTAGTAAGACTAATATGTATAAACTTGGCACAGTAAGAATACCTAAAATTTTAAAATAGTCTCTACAGGATTCCCACGGAGCAATGTGTACTATTGTTCGGATGGCTCTTTTTTGCGCCACGAAGGCCTTTTTCACGTTATAGCCATAGCTGTTACCCCACAATTTGATACTATAGCGTAATTTAGATTCGACTAACGCGTAGTATACAGTTTTCAATTGATCTCTCGTAAGTTCATCTCTTAAGCTTCGAAGCGCGTAACAAGCAGAGCTTATAGAATTTTCAATTGCATTTAACTCTTGCTTCCAATTCAATTGAGCATCTATATAAATTCCTAGAAATTTCACTGATGTAACTTCTTGTACATGTTCATTATTCAAAGAAACATGTAACCTATCAGTATTTCGTGCAGTAGTTTTAAAGAGCAATACATTTGTCTTACTGGTATTTATTTTCAAATTATTACATTGAAACCATTTATGATAAACATTCAAAGCTTGGTTAGTTTTATTATTTAATTTCTGCGAATTATCACTTGATATTATAGCATTAGTGTCGTCAGCAAAAACAATTAAATTGATATCCGGGATACAATTACAGACATAGGTAATCAGATCATTCAAAAAAATTAAGAAGAACACCGGGCCCAAAACTGAACCTTGCGGCACCCCCCTTGTAATTTTAACTATTTTAGAATTATATTCTTTTTCATCCCTGTCCACAATTTGTTTGACTTGTACAAACTGCTGTCTGTTCTTCAAATAAGATCGAAAAATATCCAATGATTTATTTCGTATGCCATAGTGCTCTAACTTAAAGATTAATATCTTATGATCAACCATATCAAAAGCAGAAGAGAGATCCAGAAATAGGCCTGCCACTTTTTTCCTTTTATTGAGTAACTGTACCACGTCATCTATCAAAGTATCTATCGCTGTATCAGTTCCTATACCCTTTTGATAACCAAATTGTCTCGAGTGTAAAATAGAATTTGAATAAAGATGGGTTACTATTCTGGATTTTAAAAGCTTTTCTAAAATTTTTGATAAAACAGGAAGTAATGAAATAGGCCTTTAGTTTTTAGCGTCGGTTTTACTGTTCTTTTTATGGATAGGGACAACCTTGGCTATCTTAAGCTGTTCAGGGAAAACACCTTCTTTAATGCAGAGATTAAAAAGATGTACAAGGGGCCCTGCCAATATATCAATATTTTCCTTAATTATTGAGATAGGTATATCATCATAACCTGATGACTTTTTTGCTTCCATATTTTTAACTATTTTTGTAACCTCGGTTTCATTAGTTAGTCTAACTTCCATGTCTGTCTCCACTCGTTTAGTGTTATTAATTAGTATGGTTTTCGATTCTAGTGGTTGTACTACATCTAAGCTGTTCCCCTGATTAAAACTATCAACAAAAATATCTGCGATTTCCTTAGGGTTACCATCAATTTTATTATCTATTTTTAATAGCAGTTTTTCTCTAAAATTATTTATTTTCTTATTTGTGTGCTTGTTTACTACATTCCATATTTCTTTAGTCGAATTTTTAGCCTCGTTTATTTTTGCTTGCACTGAGAGAGTAGAGACTCTTTTATAGATTCTTAGATATAGTTTTCTGTAATTAAGTAACGTTTCGTCATGAAGCATATTGTTTAAGGAGCTTAGGACACGTTTCATTTGGCTTGAAACCCTAATACCCTTCGTTACCCATTTTAATTTTCTACACTTCTTTACGTTAATTTTTCTTTTTATATTTCTAAAACATTGTGAGAATATTTTATTGAATTTACTTAAAAAACCATTAATTCCCAGCTGATCCCACTGAACCTCTAATATTCTGTTACGAAAACTAGTTCTGTTGTGTTCATTAAAACTCCTTTTTTTAACAAAAAATACAGATTCTTTATTCCTACAAGCATGCTTTTTTTCCATTTCAATTGTAGTTAGTAAAGCGCCATGTCCATCAGAGAGACCATTATGGTCAACTTGAACATTTTTTACTTCCTCGTCAGGAATATTAATGAAAAAATTATCAATACATGATTCTGAGTTGTTGCGTAGAAAGGTTGCAGTATTAACAAGGTTTCTAAAATTGTAACATTTTAACAAATTCAATAAGTCATTTCTATTTTTACTATCTACCAGCATATTAACATTAAAGTCACCACAAATTAGGCAACTTCTATTGAAAAAGTGTTGCAACAATAATTCCAGTTTTTCTAAGAATACCTCAAAATTGTTGTTATTTTGGTAACAACAAAATAAACATAAATTCGTCTCTACATCTTTCAAACCACATAACTAAAAATTTTGTAACTTACTTATTTTACTACAGTAGTCAATTATTTCTATTTGTCTATCTTTCTTAACTAAAATCAATGAACCGCCCCTGACTATGTTATTCCTTGTGTAGTATGTTGCAAGATCATAGTGTTCAAAATCCAATGCTTTTATACAATTTTCATTTAGGAAGTGTTCAGTGATACAAACATAATCTTGATCAATTTTAACTTGTTCCAAATATAGCTCCAATTGATCTTTTTTAGTGTTAATACCACAGACATTTTGGTGAAAAATATTAAGTGAGACATTATTTATATTTGCCTGTGGATTCATTATAAAAAAGGAACATCATGACTCTGCAAAGAATATGTTTTCGGGCTGTTTACCGTACAAGACAAATAGGAATGTTCTTGGCATTTGTTATGGTCAGTTATTGAATTGGTTCAGTTTAGCTGACTGGCTTAGTTCAAGTGCAACGATGGATTTATTCCGAATCATACTAGGGCCACAATAAATGCCAAAATTGCGTACTTAATCGATTTTTGTATTCGTGAGATTGTTCTTAGCCGAGTCCAAGTCGCCAAAATCAGCGCCTTAACTTGCAAATGTAATTTTTATTTAAATGTTGTACCTATATTTATGCTGTTTGTTCTCGGAGATTTATTGGGCGGTGGGGGATTGTTAAATTATATTTAATTCAGTAAAAATATAAGATTCTTTGATCTTAGCATGGACGAGCCAACCGACTCTGAATACAAAAAATAGAAAACTTGAGTGGTTAAGTTTTGGCTAAGCGTGACCCACATCTTGTCTCTGAATGGCACTTTTACAGCACTGGTTGACACCACTCAGAGAAAATCGTATGGGTTTCGCACGTTGACAGTAAATCCAAACGCTAATGACGACGCTGACAGCGCTCAAATCGCTAATTACGATACGTAGTTTCCAAACGTAGCTTGCAATGTAGAGTACATTCTTTGGTTTTTAGGAGAGACAGAAACCGGGCCCGGAAGCGGGCGAGGCGGGGATGCCACGTCGTTTCATCCTGCACACGTGCTCCTCGGCGCGTCGCAGTGTCTGCGCACGTTCGCTCTCGTCTTCAGGGCCGCTCCACAGCCGCTCCGCAACCGCGCTCGCTCGTGGCCATACTCTACGAAAACAAACACAGGTTAATGCTTTTTACCAACTCTGTAATACCACTAAAAGCCTTAATGTTAAACCCCGTGTACACTTTAATTGGTGGAAGTGCATGCCACTTGAAATCCGCACCTACAAAGGTAATATGACGCGTAGAATACACGTATTTCATACATGCACTCGCACTCGCACTTATCAAAGTGTATACGGGGTCTTACCCTATCCTGAGTAATAGTAGTTGGTCTGGACCAAGACGCCTCAGCTTGCTTATATGAACCCCGAAGAGAGCCTTTTTATTTCAATAAGAATTATTAGCATTATTATGTGAAAAGGTCTCAATTCCGCTCGGGTTATAGAAGACGAAAATGGATTTACACATTGTCACACAATCTTCTTTCTTTCTTTCTTTTCGTGTCGATGTGGGTTAAACCAGTCCAACTCAAAAATTTGCCAGAGCTACTGCCCTATCATTGGAGATAAAGTACTCTGAGAAATACAAGAAAATAGGAGCTAAAGCTCCGCCTATTTATTATTTTAATCTATATCTATGATGATGATAAAGCGGTCAGATGCGATCTATATCTATACTAATATTATAAAGATGAAACCTTTGTATTTTTGTATGTTTGTAACGAATAAACTCAAAAACTACTGAATGGATTTTAAAAATTCTTTCACCATTAGAATGCTACATTATCCTTGAGTAACATAGATTATATTTATTACTAGAAAAAATTTGAGATCCTTGCTAAAACTTCAGTAACGTGAACCAAGGTGTAAAAAATACACCTCGCTGCGGAAACTATTGACGATAGAACAAAAAATGTACAGAACAGAACATCAATATCTACAAAAACTTCGCGATACTATATGTCCAACTATTGTAGTGTTTTCACTATAACGACCTTTTACAAAAAAAATATGAATAAAAACGCTGATCAAAACCAGACCTGATAACCATACCTTCGTATTAATCCTTAAACAAATAAATCATTTTATATTAAAAAGTGTTTAAATACCTATAGATAACTTTTGGAATTACTCAAATCGGACATTCCATTCAGAAGATATTACGAATTTAGGAAAATAAACACCGCCGCCGCGCAATGACGAGTGTGGCCCCACGCAAAGCAGCCGTAGCGTAGGTACGAAGTGCGCGGCAGGTACTAAGATTGGGATGAAATTTGGAATAGAGATAGTTTGTACCCTGGAATAACACAAGGGATACTTTTACGGTAAAAAATTTTATTCCCACGGGAAAATCTTACACAACGTTAGCGTAGCCGCGGGCGGACCGCTAGAACGCAGTCGCGGGCGTATTACTGAAATGCGAACTGAAGTTGGTTGAAAATGTGTATGAATTATTCTACCCGTGCGAAGCCGGGGCGGGCCGCTAGTAATTGATAGTCCTGTTTAACCCGAGTTAAAGAAAACAAAATATATTAAACGCACAAACAAAATGAGTCGAAAAACAATTCTGACCTTGAGTGGAGATTGGTTTCATCGACCATTTCTGCCCACATGCAAGCTTCTCCACCAATTAAGTTGTTCAGGTTGGTGATTCCTTCCCGTCGTACAATTTCACGGGGATCCACTTGGAGCATATTCTCAAACGTTTTTGTGAGGTGGTCCAGATACCAGGATGATGAGAAAAGCACACGGAAGCCTTGTCGAAGTGCCTGCAATCATTTGAAATTAGAACAAGGTCTTAATAAATACATATAATAATATGATAAAATACACAATTTTTTCACTAGTTCCACTTTGTTTAGCATGTCAAAACAAATTTTCTACCGGTTTCATAATTTCATCGTCAGGCAGTATTTGTATTTTTTAATCATGTAATCATGGAGTTCCACCAAGAAGTTACAACACAAAGCATTATGTATCTGAAGGTATAATTAAGTATTGGAGTTGTTGATGATGAGAGACAAAACATTAAAACTGTGATAATTTTTTTGTGTTAACAACCATAATGGTTACATAAATACTACATGCAGACCACATTATTAATAACTGATGTCACTTGCAAAAAAAAAAGGTAGGTACTTGAAAGTGGGGTAAAACCAGTTACGACGCAAATTCATGCATTCATACATAATATTATGATCACGCTCAATGTGCAAGTTCACAATTATCGAAATCGCTCAATATCTCGTAGCTAAATAAAATAATTACCTTAAACATGTGCCATCCAGGGTTGCCCCAGTCTTGCCATACTTGAATGAGAGTATCATTTGTCAGCGTGACTCCTTCGTCAAATACTTCCTGCGACATTAAGTTTTTAAGTAGATGTATCTAACAAACATAATTCTAAATTTTTGCTGCGTAAAGTTTGAAAGATTTTTCGATCATGAATATGAAATTACAAATGGATCAAATTAACGGCCCGTTACAGTCCACTGCTGGACTATGAGCCTCCTCCACTACAAATGGATACTAGTCCATTATTTTGAAAAAATATACTCGTATATGTCACCTTAAGATTGTGAAAGCTGTTAGTTTACAATCTTACTCGCGATATTATAAACTTACGGAAAATTGTGAACTGAAACCAACCATTTACAATTTAATTATGTATATATATATTTTAAATTACTTTAAAAACCTTTTTGATGATTTTTTATTTTTCAAAGAAACTTGATGATGTTTTTTTATCTAGTCGTTTTTCTAGCTGTGCTTGTAATATATTAATATGCCAGCAAACCATTTATACTTTGTAGAATATTTAATATTTTTGAATCATAGATAAAAAACAATAGTACATTACTGCCGCGGCCGCAAAATTAGTTATTGCTGGACGAGGGCACTTTTAAAGTCCGAGGCGCATGCGAGGACTTTTATTGTGTAGGTACGAGTCAAGCAAGAGTTATTGCGGCCGAGGCTTGTATAATGCTTTTCTCTGAAATATGCGAGGAAATTACATAATAATAAAAATATTGTGGTACTACCTTGAATTTAGATCTCTACTTGTATCGCACTAAACCTATAAGTTCTAATATTTATCACTTTCTACTTTGATTTCTTGAACCATGCATTGTTATAATATTTCCCCAATTCAATGATTAGTTAACTCTATCATGAAAAATAAGTAACAAAATAAATACATAGTACGATAAAAATAAAAGCGGCGAAAATTACAAGCAAACCGCCATATTGTGCACTTTTCTTTTTTTTGTTTTGTGCCAATGTCATACAGAGCATACAGCCAACTCAAATTACTACGAGTCGTGTACGATTCATATAAAATTTGAATTTAGAACATTAAAACTTATGAAGAGTATAGACTCAAAAACATTGAAATTTCTGAACGAAAGTTACTTTGCTGGCCTTGGCCGTTTGAGGGCACATTGCCGGCCGCTGTTTTGTATGGGGCAATGTTTCGTCCAAAAATGAGTCACTTCGCGTACTGTTTTTTTACCCTAATCTGCTGACGGAATGTTATAAAAATGGTAAAGTCATCGGACTTGGACCAATGAACCCGGTACGGAATACAACAAACAAGCTGATACGAGATTTGTTCCGTGAAGTGCAGGATCTCTTCCCAGACCACTACATCCATGTCGGTGGTGATGAACAGTACGCGAAGTGACACATTTTCGAGCGTGTCGGAGAAAAAATATTAATTCTTTCGGCAGGGTTTGAATACACAAAGGATCATGCCCACGGGTATATGGACCTGCGTCTCATGTTGCATCAAACCTAAACTTGAAAATAATAAATAATATTTTCCATGATAGTTATCTTTCACTCCGAATAAGAGTTTTCTAGATATCATCGTGGACGAAAAATAACCTCAAAAGTACCTGCTTTCACATTGAATCTTCAGTTACATTGTCTTTTTTCTCAAGGGAGAGGCTTTAGTTCAGTGGTGGGCTGTTTTAAACTGTAGTAGTAATATTCGTAGGAAGAAATAAAAACAAAAGAGGGGCATTTTTAAATCATATTTTATTTTTTATTTGTCAGTTTAGTTTGTCATCCAGAATGACTCCGAGATATTTGATAGTGGAGGTTTTCTCTAGTTGAAAAAGGAATATCTACAAGTAACATTAAAATATAAAATACGATTAATAAACCATATGCAATGGAACCCGTCGTCTTAACAAGAGATCTCTCTCTGGTCGGTCAGGTCTCACTGAATAAGTCTTCTTGTTCGCGGCAGCGGCCAGCGAACAAGAAACTAGGGTTCTTTCCCGAAATACGTAACGTATTTGTATTGTACGTAAAATAGTAGCTAAAGCGGAGGAACATAGGCTCGACTCAACGCTTTAACACACAATCTACTCACAGTTACAGGAACAAACAATACGACGTTTTTCAACACACTTGCGAGGAGACAGAATAAAAATACTCACAAAGAAAAGATTTGAGAAAAATGGCGCGCGGATTATTTTTTTGCCGTAGCTGCGTGAAAATGTTGGCTGAGACGCTAAAGGTCATACAGCCAAGTTTTTAAAATACCAAATAAACGTTTTTTTTTATTAAATAACACAAATAATTATTATTTTTAGACAAAACTAAATAATGTTATGTTAATACACGTTTGTTTATTATATTTTAAGTAATAGAGTTGATTTATTAAAACATATTTACATAGGTACTGTTTCTATGACAAACCTTTGCCGATAAAAAAAAATGGCAAACCGTGAGTTATAGAAGCCATTAAATTCTGGAAACATTTAGTGACTTTATATAACTAATTTAGTATTCCCTATTCAAATTATTGATTCTTTTACCCAAAATGACTATAAAAGTATGAATTAAGTTTTAGTGTTTATTTCATAGTGATGCATGAGACTTTTTGGTACCATTACTGGGCATGATCCTTTGGCATTTTCGCAGCCAACGTGTCAAAAATAGTTAACATAATTTGCTTGTGTTTGATTAAATACTACCAAAATTAATTAATAAACTATTGGTAAAATTGAATAATGTTGGTACTATTGATGTTGAGGCCAGACTTATTCTTTCTTGTTTTACTTGGTAATCAGTTCGCACTTACTTGCCAGACTATGCCATCGGAGCGCGGTTGTAGTAGTGGCACGGTTCTTGACATGAAGTAAGAGTGCAGCTGACTTGGGCTCCATAGTTCATGTTCTGTCATCCATTTTTGGATCTCAGGATTTGATCGCCTATTGAAAAATTACAACAAAAGGTTTAATTCATCATCATCATGTATTATTTTTGATATACTCAAAATATACTGTTGGATACTTACCAGCAATTTAATTCAACTTCATCACCACCGACATGGATGTAGTGGTCTGGGAAGAGATCCTGCACTTCACGGAACAAATCTCGTATCAGCTTGTATGTTGTATTCCGTACCGGGTTCATTGGTCCAAGTCCGATGACTTTACCATTTTTATAACATTCCGTCAGCAGATTAGGGTACGCCACACCCCAAGACTGCGTGTGACCTAGAAGAGTTAAAAATTGAAATTTTAATTTAAGTAGGTACTCAATGTTTTATGATTATGACTATAAATATATTCTTACCAGGCACATCAAATTCAGGCAAGACACGGACGCCACGCTCTGTCGCAAATTCAATGATCATCTCAATATCAGGCTTCGAGTACACCAATGACTTGTGGTAAGCCCCACGCGCACTGCAAATTATAACAAATTTTCGTACGTTTTTTTCGTACACGGAGCTGTTTACCAAACGCTTACTATTCATGATATTTCAGTACCAAATAAAAAGAAAAAAGTCTTTAGAAGCAAATACAAACCTTAAATCTGGGAACTTTTCGCTCTGGTAAGGGAAGCTCTGATCATCCACGATGTGCCAGTGGAAGACGTTCATCTTGTTCATTGCCATGGCGTCGATGGTAGTGAGGATGTCCTTCACCGGGATGAAATGGCGCGACGTATCTAACAGTAACCCACGATGCTTGTACGCTGGGGAGTCTGTTATTTCTGTTACATTTATACGAATTTCCTGGAAAATTCTTCATTTCAAACACCAGCAAGTAATGGTTTATATTGCTCAGAACTAATGTTCTCAAATGACAATGTTAATAATTCGTTTGTTTTGTAATGTTGCAATAATCTCATAAGCTATAATTAGTTTAGGAGATTATTGCATTTTTAACGTATTTTTTTATTAAACGTAAAATAGACAATTTTTACAAATAAATTAAGTATTTACCGCAAAGTTGTCGGTAAAGTAAAACATCTGTGAAAATGTCTCCAGCCCGTGGAGGACTCCCCACAACGACGAACCTGTGAGCTCTGCGGTCGCTGATACCTTCAGATTATCTGCACAAAATAAAAACTCAAAAATATATTTTTATTTAATTTAGCAGGTAGTTGTTTATATTTGCTAACAAATGGATTTACCAGTTTTTTTTTTAATTTAGGTTACAGTTGCAGTTCACAAAATGTTTACGCAAGAACAAACACAAACATCTTGAAAACAAACCACTAGGTATTATGTTTATGTTATTTGGTTAATTGGGTAAAAAATATACTTAGATAGGTAAATGCAAAAAGTAGCAACTTAAATAAAACACTTGTGCATTGAGAGATAACTACACAATCAGAGTGATACAGGTCAAGAGTAGCGATGTAGGCTATCGTAGTAATATAATTGTAATCGGCTTTAGGTCGCCAGAAGAATTTCGCAGAACTGGTGTTATCAGGATTCCCAGAAATGAAAATATAAACAAGGAAAACACCAAAATTATAAAATCCCTAAACAATACAAGCGACGAAGGCTATGACGGAATCTCGACAAAAATAATAAATAAATGTTCAAACGAAATAGCACCAGTACTCAGTTACTTGATTAATCTATCGTTTCAACAGGGTACGTTTCCGGAAGCTTTAAAAATTTCAATTGTAAAGCCAATTCATAAAAAATAAATAAAAAATTTAAAAACCCCCGAAGCAAAAAAGCAAAACATTAAAAAGTAAAAAATAATACTTATTGTTGAGCCATCAAATTCGATAAAGTAACACCTATATATTTTAATTTTATTAGAGAAATTGATGGAGTGCACGATTTGGTTTGCTCGTTGAAATGACGCTATAATGTCGCGTCGTCGGTGTACCGCTTAAGTCAGACGCTTCATTTGATTGACTATCTATTAATTTGTTAGCATATCCGACCAACTTGTTTTCATACGATATTTTTTTTTAAACTTAGCTGTACCCCGACGTGACATTATAGCGTCATTTCAACGAGCAAACCAAATCGTGCCATCCATCAATTTCTCTAATAAAATTAAAATATATAGGTGTTACTTTATCGAATTTGATGGCTCAACAATAAGTATTATTTTTTACTTTTTAATGTTTTGCTTTTTAATTTTTTTTTTTTTTTTTTTTCATAATTTTTAAACTTTATAACAAATAAATTATGATATATGAGTACAGTTATATCTAAAAGAAAATTGGAGAGTATTTTTACTTTGAATCGAAAGGACATATGGAAAGTAGTCAGATCCCCTCATCAACTATTAAAGAGCTGATGATCTTCAAACGGCTGATCAGGTCATGGTTACCTTTCCATATACTTTTAATATTATTGAAGGAATACGGTACCAAATTTCGAATCGATAGGACATATGGAAGTAAGTCAGATCCCCTCATCAACTATTATAGAGCAGATGATCTTCAAACGGCTGATCAGGTCATGGTTACCTTACCATATACTTTCAATATGATTGAAGTAACAAGGTACCAAATTTCGAATCGATCGGAGATAAGGAAGTTCGTCAGATCCCCTCATCAACTAGAAAAGAGCTGATGATCTTCAAACGGCTGAAGAGATTTTCATGAAACATGGCTAAGAACACTCGGGGTAAAATTATCTATGTTTCAAAAAAAACTAAACGGAAATCGGTTCATCCGCTTAGGAGCTACGATACCACAGACAGATACACAGATACACAGACAGATACACAGACACGTTAAACTTATAACACCCCTCTTTTGCGTCGGGGGTTAAAAAAGGGCGATAATGACAATATGTCTAATTACAGACCAATTACTTTAACTCCAATTATAGGGAAATTTTTTGAAAAAGCACGTACATACGTGAGAATCAATAGCTTCATTGACAAACACAATATTTTAAGCAAACATCAATATGGCTTTCAAACTGGTAAATCAACAACATTAGCTGGCTTTAATCTCGTCCATATAATTATAAAAAACTTAGATGCAAAAAATAAAGTTTATGTAATATTTTTTGATATGACTAGAGCGTTTGATTTTGTTCATCACAATATGTTATTAAGCAAACTAAATAATTATGGAATAAGGGGAGTGGCACTTGATTGGTTAGCTAGTTATTTACATAATAGGAAGCAATGTGTAGAGATAATAAATATAGATGAAGAGTCAACAGTAAATAAGTATCAGTCAGATTATAGAGAGAATAACTGCGGAGTTCCTCAAGTGTAACGTATTCACTAATTTTCTGGTTTCAGTTGGATTTATAATAAATTAATAAAATAAAACTTACACTTAACTACAAAATAAGTAAAAGAAAACTAAATGTAAAAACAAAATAAATCTTTATACAAATTAACTATATCCTAATTACAAACGTTCTCCGTAAACAATCAGCTGTTATCGGACGTTGACACCTGTCAAGCGGGCATAGCTATCGATAGTGTCAATTCGAATCGATCACTTTCCTGAGATCCGGCCGGCGGCGTACTAAACGCATCTCCGCTAGCTACTTACCTGTTCTGTTTCACCTAGCAACTACGCATCGAAATCAAGTTTCCATGGCCGTTGATTTAATATACTGCTATAATTCCTTTTAAATTCAGTGCATTTGTTTATTCCCCGACTGGGTGAGTGTTAAATCTAAATTACTTTTAATTTTAGTGGTTGTAATGTAGCTTAGAGATACCTTCAATTATTTTATGATTTCGGGTGTGAACAATTTCTTTGTTCTAACGGATTTAAATTATATATATTTAAGAAATTATTTACTCCCGAATGCTTTTGATTGTTTAGTTAGTATTTCTAGCAAATTTGAGTAGCTAGATTACACATAAGTAGAAATTTCGTTATCTAATTGTAATTACCTACCCTATCATTATTTTTGTTAAAAATATTTCATTTTACATTTTGTTAATCACCGTAGTCTTGTAGCAAATGGTTTGGCTTAATTGTGCTATTGTAGAAAACTTTTATTCACAAAATTTATACTAGCACTTCCCACTCAGCTGGTTACACAATTAATTTAATTCAACACCATATTAATTGATTTTTAGTTGATTTTGCCTGCCACATCACTGATTGCTATCCAATGCTTGTGGGAAACCACGCTGCTTCGCATTCTACCGTATTTTTCCAAAACCGGGAAGTTGCAGTAAAAGTGAAAAATCTGCCATTTTTCAAACGACCGTTTTTACCGGATTTTCCAGGGACCTTACCTACCCAACAAAACCCCAACTATTGGTCAGTTGGCTACGACCGGTTTCTTCGTGCTACCTACCGCTGCTACTTCAGCCTGCAACAACTTCCCGAGCACCTTGTTCCGCCTGGCTGCCGACGACGGACAAGCTAAGTGGTTACCCTTAATAAAAAGTGAAGTGAACTCTCATCTAAGTGACCTACGACCCTGAGTGATTCTCTAGAGACTTTAAGTAGTAATTCGTTTATACCCTCAATTTTAAAATTAATAAATTTTGTATTTTTTTTTATAAAAAAAACTTTTATTTATTATTCTCCTTTAGTAGTTGACCCCCTAACGTCACAGTGGCGCCCAATTAAGAAAGCTAAGGTGTTGAGTTCACTTCTCTTTACAAGTACTTGGTGGTTATCTTTGGTGTTGGTCTTTGTGTAGTTGAATAAAGTATCAGCTGATTATTGTATACTTTGATCACATAATAGTGCCTACCATTTTAGGGAATCATTTGTAATTTAATTTGCTACTAAATTACAATTCAAATATTATAAATAACTGTTCACTTAAACTCCAAGTTGTATTAATTTAACGAGTACTTTAAAGCTGTTTCGAATCTAAATTAAGACTGCTGTATAAAATTTAACCGGTCCTTACATTGTAACTAATATTAAGTGATCAAACTATTGTAAACTGAACAAAAAACAATTAATTAGTTTAGTTGCTTTGCTTATTCTGCTACTGTTGAATATTTTGTAACACTCACTCACTCCGGGAAGAATTATGTCGTACCCTATAAAGTTTCTATCTCTTCAAAAAGCAGAACTTGAGTATGAGGTTGCTCTACGCGGTGGTACTACCACTGGCGAGTCGGTTCAGGAATTAAGGAAACAGATAGTAAAACTTGCGACGATAGCTCCACCTGAAGATATACTAGTGTCTCATTTAGATTCAAAACTTGATCTAACCCAAACAAAAGATTCGATGACTAAATCCAGAACAAATATTGATAGTTTAAAGACAAAATTTGATAAAAACCTTTTCACTCGCTCTGAAACACTTGTACATCACCTTTACTACCGACTAATGCGTATTGACGGTACAGTTGATATTGTTGAGACCTGTAACGAGCTACGTAAAAGTATTAATCAGCAATTTAAAGATTTAGCGTTATTAAGACAGCAAAATCCTCCACAAACAACAACTTCTTCGGACACTAACGATCCTGGGCCTTCCTGCGATCATAAATTAGTTTCAGAAGTAGTTTCCAAATTAAAATTTTCCGGCAAAACTTGTGTCAGATCATTTATACAAAGAGCTGAGGAAATTACTATTTCTAGGGGATTTGATAAAAACAAATTACTAGGTTTTGCTTTTGAGATTTTTACAGACGATGCTTTACACTGGTATCGCTGTAACAAAGATAATTTTAACTCTTGGAACGATGTTGTCACTCTGTTGAAACGTGATTTTAGTAAGGACGATTATAATTATCGTTTAGTAGCTGAAATTAGATCGCGTACTCAAGGCGAAAAAGAAAATATAACCGTATATTTGTCTGTCATGCATGGAATGTTCGCACGCCTGGATTCAGACATGTCTAACAGCGAAAAATTAGAAATCTTGCTACATAATATCAGGCCTTGCTATGCTAGTGCAATCGCCGCTTCACCTATTATTGCGTCTATTGAAGATTTGGGAGAAGTATGTAGAAGCTACGAAAGTATTCAGTCTCGAATGTCTCAATTCCGCGAACCTCCAAAGCCAAATGCTGATATGGTTGCTCCAGAGTTCGCTTATAACAAAATCCCATCTAACAGTCAATACCAGAAAGTCTATAACAAACAAGATAATCAACCTAACTACAACAAACCTATTTACAATAAACCAATATACAAATCTAATTATGAACAGCAACCAACAAATAAATACAATGTTAACGCAGTGAGTTTTCATACCAAAAATAAAAAAGTGTATTGTCCTAGATGCAGAAATGATACGCACTCGTTGGGACAGTGTGATAAACCCCGCTACCTCATTTGTTTCAGGTGTGGTAAAAAAGGTGTCCGCTTTCCGGATTGCACTGTCTGTTGTCAAAATGCTAATACAAAAAACTAGATTCTGTGGATTGTAAAACCAGTGAACATAACAATTCTAATAACTCTAAATTTAATTCTAAAGAATGGGACGATTGGCTGCAATTCATTTCTAACTTTTTTACTATATACACTGTTTCTTCAATCCACAACGTAAAATTTAATAATTCTCGGCCTCATGTCAGAATTATTATTAATGAAACATCATTATTAGGGTTACTAGATACTGGCAGCAGTGTCTCTATACTAGGCTCCAATGCGCATAAACAATTTATTGACTCCGGTTTTAAATTACAAAATTGTCCTACCCCTGTACAATTTATAGCTGCTGGTGGACAAAAACTAACTAGTATTGGTGTTATTCAGCTACCTATTGAATTCCTAAATAAACTTAAAATTTTAGACGTTTATGTTGTCCCCGAAATTCAAAATTCATTAATATTAGGTATGGATTTTTGGCGAACTTTTAGATTATTTCCCAACAATTTAAACGGCGTAATGATGTGCTCAGAACCAAATAATGAGATCTCAAACGTGACACTAGAACAAAAAATTCATGTTCACGATTACGAGCATTTAACCAAAGAACAGAAGGTTACTGCTGATCACATTATTAGTCAGTTTCACGACATCTCTTATGAAAAGAACGGTCTCGGCCGAACTAGTCTTATCACTCACCCAATTGACACTGGGGATGCTGCCCCCATTCGTCAAAGGTACTATCGGATGTCTCCTGAAAAGCAGCGACTCCTTGTAGAACAACTTGACGAGATGTTAGCTGAGGATGTCGTTGAACCGTGCGAAAGCCCGTGGTCATCTCCTGTACTTCTAACGCCTAAGAAAAATGGTCAGCTCCGCTTTTGTTTGGATAGCCGCAAACTAAATGCCATAACTAAGAAAGATGCATATAGCCTACCCTATATTGCTGAAATACTTGATAATTTGCGTGATGCTAAATTTCTGACTAGTTTAGACCTATCTAAGAGTTTCTGGCAGATCCAAATTAGGGAAGAGGATAAATGTAAAACAGCCTTTTATATTCCAACTCGCGGAACATTCCAGTTTAAATCTATGCCTTTTGGGTTGACAAATGCTCCTGCAACACAGCAACGATTAGTCGATATCTTATTTTATGGACCGGAGTTTGAGCACAAAGTGTTTGTTTTCATTGACGACATTATTATTGTCTCTCCAACATTTGATCAGCATATCTCACTACTCGTTCGCGTTATGGAAAAACTAAAGGTAGCTAACCTCACTATTAACTTCGAAAAGAGTCAGTTCTTTAGGAAACAGCTCAAATATCTGGGCTATGTAGTAGATTCCAGTGGCTTGCATGCTGATCCCGAAAAAATTGAGGCCATTGTCAACTATCCGACACCTAAAAACCGCAAGGAAGTTCGTAGATTTCTCGGTACTGCCTCGTGGTATCGCAGATTTATACCCAATTTTAGTTCAGTTGCTTCGCCCTTAAACAAGTTAACCTCTCAAGGTAAAAACGCACCTCCTTTCTCTTGGTCTAAAGAAGCTGATCAGGCGTTTAAGTCACTGAAAGAGTCCCTAATTTCATCACCTGTCTTGTCTTGTCCTGACTATGCAAAACCCTTCGAAGTACATACCGACGCTAGTGATGTAGGTATTGGTGCGGTATTGACTCAAACCTTAGATGGAGTAGAGAAAGTCATAGCCTACATGAGTAAGTCTCTGTCAGCTCAGGAGCAAAACTACAGCGCTACAGAACGAGAGGCGTTGGCCGTTTTAACTGCCATCGAACACTGGCGATACTATTTAGAAAATGGTCAGAAATTCGTCGTCTACACCGATCACGCTGCGCTGAAATGGTTTTTAAATCTGAACAATCCTACCGGACGTTTAGCTCGCTGGGGTGTTCGTTTGTCAGGATTTAACTACGAGATTAGGCATAGGCGTGGTTCTGAAAATGTGGTTCCTGACTGTCTATCTCGTATTCCAATTTCGGCCATCAATGTAAACGTTCACGATCAAACTACAGATAGTTCTACTACGCATACTACTACAGACTCATGGTATCTGAACATTTACAACGGATGTCAGAATACGCCATCTTCCTTTTTGGACTACCGCGTTTCTAATGGTAAGCTGTTTCGCCTGAAAAAGAGTATAAATCCTTTAACGAGAGAATTTGATTGGAAAGAGGTTGTACCGCTAGAGAATAGGCAGGATATCATAGCTGATAATCACTCTAATGTGACTGCTGGCCACTTTGGTGTCTTCAAAACATTAAAACGTCTCACTTTAAGATACTTTTGGCCAGACATGCACAAAGACGTTACTGAATTTGTATCAAAATGCGACACTTGTATGTCCTTTAAACATCCTAATCACGCTACACTTGGTCTCATGGGACGTCCTAAAAATTGTTCTAGGCCTTTCCAAATGCTTAGCGTTGACCTGGTAGGGCCCCTGCCTTCTTCAAAAAAACAAAATACTTTTCTTTTGGTTATAACTTGTTGCTTTGCTAAATATTGTCTTCTATTCCCCATCAGACGCGCTACAGCAGAAATTATCGCGCGTATATTGGAAGATCAGGTTTTTCTTGTGTATGGTGTTCCCAGTAGCGTTCTGATGGATAATGGGAAACAATTTGTTAGCAACATCCTAAAACAGTTATTCACTAAATACAAGATTCCAAACGTACTATATACACCTAAATACACTCCCCAAATCAATACTGTTGAACGATACAACCGTACGATTATGACCGCTGTTGCATCCTTCTTGGAGAATGAGAATCACCAAACCTGGGATACTCACTTACCCAAGATTCAATTCGCCATTAATACCTCAGTGAATGAAGTTACGGGCTACACCCCTTCATTTTTGGCTTTCGGTCGCGAATTGGTTCCCTGTGGTTCCCATTATGTGGACACTGATACCACAACTGATCTTATATTTAATCCTAGGGATGAATATGCGGAAAATTTAGGAACATTACGGAGAGTTTTTGACAGAGTGCAACTATCATTACATAAAGCTCACGCTAGAAACTGCGGTAATTACAATCTACGCCGTAAGGATGCCGAGTTTAATATAGGTGATGTAGTATGGAAGCGTACGTATTATCAAAGTGACAAGGACAACAAATTTGCCAAGAAATTAGCTCCAAAATACATAAAATGTACCGTGGTTGATAAGAAATCACCGTTGGTCTACATACTCGCAGATATACAAGGCAACAATCTAGGCGCCTGGCATATTAAAGATATCAAGCTGACTAATTATAAATCTTAAATACCTAAACTATGATATCAACACTATCAAAATTACTTAATTATGTTTCAAACCCAATAATTTATACAAAACAATTACTTAAAATAGATTTAATCTGTAAAATTTTGTCTTCAGCTAAAGCCTGGTAAACCCTGTAGTCAAAAAAGGTGTTTCTAGTAACCAATTGCTATGTTGAGGTTACCTGTCGTTAGGCATATACTTTATCTGCAGCTCTACCCTGCAGCTAAATATCACAATTGTAATCGTAAAGGATAAATAAATGGATTGTGACTATATTGATCTAATAACCATCTTTAGTGGCTCGCGAGTATTTGCTTCAATAATTGCATATACTCTTTCTGACTGTGGCATAAACATTAAACTATGATGTGAGGTGCATAATATGAAAGAGGAATTGTAAGATACTAGCGCTTGGGATATTTAGAATGTGTGATGGATGAAAGATGATGAAAAGATCTAATAAGGATGTGTACGAGTACCTATTGAGCAATATTTGATAGTGGATTTTACGTAGGTAAAACCCTACGGAAAAAAGGGGGGTATGTAACGTATTCACTAATTTTCTGGTTTCAGTTGGATTTATAATAAATTAATAAAATAAAACTTACACTTAACTACAAAATAAGTAAAAGAAAACTAAATGTAAAAACAAAATAAATCTTTATACAAATTAACTATATCCTAATTACAAACGTTCTCCGTAAACAATCAGCTGTTATCGGACGTTGACACCTGTCAAGCGGGCATAGCTATCGATAGTGTCAATTCGAATCGATCACTTTCCTGAGATCCGGCCGGCGGCGTACTAAACGCATCTCCGCTAGCTACTTACCTGTTCTGTTTCACCTAGCAACTACGCATCGAAATCAAGTTTCCATGGCCGTTGATTTAATATACTGCTATAATTCCTTTTAAATTCAGTGCATTTGTTTATTCCCCGACTGGGTGAGTGTTAAATCTAAATTACTTTTAATTTTAGTGGTTGTAATGTAGCTTAGAGATACCTTCAATTATTTTATGATTTCGGGTGTGAACAATTTCTTTGTTCTAACGGATTTAAATTATATATATTTAAGAAATTATTTACTCCCGAATGCTTTTGATTGTTTAGTTAGTATTTCTAGCAAATTTGAGTAGCTAGATTACACATAAGTAGAAATTTCGTTATCTAATTGTAATTACCTACCCTATCATTATTTTTGTTAAAAATATTTCATTTTACATTTTGTTAATCACCGTAGTCTTGTAGCAAATGGTTTGGCTTAATTGTGCTATTGTAGAAAACTTTTATTCACAAAATTTATACTAGCACTTCCCACTCAGCTGGTTACACAATTAATTTAATTCAACACCATATTAATTGATTTTTAGTTGATTTTGCCTGCCACATCACTGATTGCTATCCAATGCTTGTGGGAAACCACGCTGCTTCGCATTCTACCGTATTTTTCCAAAACCGGGAAGTTGCAGTAAAAGTGAAAAATCTGCCATTTTTCAAACGACCGTTTTTACCGGATTTTCCAGGGACCTTACCTACCCAACAAAACCCCAACTATTGGTCAGTTGGCTACGACCGGTTTCTTCGTGCTACCTACCGCTGCTACTTCAGCCTGCAACAACTTCCCGAGCACCTTGTTCCGCCTGGCTGCCGACGACGGACAAGCTAAGTGGTTACCCTTAATAAAAAGTGAAGTGAACTCTCATCTAAGTGACCTACGACCCTGAGTGATTCTCTAGAGACTTTAAGTAGTAATTCGTTTATACCCTCAATTTTAAAATTAATAAATTTTGTATTTTTTTTTATAAAAAAAACTTTTATTTATTATTCTCCTTTAGTAGTTGACCCCCTAACGTCACACAAGGAAGTATACTTGGCCCTTTGTTATTCCTCTTGTACATAAATGATATAACTGACATCACTTCTAATGAATGTTACTTGTTTGCTGACGACATTTCCCTCGTAGTAGCATCTGATTCTAAATGTGAATTAAATAAACTGGAAGACGAGGTAAATATTTCTGTAGGGAAAATTATAAAATGGTTAGAGAATAACCTAAATGTTAATTTAAGTAAAACAAACTATATAAATTTTTGTAATTATGGAACTATACCAAAGAGTATTACTATACATTATGATAAAGCACATATTAAGGAAGCAACTTGTACAACATTTTTAGGCTTAACACTGGACAGAAATTGCAACTGGAAGAATCATGTAGAAAGTGTATGTAACAAAATAAATAACTTTAGTTTCGTTCTACGTAGACTTAGGAAGTCAGCATCCGTTAGTACGGCGCTGACTGCATACCATGGATACATAGCCTCAACGTTAAGATATTGTTTGCTACTTTGGGGAAACAGCACTGACTTCGATAGAGCTTTTAAGGCGCAAAAACGATGTGTAAGAACAATAATGGATGTTCCTTCTACCGAATCTTGTAGACCATTATTCCAAAAACTTAAAATATTAACCCTACCCTCTATGTTTATTCTTGAAATAGCTAAATTTGTAAAATGTCATGGTTATTTGTTTCGGAAAAGATGCAAGGATCAAACTAGAAGTCTTAGAGATCCTAATAAATTAATATATGACACTACACCGAAAACAGCTTTATACCTAAAAAGTTGCTATGCCATGTGTGTAAAGGTATTTAATGCTTTGCCACAGGAAATAAAACAGTTACCTTACAATACTTTTATTTATAAAATAAAAATATGGTTGCTAAGCCAAAATTTTTACTCAACGGCTGAATTTCTGATACAGAATAAATAATAATAGGATTTTGCATCAAGTCTTCTATCGCTGCTTTGTTATGTATCTAATGTTACGAGTATTTTATGTGTTGCTGTTGTAAATTTGTTTTTACCCAAACCCAATTTGCATGCCAACTATGGTTAAGTGTGCTTGAACTTTTAAATGTATAAAATCTTGCCTGCGTGCACCACCACACTTATTGCAAATAAATGATTTATTTATTTATTTAATAAAATTTGGAATAGAGATAGGATGTACCTTGGATTAACACATAGCGCGATGTTTGTCTCGTTATAGTTTTTACTCTGTATGTAATGCTCATTTTTTTCATGGTGGTTACTTATACGTATGTGTGTGCCTATCTATTATTAGCTATCTGATATGTATATTTTTAAGTACTTTTTGTTAATTAGCTGATGATTTGCCGAATAAATAAAATAAAATAGGGAAAAAGTCTTATTCCCACAGGAAAATCTTACACAACGCGAGCTTTGCCGCGGGCGGACCGCTAATATACCTATTCGTATATATAGGTATACCGTAGATACGAGTAGAGGCAGATAAACCTAATCATATATAATGTGGGTGCTTAATTTTTTAACGAAATGTTTAGTTAGATGGTCTAGCCACCAGAGTGATAGTACCTGCGGCACGAAGTTGGGACTATTTGTTTATATTTCCATTTGTTACCACGGGGATTGACACTTATTGTATGTGCTGTCTTGAGAAGGTACTTACAACTTTCGTCCATATCCAGATATGGGTACTGCTCACAAGGGTTTTGAAGATTTACTTTCAGTGCAAGAAGATTCTCCATTTCTCGTCTCTTTGTAGTTGTTTCTGTTATTTGTGCCTTAGTTATTGTTTCTTCTGCTCCTCTAGTTTCTCTTTGCACATTACTGTCTTTATATTTCTCACTTAATTTTTTCATTTCATTAAATTTGTAAATGTAATGACGTATCCTGTTTGCCAGTATTGTGCAGTTTTGGCCGGTTATCTGAAACAAAATGAAATAGTGAAAGTGGCTTTATCTTAATTATTTTATGATTCTGCTATATTATCTATATTACTTATTATCTTGATTATTATAAGAGGAGCTTGTTTTTATCAAATTTGAATGATTTTGGGACGATGAGACTGATGACTTATTAGTATTTAAAAACATAATATACCTTTTCATTATGATTATAATAAGACTAATAAAGCTTAATCATTTTTAAAACCTTCGAATGGAAATAAATAAATAGGGTAAGTTTGTAAAGCATGTATATTCAAATAAAAAAAAAATTAATTTTCCTTGTATTAAAAAAAAGTTTCTACCTATATATCCATCTAATAATATTTACTAATAATATTCAGACAATAACACGTTAAAACGCCAAAATTACCTGAACGTTGAATGTTTCTGGATGGAACTTATAATAAGCATCTTGCTGACTTTGTGCTTTTGGTTTCGGCCAAATAGCGCCTTTTGTTGGAGGATGGCTTGGACCTACACTACTCACTAATATTAGGTGAAAAGCACATAGAGAAATTAAACGCAAAGAAATAAACATCGCGAGAAATTGCCGATGTACTCGATGTAGTGAGTATACTCCTTATCCGAAAGTCGGTCCACAACTGATGTACTCTAATGAATATTGGCAACATTTCAACTTAAAGTAATGAGTTTCGTAATTATTATGCTCATTATAGATAAAGCACTATTGAGAGCGGCGTTCTGATTGGTCCAGATCTGTTGGTTTGTTTGTTTTTGATAAGTTTTTTATTGACTGTCCTTATGTGATAGCCAGCAATTTGGCGATTCTTATTTGTTGTTTACTAATAGGGGATCGGACTGTTCACCATATTTTTTGAATTTACCATATTTTATGAATTATTTTTAAAATATAGATTAGTAGCAGATGATTCGCGAAGAAAAAAACAGAATCGGTTGAAAAACGAATTTACAGTGATTTTTAAACACGATTTTTCAACACTCTTTCAAAAACGATTTTTTCGTATGGGAATTATATGGCGTTACTAACAAATGACGTCACAAGTGGGTATATGCCTCTCTGTCTAATCTTGAATTTCAAACCTTTATAACTCGATCAATTTTAAAGATAGAGCAAACATTATTTTAGTGTTCGATAGCAGAAACTGAGAAGTATGGATTTATAAAATAAAAAAAAGTAGTCCGATCCCCTATAGTATTAGGTGTTCCCAAAGTTTTCAATGCGAATAATTATAACTAAATAAATTGTTTGGGAAATCTTTTGTTGGGCTTATACATATAATTACTAATGTATTGTTGTTGTCGTCTCGTATAAGTAGTAAATGGTCTTCGACAGAGACACTGCTCACTGCTCTGCTTGACTTTTTGCATAGTTGTTGCGGTGACGTGAACACAATAATAATATGTGTCACACACAACGTAATATTGTGTTTATTTTTCAAATAAGGGCACTGATAAATAAATTATTTTAAAGATCAAAACGAAATTAAGATACGCTTAAGAGAAGAACAGTAAATTAGAATGTCGACAGAGAGGCGCAGTTTCCCTTTACTTTGCTTTCACTAGATTCTCTAAAAATTCTGTCCCATAACAACGTTTCTAGCATGTAGTGTTTAGTTCTTATTATTTTTTATTTTGTAAGTTCTCGTAATCTTATTGACCTGTTTCATCCCGCCATGCGCCCTAGCAGTTTCTATTGAGAATTAAAAGTCGCCAAAAATGCTCGCTAACTATCATTCAAGTCTGATAAACGATTTTCTTTTAGTGTGTGGTCTTTCATGGCCTTATAAATCTTATTATTATATTTCTTGAAAAAGCTATCTGTTCATAAATAAAAATCTATTCCAAGAAAAAATCTTCTCGACAATATCTGTCAACCGAACAAAGGACAAGAATGAAGATGTATCTCGAATACTAAAAGGAATTTACTTTACTTCATTCCAATGTTTCAACGTCTTAACGGCACCTTAAATAGCCACAATGGGCGAAACGGAACGCGACCAGAATTAGCCGACTTTATTGATCACCCCACATCAGCCCCACTCGTCACGCGGCGCTTCTCTTAACAACCGAAACGAACCAAACACTAAACTGGGTGTTAAAATATTGAATATTTCGCGGAGTGCATTGTGAAGATTTGTGTTTAACAAGGAGCGCGGCGGACTTGATCCGACCTTCTTCTGGTAGGACTACGACCTCTAGGATTTAATTTTCACATTAGCTGTTCAAGGTTATGTCCATTCTTCCTAGCAATATGGCCGAAGAACTGCAGTATCCCACGAATACAGATCGAGGACAGCCTTGTTTTATATTAAAAGTAGTCCAGGGGATTTGTAACATATATCCTTCTTCTCAGTATCTCTTAATGAGTAGTGAAAATATTATCACCCTATGAATTAGGGCCTACCCTGAATGGGTAGGTTCGAGCTCCTCGACGGGGATGTACATGAGCTGTTGATGAAAAATATTCTAGTTTATCTTACAGAATTAAAATCTTGGATCAAATGCAAGTAATGAGATGGGCCAACTTAGTGGTGCAATGCGAAAAGGACGAATTTAGGAACAACATCAGAATATTTAAGCAGGTCTAGGGTAAAAAACCTTTACGTAAAACTTGGAGGAACAGTAGTACAGATTTCAAAATTCGCAAACAATAATGCGGGTCCTTCTGATGAAGAAAAGCCAGTCGAGCACTTGGAAGATTTAGTAAGTTGCAACACTCTTTAGCTAGGTATAGCTAAAAAAAATAACCAAAACGACTAGTGAGTACTTAAAAATACACATCTTCAAGACTCTGTATATAATTATTTTCTTAAGCAAACAAATTCGAAAATGGAAGCGAACTAAAATCTATTTACGTCAGCGTTCGACGCACGAACGCAGATGCATACCGAGAGAGTAGACTAAAACCAATTAAACCTGACACTTAACATTATCCACTAAAAAAGAGAAAAAGACATTGTACTATTACAAATAGCTTGGATAGCTGCTTTGTTACAAATATGATTTAGGGATATTTAAAATTATCTCGATTGCTAAAGAGTTGTTACGTATTTTAAGTAAAATGCCCCATGCAAATGGGGCATTTATATCTAGACGGCAGTGTGTCCGCCAAAGCAAAAGAAAAGGCCGACGACGCATCCAGTGTGTTATATTACACGAACCATTACGAGCCACTTTCAACCCCCCCATAACTTGAAATCATGTCTAATCAGACCTACACACTTCAAATTTTGCATGACTCTAATTACATAGAAATCAATATTTGTGTTATATTCCTTGCTACTAAACGACGAAATTTTAAAAGAGATATTACTGGCGTATGATGCAACTAAATAAATAATGTTTTAAAAGTACATGAGTTTAAGTGCTCATACATTTATAGGTAGCCACAACATACACAAATATCTATATTATATTATTAGAACTTAGTCCTTCGTAAGAGAAAATAATTCAGTACGAGTTTATATCTTAAAGCACCATATATTTAAGCACCTAAATTGTCCCTTAATACTAAATATTAGGTTTCTATATAAAATAATTATGTTATTCAGTAATTATTATAAAGAAAATGGGTGGTTTGTGATGTACCTACACAAATAAATGTAGATGGACGAGTATAGCGTATATTCAGTTCGGTGCCCACACCCACACCCACACCCACACCCACGTCAATTACTCAGTTTATTAATTACTAGCGTTTAGTTTCAGCCTAGCGTCGACATTATTTTGATGTAATATGAATCTATAGAATGTCGGCTCAAGTTTGTAGTGGATTTTAATAAAATTAATACCAAGCATACATGAGCGTCGGTCGTCTAGTGGTTAGGGCCGCTGCCTCCCGTCCATGAGACGCGGGTTCGATCCTCACCACGTACCAATGTGTTTTCGAATTTCGAATTCATATATACGTTTATTCGACGCTCTTACGGTGAAGGAAAACATCGTGATAAAACCTGCATACTCCTGTGAAGAAATTCAAAGGTTGTGTGTGAAGTCGACCAACCCGCACTGGGCCAGCGTGGTCGACTAAGGCCTAATCACTCTAATTCAGGGTAGGCTCGAGCCCCTCGGTAGGGATGTATATTAGCTGTAATGAACATTAATAGTGTTTGATATAAAACGTTTTTCCTTACCTTACTCAACCTCACCAGTGTTTTTATAAATTGTCTAAAATTAAATTTTAAAAATTCTGAAGCATTCAACCTAAAAAATCTGTATTTTCTGAAGTAGAAAAATTTCCCAAATGTCGAGCTGGCTGCTCTGCGACTACCTGACAAATGTCGAGCTGGCTGCTCTGCGACTACCTTACAAATGTCGAACTGGCTGCTCTGCGACTACCTTACAAATGTCGAGCTGGCTGCTCTGCGACTACCATACAAATGTCGAACTGGCTGCTCTGCGACTACCATACAAATGTCGAGCTGGCTGCTCTGCGACTACCATACAAATGTCGAACTGGCTGCTCTGCGACTACCATACAAATGTCGAGCTGGCTGCTCTGCGACTACCATACAAATGTCGAGCTGGCTGCTCTGCGACTACCATACAAATGTCGAACTGGCTGCTCTGCGACTACCTTACAAATGTCGAGCTGGCTGCTCTGCGACTACCATACAAATGTCGAACTGGCTGCTCTGCGACTACCTTACAAATGTCGAGCTGGCTGCTCTGCGACTACCATACAAATGTCGAACTGGCTGCTCTGCGACTACCATACAAATGTCGAGCTGGCTGCTCTGCGACTACCATACAAATGTCGAACTGGCTGCTCTGCGACTACCATACAAATGTCGAGCTGGCTGCTCTGCGACTACCATACAAATGTCGAGCTGGCTGCTCTGCGACTACCATACAAATGTCGAACTGGCTGCTCTGCGACTACCTTACAAATGTCGAGCTGGCTGCTCTGCGACTACCATACAAATGTCGAACTGGCTGCTCTGCGACTACCTTACAAATGTCGAGCTGGCTGCTCTGCGACTACCATACAAATGTCGAACTGGCTGCTCTGCGACTACCATACAAATGTCGAGCTGGCTGCTCTGCGACTACCATACAAATGTCGAACTGGCTGCTCTGCGACTACCATACAAATGTCGAGCTGGCTGCTCTGCGACTACCATACAAATGTCGAGCTGGCTGCTCTGCGACTACCATACAAATGTCGAACTGGCTGCTCTGCGACTACCTTACAAATGTCGAGCTGGCTGCTCTGCGACTACCATACAAATGTCGAACTGGCTGCTCTGCGACTACCTTACAAATGTCGAGCTGGCTGCTCTGCGACTACCATACAAATGTCGAACTGGCTGCTCTGCGACTACCATACAAATGTCGAGCTGGCTGCTCTGCGACTACCTTACAAATGTCGAGCTGGCTGCTCTGCGACTACCTTACAAATGTCGAGCTGGCTGCTCTGCGACTACCATACAAATGTCGAACTGGCTGCTCTGCGACTACCTTACAAATGTCGAGCTGGCTGCTCTGCGACTACCTTACAAATGTCGAGCTGGCTGCTCTGCGACTACCATACAAATGTCGAACTGGCTGCTCTGCGACTACCTTACAAATGTCGAGCTGGCTGCTCTGCGACTACCATACAAATGTCGAACTGGCTGCTCTGCGACTACCTTACAAATGTCGAGCTGGCTGCTCTGCGACTACCATACAAATGTCGAACTGGCTGCTCTGCGACTACCATACAAATGTCGAGCTGGCTGCTCTGCGACTACCTTACAAATGTCGAGCTGGCTGCTCTGCGACTACCTTACAAATGTCGAGCTGGCTGCTCTGCGACTACCATACAAATGTCGAACTGGCTGCTCTGCGACTACCTTACAAATGTCGAGCTGGCTGCTCTGCGACTACCTTACAAATGTCGAGCTGGCTGCTCTGCGACTACCATACAAATGTCGAACTGGCTGCTCTGCGACTACCTTACAAATGTCGAGCTGGCTGCTCTGCGACTACCATACAAATGTCGAACTGGCTGCTCTGCGACTACCATACAAATGTCGAGCTGGCTGCTCTGCGACTACCTTACAAATGTCGAGCTGGCTGCTCTGCGACTACCTTACAAATGTCGAGCTGGCTGCTCTGCGACTACCATACAAATGTCGAACTGGCTGCTCTGCGACTACCTTACAAATGTCGAGCTGGCTGCTCTGCGACTACCTTACAAATGTCGAGCTGGCTGCTCTGCGACTACCATACAAATGTCGAACTGGCTGCTCTGCGACTACCTTACAAATGTCGAGCTGGCTGCTCTGCGACTACCTTACAAATGTCGAACTGGCTGCTCTGCGACTACCTTACAAATGTCGAACTGGCTGCTCTGCGACTACCTTACAAATGTCGAACTGGCTGCTCTGCGACTACCTTACAAATGTCGAACTGGCTGCTCTGCGACTACCTTACAAATGTCGAACTGGCTGCTCTGCGACTACCTTACAAATGTCAAGCCTGCTGCTCTGCGACCAAATGTCGAGCTGGCTGCTCTGCGACTACCACAACCACTTGACAATCTAAAAGCGCCAAGAATCTTAAACTGCCAGCATAATAATAACTATGAATTATTTCATACTGGTTCTAATAGTATACCAACTAAGATATTGCCACTTGAAGAGTGAAGAGCGTGCCGATGGGGCCTATTCAGGATGTCACGTTCTAATCCTTTTGTACGGCCACCCACAGGTGGACAGATAACTTGGTGATAATTATGATGAATCCTTTGTTTAAGTTCATCCAACTTTTTCGCCTTGTGAAAGGAGATTGACATAGTATATTAGAGCTCGGCTGTCAAACATGGAATGAACCTTAAAGACGCGTAGATTGCTTGAAAGCAATATTTAATTAACATGATTTTTTTAAATGAACATATTTTATTTTCAAAAAAAAGGAGCCGCAAAAGATGTGAGGACTGTGGAGTTTCTTTGGTGAGCTCTTCTCCACAGATTCCGCCATTGTGTTAGTGAACTCACCCAAAAAATGTATTTATTTATTTATTTTATTTTATTATTTATTGTACACAATAAAGTTACAGAAAATGATCACATAGAAAAACGACACAACAGGCACTGCTTATTACTAAAGAAATGTCTTACAGCAGACCTTGGAAGTGAGAATTTAGAAAAGAAGCGGATAGTAACGTGCACAACAATTTCAATTAATAATACTCGTATATACCTACACATACATACATGATAAACCTACCTACATAAAATAAAGCCTAAAAAAGTATAATAAATATAATATAGACTAGTAAATACATAACTAAATTATAATACACACAAATATAAACAATTATATATATAAATATAAAAACATAAACATAAAAAATAAATAAATACAAAAACGTAATGACGAACCTAAGTGATGTAAAATGGATAGTATAATATATGACTTTAACTTTGACACGCAATTTTAGAGCGGACGTAAAGACATCTGACCAAAATATATAAATTTTACATCTAAGCCCCTATTTTAGAATATCATTAATTTGAAATAATTATCATTCGTTCATCTGAACCCATCATCTCTCTTTTATCGGTCATAAAAACGAAAAAGATGACTAGATTTTGGCTAGAATTTGGCTAAGAGCTTGTTTGCGTAAATTGAGGCCAATATCGAGTACGCGGGTAATATTGGTCCTCGAACACAATATAGGGCAATTAGTTCTACAGATGTTGCGTTACCGACGCCGCCGGCTCCTCTTCTTGCGGCTTCATCTCTTGCCTATCAAATATCTATAACATACACTTGTGGAATAATTATTACAAGCATCTCGTTTCTAGTGGCAAATAGGTATTTCAACCTAAAACTCAGGTCCGCCAGGAGCGTACGTGTACAGACATAACACACAGTAATTAGTTTTTTGCGTGCGAAGGACTTTATTATCTTTGTCTAGACATGGCTATCTGCACCAAGGTTGAATTTTCAACTTCATTTAACTGCTAAAAAGATAAATCAAACGCGTGTCGTAATAATGAAAATGATAATGAAACAGTCGACATCCTTAGTTACTAAGTGAGAAGTTAACCTACTTAATAAAGTGTAAGTTTAGTACCACTTTAGTCATAAAACAAGCGTTTCAGGTATCAGGAGCACATAAAAGAGGGAATGTGTGTAATTAGTTCTCGGTTCATTAAAACTGCGGCAGATGCGGCACGAGTTAATGAAAATGTCTTAACGACACCGCGGTGAATTGATAAGGGTTCGATGGCCTTTTTATTGTAGAACAGGGAAATAACTAACTCTCATTATTCTATTCATTCCCGTCTTTATTAGAAAGAGTAGAAAAAACATCAGCGTCCATCCAAGTACTTTTCAAAATAAAGTACACATAGAACATAATTTTGATCAAAAGAGACACAATTAATAAAAAAATAAAAAAGGATACTATTTTCAAACCATTTCTCATCGTTCACCTCTCGTGTACTGAATTTATGGTCAAGCAAAAATCACTACTTTGAGTATCTACATGATTCCTTCTCCTTCATCGTGTTGATTGTAAGGTCGACAACCGACCCCATAGACCCTGGTGACAGTGTTATAGAGCCGCTAAAGGTCACTTTTATAAATATTGAATTTAATTGATGGAAGGCACGTGGTTTCGGCTAAATAAAATAAAGGAGGCTCATTGTCCAGCAGTGGACTGTAAGGGGCCGTTGACGAATAATAATATAATATTATCTACAGAAAATATTTGTAACTCGAGCAATGTCATAGATCTTTGGCGGCTCTGTAACTCTGGCACCAGGGTTTGTAAAGTCGGTTATCGACCTTATAATCTACATGATAAGAATAATCGCAGCCGAAAGACATACATAAGTAGAATTTTCTGGAGGTGATTCATATCATAACAAAATAAAATTCTCTCAAAGATCCGTTGCATTGTAACTTTTCCTTTTCTTAAAGTCGTTTGCCGACTTTCGTATTATAATTATTTTTTTAAATCTTCATACTTACTTTATTTTCTAATTTTCAGTGGTTATCAAACTTTTAATTGACAATGTTAGTTTAAATAGTGTTTTTGTGCCATTTCTAATCTATTCTTTTGCTATTAGTTTCTCTTATTAGTTTTTATAGCAAATTGATGTCAATTCGGTGCGTCTAAATAAAGCATAGTTACTATGGTATTACTATGAAAATGGATGTTATTGCTCTAGAATGCAAATATAATCGGCTGTAAGAGGCGGATAGCCTGTCAGGGCGGAATTGACGCGTGTACCTATTGGGCCATAAAAAGGGACGAATGTTACACCGACGCGATTGCAATTGGCTGTGTGTGAATATTGGCCACAAGATTGAACTCAGATTCAATTTTATACTACCTTGGACATAATAATATAATGATGGTAACTAGTTAATCAAAACCCAATACTTTTTATTTTGAGAAAAACAAGAACGAAATATAGTTCCAAATTGAGTTTGTTTATATCTTCAGATCAGAAAAAGGGTTGTTTCCTTAATTCTAAAAACTAAATATTCATTTGAAAACCTATTGTTTGTGATTAAAACGCTTCGGTGTAATGGACGGCCCGATAAACGAAAAAGTTTTGGTATTCAGAATGTTAGAACGACTGAATCGGCAATTTTGGCAAATATTCCTGAAGTTTGAGTAGCAGCAGGAAAAGTATAGTTTTGCGATGTAATTTTAGAATTTAGCCTGTAATAAAGAATTATTTTCTACATTTGTCTCTACAGAAAAAGCGAACTCAAAATTACAAGCATTTTTCTTTTAAATTTTTTTCTTGGAATAAAATTTGTATTTTATTCCAAGAAAAATTTTGAATACATTCATAAACTTATTAGATTTTTATTCTTTCACTACACAACTTATTTGTATTTTTCCAGGACATCACATGTGACGTCACAAAGCCTGTGTGACGCCTTAAGAAAAAAATTATATAGTTTCAAAATTATCTTAGGATTGAACTCGAAACCTTTTTATTGGAAAGCAGCGTCTTGTTACTACACGCCTCCTTCCAGCTAGTGACTAGCTCTGCCACGGGACCAGGGAGGAGGTACAAACAATAAGAAACACGAAGTTTCTCTCGGCTCGGCGACGGAGGGCGACTGCTAATCGCGGTCTTCTGGGACACCGCCTCTAAAAGCTACGTAGAAACGAGACAGAGCAGGACTCAAAAATGAATCAAAACTGTTCTATGAAACTAATCGAAGAATTATCTTGTTAAATCTTATTTCGAATATATACATTTTATCTTTATCTTTTATCTCAGACGAATATATATTATGTTTCGTCCCGATTGCTGTGTATCTATTAATAATGACATCAGCTCGTATACGCAGAAAGTGACGCTTATGCTATTCTGAATAAGGGTGATCAGGCTAACGTCAACTAACTTGACCACGCTAGCCTGTCATCCACCTCGTAGCTATGAAGAATCAAAGGCAAGTTTTCTCATGATATTTTCCTTAAACGTAAGAATGTCAAAGCATACAGTGTATTGAGGAAGCACTGATCGTCATATGTAATCAAATATGGCAAGGTGGAAAGTATGATTTAAACTCGTTGATCTATGTAAACGCGGATATTTTTGTTTCTTTGGGTGATCTATATCAATGTCAGCAGGGTCAGTATAACTACCATAGATAAAATAAACCGCACGACATACGAAGTGACCGTCAGTAGAATCCAAGCTTTTTGTCGCATGTAGACAAGAACTTCGTTATTATCGGCAGTTACATTTTATGTCGCGCGGTTTAATTTGTCTAGGATCGTTATGCTGACCCTGCAGAATAGTACATTGTTATACGAGGGGTGAAAGTAACTTATTTAGCGCCGAGACGGGGTTTGGGGCCTGAGCGTGGCGAGGGCCCTAATAGTTCGAGGCACTAAATAAGTCTTCAACCAGAGGTAAACACTTTGCTTTTCATTACGAATACAAGGAAAGTAGAAATAAAATCACGAATTAGCTAAAGAAAAAATGAGTGACTTCCATATCTGAATCAGATGAACTCACTGTAAACAAAACACTACAACTCGAGAAACAAATGATAATCGGATTGTTGCTTTCCCGCCTATTTTTTAATTTTTGCTGTGGCCGTGCCGGCCAGCGTTTGAGCCATTATTTTTAATTTCCATCATTGAAAAATGTTAAATATTTTGCCCAAATCTATTTTATTTTAAAGAAATAGTTGAATGTTAATTATAATAAAGTCATTTAAAAATATATATTCTTTAATTAATACTTAACTTTATGTTATTTCAGTTTAACATTGCGCTGTAATTGAGTGGCTGTATAGAAAGATGGAACACAGTTCAATAGAAATGTGAAATTAGAACCAGTTTTTTTTTTAATAATTTGCCAGAATGAATGAAAATGAATGAATGAATGACAGCTGTCAGTTGAAAGTGATTCTCGCGAGAGACGCGGGCATTTAGAGGACCTATTTGTATTGAGGATACAGTATCCTCAACACAAGTAACTTCTCTCGTAATTATGTTGCAGAGTGTGTATTATAGTGGAATATGCTAATCGAAATCAATGGAATATTATAATTGTTGTAGATTATTTTTGTTACAAATTACGTCTGTAAAAGAAATAGCTAACAATAATTATAAAACAAAAAATGAATAAAATGTTTTTATATTTTTTTCGCTTTATACTGTTATAATTTTATTATTTAAAAAAAATATCATCATCATATTCAGCTCTTGCATTATATTCAAGACTAACTTTGGTTAGTCTTGAATAAAGAAAATATCTTATTTTATTCTGCAAACATTTGATAATTCCCTAGTCGGTTATTTGCTACCCTGGATTCGTCTCTGTCTCGACAACGGCAACCAAAGACAATAAAGTTGGATTTAATTGTGATTCTTCGAAGATGTCGTCAGCAAGTTATTTATTCTACCTAAAGACAATTCCAACGATTTTTTATTTATATTAGTTTGTAAAAGTGTTTTTAATTTGATCTATTTATAGAATGATTCTACCCTCCAGCCCCTAATCTTACGGCCTACGTCCAGCAATGAACTGATGATGGTAATAGATTTATTTTTGTTACAAAATACGTCTGTTAACAAAATATCTAACACATTTTTATTTTTCGCTTTATAAAAATTCCAAGAGAATGATCATGCGTGATAGATGGTTTCTTATTGCTGTTTTTTTTTTTCACTTTATTTGTGAATGCTCACTGAACTATAATCGTACGTCACAGAAAAAAAAAAATGAAATGGCTGTCTACTGCTAAGTTGGAGAGTAATAGTAATTATTCTTCATACGAGACAAGATTCTTTGAATTATGTTATTAATTTCTGGATGTAGGTACTAAAATATTAATAATTATTCAAAATTAAATGTCGACAAGAACTTCACTAATTGAAATACTCGTAGTACCCTTATTCGTTATTTAATATTTCAGTTGCCTGCAAATACGAGGGTAATTAATTGATTTAAAGTAAATTGTATGTAAAATGTCTGCAGATTTTTAAATTAAGCATGACATTATAAATAAAACATTAATATCACCGATACAGCTAGAAAACATTTAAGTATATATTGAATATTAATTAAATTGAAATAAAAAAATTGTTGAGACAAAAAATACATAATACTCTGAAGCAAAAAAAGAAGGAGAAGGTTGTATAATTTCAAGTCCACGCCCGCTTGTTACCACTGCTGCTAGAAATAGCGGTTATAGATTACTCGCCGGCAAGGACCGATATCATCAAAATTTCAGCTGCTTTTCTTCATGATATATCGCTCTTATAAATCTGAGTCTCATTATGCGGTCCGTTAAAATATTGTAAAACAGGAAATAAAAGCCTATAGTGTAGTTAACTTACAATTTGTTCAAAAATAATATTATTAAATGCCCCTTCACCTGACTTGACTTGTAAAAATTATTAATAAAACAAAAAATGCTTGTTTCCGAACTTTCTGACCATATTGTTATTTAAAAGTTCATTCCAAGCTATCAGTACTGACAAAAAATGGCAGATTCAATAATACTAGGGAGGGACGTAAATGACGTCAACAAGTACTAAGAAGAACGTACTATAAGAAGGGATTTAACGACATTGGAATATTTATGAAAAAACAAACATTACGTGGACAAAATTGCAGGCAAAAAGCCTAAATATCATCAAAATTGTTCTATTTAAAACCGCATTAAGCGTTTGGAAATTAAATTCTTATTGAATTTGCAACCTGCTGCGGCCCGAATTACCGCTAAACTGAACTAAAAAGCTGCGCCTAATATCACGAGAGACTGGACAACAATTTGAAATTGAAGGGAAAATTTATATATATAAAAAAAACATTAAATGCGTATAAATTTATTATTGTTATTTTTTTTTTCATACTGTAAATAGATTAAGCTGTCTGATAAATGAGTGGTTTATTTTAATTATTGTTATTAAAACGGAATACAAGAGATTTTTTACCAATTCCAATTTTGTTTAATTGAATTGACTTTTTAAATGGCTATTACAACATTAAAATTGTATTCGTGAACCTTCGGATTGTTCAGACGTGTAGTCAGAGGCTTTTGAGTTTGTAACGTCAACCTTACATTACAATCCACCCGATAACAAGAAGCAATAATATTTGGTGCTGGTACAAAAATATAAACAAAAAAGAAGATTGAAGTGACTGAAAAAATAAATGTTTTTTTCGCAATAATACGTAAAAAGACGCTGGACGAAAGGAATGATGTTCTCGCGCACTAAAACAACATCGATGTTATGATTATATATTTTAACACGTGTTTTCTATTTGTAACATAATCTATAAAACAATATAAAAGAACACTGGAGCATCTTTAAAGTGGGCACAATCTCGCACAAAGCATCGACGATCTGCGGTCGGCCGGTCGGCTGATCATAGTTTCTGTTTCCTAACAATAGAAAAAAAAAATTGTATCCCCGTGTCCTGCTGTTAACTTTTTAAACACATCCCCTCAAATTCTTCTAGCGTTCTTTAATTATTTTTACCTTGTGCAACGTTATGCTATATCAGCTGAAAAACTTATGTCTGACCAAATACCTCTCAACGGTCACGGCTTTCCGTGACCTCCACCAGAAATCATCATGGTCAGTATTGCACTAAACTCCTAACTTCGCGTTACCTGCAAACTTCAGACTACAACATTACTCTGTATGTTTCCGTACAGGCACCATATTTCCCGCATCACGAGTTGCACGCAATATCGGGCGACCGCAGGCGAGTGCGGTCTGAGTTATAGCTGCAATTGGACCTGCCTTCGTAATGCAGCTCTGCGATTATTCAGCTGCAATACGAATTGGGATGCTCACTGTCTGCTTCCGTTTTAGCCGTACTTGATGGCTGTGTTCCGGTTAATGACAGTGTACACTGCGATCCTGGGACCTACATAACTCGGCGCGAAAATGTCAACTACGCAGGTGATGTTAGTTGTGCCAGAGTACTTGCGGCTTTATCTTACATCTTCTGCTTAAGTATGTATAAGATGTCTCTATAAAATATAAAACTAGCTTCATTTATAACTAGAAGATTGTAAGGATCAGTCGTTTTGAATATATGTGAGAATGTCTTTCTCCGTAGAGGATGTTTAATGATGTTGATCAACCATACACAAAACTGTCTAAAATTTCCCCACCATCATTCACCTAAGACAACGATTTCGTCTTATATATTAAAAAAACCGCAACGGAATGTCAAATCCAAAATGTCCGTAAAGTAGAAAGCTTGAAGCACCGACATAAATTAATTACTCGTTCTGCCAGTGCTGTAACCAAGTGAATAAAGAAGAACTTATTATGCTGATTCAAGTCGACTTTGTTATTCAATTAAGAAGTTTACCGAGTCACAAAGGTGCACTACGCCGTGGAAATATAGATGCAGTTCGCAAGACTTTGTTGGGGACACGAATGTGAAATGGCAAGTCTTATAAACTTGGTTTTATTAATGCGGTCAATGGAAATGAATAAAATTTATGTTTTGTCATTCAAACAGACTTTGTTAAGGGTTAGTTTGATCACCTTATTTTACTGCTTTTGCGTCACCCTACACAAATAGTGCTTTCTCGCATACTTAACAATGTACGTGAAAATATAAGTTTTGAACGGAGTTCTCCATTAGCATTTCAAAGTTTACAGAAATTCCTTAATATTTTTATCTAGATACCATAACAATTTTAGATCTTCAATTTTTTTGTTTAGGTAAGAAGGAGCAATGTTAGTTTTAACTAATGGAAACACCAGTAAAGACATCAAGCTGACAGGTGAGTGGGGCTGTCAGAATATGACCTAAATAAAACCTGACTTGAACCTGACCTCTTCCGCCAAGGTCAACCCGACCGAGACTCCGAGACGTAATAAATGTCAAAGTATAGTTAGGAGTTCTCCTTTTTCCCGACAAAATATTGCCACAGTATAGCACCTACTTCTACTAAAAGCAGACAGCTCTACTGCCTTATTTACTTAGATTATCTACCAAAGTTTTGTGAAGATATTTACGATCTGCTAAAAACTGTTATTTGGCAACAAAACTAGGCGATGGTACCTGGTAGAGACTGCACACAACCGCAAATACTGTTAGATAAAACCCACAAATGCTTAAGTTCCGTGACTAAAAACACCTAAACACAACATAAAAGCTAGAGTTTACTTGAATACTATTTCTAAACACGAACTGTATCGCTGTTTAGTTAGTGGTAGGGGTTTGAATTGTGACTGTTTTACAATATGAAAACTCAGATTAAGTTCAGGTTCTGGTTAATTTTCCAAGAGAGGAAATAGCTGAACATACAAGTATTTCATCACAACCAGCCGGCCAGCGTGAACGACTGAGGCCTGATCGCCCTGGTTCAGAGGAGACTCGAGCCCCTTGGTGGACACGTAACTGAGTTGTTGCTGATGATTCTTAATGTCAAATGAACGCCAGTTCTCTTCACTAAAAGACAGGAGTGGAGTGAAACTACGACTAGAGGTGGAAACTGCTGAGCTGTGCGCTAAGTGAAGTTAACCACCGAGTGCAGGCATGCTTGCATCGTACTGCACTCCGACACGCGAGTTTGTTGTTTAGACTCAAATCGTTTTTCTCTCTTGTTGGCCACGCATTGCTTTATTATTAGGACTATGATTGTTTATGCTTTTAAAGACGCTGACTAAATATGTAATGGAGTAATGCGTTATGATCTTCATCAACAGCATCACATATGTCTCCACCAAGGGGCTCGAGAACCCTCAATTATTAGTAACGAGTCGATTCGGCAACTTTTGAGAAGACCAATACTCTGCCACAGATATGGCATTCTGAACTCTTTTACGTCCTAAGTTTAAAAAGTAAATTAATGTAATAATCTAAGAACAACAAATCTCCTAATATCTAAAAACAAGCGGTGAATTAAATTTTATGTCTACTATAAAATATAATTTAATCTAAATAGAGTTACACATAACTGAAAAGTAAAATTAATTTACATTTGTCAATTAAATTACCTATTTTAAGATCGTAACACGTACAGTTTTGCTATTCCACGTATAATAATCTAATTTCACAGGAAAATCCCGTCATTATTGCTCTCTAGAGATACACTTACAACGTTATACTCCAAATATTTAGAACAATATTAGAATAAACAGCGCATGATGTGTACCTTTGTGGGAATGAAACATTAAATATAAAGTAGCTAATTTATATTTTAAAACAGTTAATAGAAGTATTATCAGCCTCCGTGGCTGAGTGGTCGAGATTTAGCTGCTTATTACAGAGGTTCCGGTTTCGAATCCCGGTGAGGACACTGTAAAACAAAAATCACTTTGGGAGGCTTTCCCCAGTTTGGTTAGGACATTGCAGACTAAATCACTAGATTGCCCGAAAAGAAACACGATTCTGTGCTTCGGAAGGCAAACATTCGGAAGTCAAATATTTGATTATCCGATGATTTTACATCATTTAGATTCATCATTACATTTTTTTGGGTGAGTTTACTAACACAATGGCGGAAGTTGTGGAGAAGAACTCACCGAAGATTTTTTTAAAAATAAAATACTGTCGTACAACATTCATGGTCATCATCATCATCAGCATCGAGTGGGTTATAAAGGTCGACTACCGACCTCACAAACCCTGGTGTTAGTGTTGTAAGGCCACTGATATCCATGCTAATTGAATATTGAAAAAGCTTGCTACTCAAGCAACTTATTCCCATGGATATCTGTTAAGTACCGTTGGTCCCGGCTACTACTAGTCGTTATACGAGCTGTGTACTGACACAGCTTCTGGCCTCTGACACCAGTTTCTGAGGTCGGTTATCAACCTTATATACGACCCACAAGATGAAGGAAGGAATAACACTAAAAATCTCCTGAATCTGACTTTTAAACAGACACATTTATATTTTGTTAAAGACTATCCATTGGTGCGCTTTCAAATCACAGATTGCTTTTTATTTTGTTAAAGACTATCCATTGGTGCGCTTTCAAATCACAGATTGCTTTTTATTTCGTTACCGACCAAAAGTACTTTTTTGGCTTTTAATAGTAAAAAATAGAAAACCTTAAAGAAACAAAAAACTGTAAGTGAATTACGTAAATTATTCACCAAATGTATTCATATTCATTTATTTGCTTATCACATGGTACAATATAGGTGTTACAAATTCTCAAGTGCTATACATGTGACACCCCTTTTCTAGGTATAGTTAAATAAAAAGAAAATCTTAAAAGTTGTCCTCGTCTTTAAAAAGAGAAAAGAACATTTTGCATACACTCAAGAACCCCTTATGCAGCAGTTGCATTCATTGAGAAGGGAGATAAAATAATGCACTTTTGGGAACGCCGCCGCCGTCGCCGCCGGCGCGCTGCTCGGCTTGGAGCAAATTAACCGCGCAGATAAGCTGACGCGGCTCGTTAGGGAAAACGGGCAAATTACACACGCTCTTATGAAAATACCCGGGAATATATTGTTTTCAACACTTTCTCTAAAAATGGTTGGAAAACCAAATCTTATGAATAGAATGAAACGTCTTAAACGCTTGGTCGTTTACGATATAAAAGACGGAATAGATTTAGATTCACAGATCAAATAATAAATAATATCTTCACAAACTTTCCACTGCTGAAAGATATCTTGCTCTTAATCAAACTAAAATTACGGTTTTTTATAAATTGTTCGGGCGAACGGGTCTCGGGAAACCGTCCAAAGCCCGAGAACTATTTCGCCCGTGTTGCCCCCTGAGCCCACTAACTCGTTATTTTAATTACATGCATATAGTACCGTTTTTTCAGGTACATACAAGGTAATATGTCTGCCCTTGAAAAGTACAGAAATGTAACAAATAAATACACCGTGAAATTTAACTTGTTGTTTTTCGTTAAATGGAGTGTTCAGTTCTTTAAATTGAACAACTTTCCCCAAGGAACATGGGCTGTAAAACGACAAAAAAAAATGGCCTGTTCATACAGAGCGGCCAGCTGATCGATTTAGGGGGAAGCAATATTTTTTTTCAATTGCCAGCCCATGTTCCTTGGGAAAAGTTGTTCAGTTTAATAGACTGAATACCCCATTTAACGAAAAACAACCAGTTAAATTTCAGGGTCATTCGTGGTCATCACTTTAAAAATAAAACAAATTGTACTACGTATGTTTTTTATTAGTTTTGTCAGAATACATAATAGTGCCAGCGGTAAAACTCGCTTTTACACCCACACGTCAGCGTAATGCAATTTCAATATAGGTCCTTTAATACGCTTTTCATTGTAAGCGTACATTCGGGCCTCAAAAAGGCACACCATTTTTCCTCGAGCGTACTCAGTCTCGGTGGGTGCTGTCCAGATATTGCTGCAGAACACGCGATGGTAAACAGAGACGAACTCAGGACTTTATTTTGCAACAAATTCTATGACTTTAACAATACCATTTTGTGACATTGACGTAACATTTGTCACATTTACTTGAAAAATTGATTCAATTAAAATATGTAATATCACGATTAGCTATCATTCACTCAATTCAGTTGGTGCAAAGGGACAAAGCCTACGTCGTCATTTGATAGTAAATAATAAATAAATAATTAGTGCACCAGAATTATAAAACAGCTTCGGTGGCTGAGCGGTCAAGCTATCGGTTCTCATTACGAAGGTTTCTGATTTCAATCCCGTTGGGGACACTGCCAAACAAAAATCGTTCTGTGGCACTTTACCAGTGTAATTAGGCTGTTTCAAAAGACACGTCATATTGTGGGTCCATGTAGGGCAGTCCCTTTGTCGGCTCTATCTGAGATTGTAAGTTCAGTTGTCGATATTAATACTCACACGATGAAGTAGAAGAAGTTTAGTAGTATTAGAAAATTAATTGATAATTTATATAAAATATTAAATATTTTAAGATTCAAAGAAAACAACCAAAAACGTAAACCTTCTGGCGGGACTTGAACCCACGACCTTCGGCCTATACGCAGCCAACGTGCTTACCAACTACACCTCGGAGGGTATAGTGTTAGTGGCAGCGCCAAAATTCGTTCTTGCTTGTTTTCTATAAAGTCATGACGTCACCTACAACTTTTAATATAAAATATGAAGAAAAATAACAAGATAAAGGATTTCTCAGTGGTTTAATGGTGTTTTTTTTACTTAACTTTTATAACCTTGTGCGGTATAGTTACTAAGATGCCCAATTTCAAAAACTGTGTAAAATTACTATTCTTTGCCCTATCCATCCGTATACAGGCCGTTTTTATATCATTTGATTTGTTTTTTTAATGTTGTTTTGTATAACCGCATTCTGATTACTAATGTACTTGTGATTACCAAAGTATCTTCCGAATCTTGCCCTGGTTTCAATGTAAATGCTTTATTACGGTGAGCAAGTTGAAAAGAGTGTTTTATAGCCCGTGATGAGTAACAAAACTGCTTGTTTAGACAACAAAGTACACGCCTATAATGTATCGCTTAAAATCCTTTCCTTTTTTTTTCCTAGCCTCATATTGTAAGTTTAATGAAAAATTACTTATTTCCTTTACAATGTTCACTTTGAAACTTTTTAACTGCTTGAGATTGTAGCACCTACATTAAACTAAATAGCGATTGATAGTAATTTTGAAGATTGCATTATAAATCTTGAATTCTTAAATTCTTGAATTTGTATTTGTATTTTTTTCCGATTTTCTCTATTAGTTTTCGGCGGCTAAGGGCGTTTGCGCACTCATCCGTATCCGATTCTTATCCGGTCCGTTTTTGATCCGTAAAAAAAAACGGACGGTAAATTCACGTCTAGCGTTTGCGCACTCATCCGTATCCGATCCGGTTTTCATTCGTATTTGAGACGACATTGCATGATATTGTCGTAGTGATGTGCCGAGTCGAGCTGACTAACTGAGCTGATCTCGACCATAATGCTATAGAAGCAAGAAGCGTTCAAGGTCAAAGTGTTAACACTTTACCACTGACTGATGAGCAGTTGACTGTACTCGAGTATAAATTTCGGGTACTTATAGAATTCGAATACTAGGTTGATCTCTTTTAATTATATCTACTTATGTAATGTAGATCCCGCAATAAAGTTACTCGTATAGTTCGTTTCACGTAAATAGAATCCTGGAGTCTCTTGTCTCGAGTGTGCATTCGATTATTTTTGTAACGAGTACCAAAATACTTGTTTATCAAAAAATAGTCAATTTGGCACATCACTAGCAGCGCGAGCTTTCACCTCCCCGTACCTCACTCTTCATCCGTAAAAAAATCGTGTAGTGCGCAAGCGTACGTACAATTTGTATGGCGGCCACTTCGACTCGGTTTTGATCCGTAAAAAAACCAATCCGGAGTGAGAATTTACGGATCGAAAACGAACCGGATACGTATGGGTGCGTAAGCGTCCATACAATTACTAGGATGGCCAAACCGGATCAGAAACGGATAAGAATCGAATGAGAATCGGATACGGATGAGTGCGCAAACGCCCTAAGTCTGTATTTTCTGTTAAACATATTTTGTGATACTAGGATTCTAAGAACTAAATTGATGCATCATACTAATATTATATATATGAAAATATGGTAGATCTCTTCCAGCCAACTTACAAAGTGGTGGAAAACGAAACCGCAGGGCAGACACAAGAATAAAAATAAAAGCAATAAAAACTAAATAAGCCTGAATAACTCATTAAAATAATACATAAATATTTACATAATGTATTTATTTACATACTTAAACACTACCTATTACAGTGAAGTTTTGGGAAGCGTTTAAGGAGTTTTTGAAACTAGAGTTAAAAATATTGAATACGTAGAGCAGTGTTGGAAGCTCAACATGTACGTATGATGTAGGTATTTTATTTTATTTTTATTTTATTAAATGACGAGCACAACAGTCAACAATCAAAGCATGACAAAAGAGGTAAGTTCATAGATTAATTCCAGATTGCTAACCAATCACGTGCACGTACAGCTAGGTAATCTCAACTGTACTGTTTACAATAATATTATATAACATACAAGGATACATAACAATATTTGTGCTAAGTTTATTCAATTCAAAAAAAGACTTGATAAAAAATAGGTATGATGCTAATAAAAGGTTACAACGCTTAGCGCTAGGACTTTCTAATTCTCAGAGACGCTACGTGGTCGTTTTCAATTAAATATTCCATAAGCAACGTTTGCACTTTCAGGCTTGACATGCAGGGACCGAGGTGACGTGTGTGGCATGCGCGGGTTGAATATTACAGTGTATAACTGCCTTCATACAATACAAGTAACTAAATTACATAAACACACTAATATAATATTTATATTACGACTCTGAAAACTAATTTGCGCATAAAGCATGATGCAATGCCAGCCTTAAGCAACTAGTTGAATGAACACGATCAACTAACCGACACTAAGTATGTAGCTAACTTCAAATAATGGTGACTTCTTTACATTTGTGGTCGAGCAAACATAATGGCCGGATGCAACTTAATCTAAAATGCTTAGTAATTAATTCTAACGATTTCGCACTTGTATATAAATACAGTTCAAGTTCGTCCAACGTCTGTCAGATGTGCATCTACTGGAAGTCTGGAACGCAGGCTGGAAATACAGATTAAAAAAAACGTAAGTCAAAATTATTAATTGCTTCCATAAATTAAGGGGAGACCCTGTGTGCAAGAGTATCTTCGCAGACTTCATGAAAGCTATCAATATTCCATGAAGGTTGCATCTGAGACTTTCCCCTCGCCTCCTTGGGCGCTGTCTTGGAAGATGGTTCTTTGAGGATTGCAGTGGCTCTCAGACCGGGGTGCACAATTTAAGCCGAACTTGTTCGAGTGTAGCTGATTCTAAAACATAACAGGGATTGAATTGCGGTAAATATACTGAGAGATTTTTACGACCCCACATTATTTACACCGAGGGGCTTAAGCCTACCCTAAATTAGAGTGATCAAGTCTGGCACATTTTTACTTGTACAAGTACAGTGGCTAATAAAATCAATGCGTTATATAAACTCAAAATACGAGTATACCGGATTTTCGACAAGAAGTAAGTAACTCTCCAAATAGGCCGGGTTTCTATTTTACTTACTTACTACTTGACCGAAGTCTAAATCCGCCCTTAGTCGACGCCGCCGACCCGAGACGGGTTCTTGCAGTCTTTGTTACCGCGACTTTATAACCCCGACTTTAAAAACTTTATAATTTAAATATGTTTTGCAACATGTGCCTCTTCTTCTTCTTTAATCATATAGTGGTATTTATTTTTAAGTGTAATTATCTAGTAATTTTGTAATTAACTAAAAAGTTTCGTATAAATGTTTCAGTTCTCAAGCATCATCATCAATCGAAAATGAAGTGGTTCTACGTGCTGTCAATCCTATTGGTCGTATGTGCGGTCTCAAGGTCGCAGGATTCGGAGTACATCCACCTGCCAGGGAAGTCCTGCGAAGACGCGCCTCCATGCCCTGATGGAAGACCATGCGCCATGGCGCCTCCACACTGCAACTCTGGTACCTGCGGGACTGATCCTGTACCCACTTGCGGTAGTAGAAAATAATGTTCAAGTTTTTGCCTATTTTTGTTATTATCGAAAGACATACATTTTTAAATGACTTACTTATTTCATCAACATACAATTCAACACTTATTTAATTAGTGATCGATAAAACCATACCATTTATTTTTTTGTGTTATTTTATTATGTTTTTTAATTTTCACACATTTGCTGTTGGATCCTTAAATTTTGCACGTCTAATTAATTACGTACAAGTTGAAATGCAATCGTACCTATGCTTACCTATATTTGAGGATAAAATGACGTTATACTGCATTCTTGCCAATAAATTAGTTTAAATTTGTATAATATCTTTTACTAGAAATTTATTGCCCAGGCATTTTTTAATAGCAGAGCTATTTCATGTAGCCTTCACAGATTAAGGAAAAAGCAATCAGTATTTCCTTTATATAAAAAAGTGAGAAATAATTAACTCAATTGTTAGAAGAAAAGACGATGCGCGTGCGCAATAGACTCGCAGCGCAGCAAGGAGTACTTACATCAATGGCGATAGAATCTATCGGATAAATGATCTGTTATGTTTCCACTAACCCAATCAAATAGTAAGTGCAAACAAAGAATAAAATAAAAGCCTGGTAAGAGCCCGGTCTCCAGCTAGGAGACTTGCCAAGTCTAGTTGAGTCACATCACAATATTATAAATGTGAAAATATATTTGTATGTTTAGATGTCTAGATGTTTGGATGTTTGTTCCGCCTTCATGCTTAAAGTACTTAATGGATTTGGATGAAATTTGGAATGAGGATAGTTTGTATCTTGGATTAACACATAGGATACTTTTTACGGGAAAAAAAATTATTGCCACGGAAAAATCTTACATAACACAAGCGTAGCCGCGGGCGGACAGCTAGTTGACTGAGCAAGCGCGATAATCTTTATCTCAGCTTTGCCAAAATTGCTATTGTATGTGCATCAGATTCAGATAAAGATTTATTTCATAAATATTAATTTACATGTCGAATGCGAAGACATATTCTATCTGTTTGTCTTCCTCTACAGGTCTCGTTTCTCAACTGATTCTCGTGAAATTTTGTGAGCAGGGTCGACAAATATATATAGAATTTTGTTAAATCAGTTTTTCAAAATTTAAAAAAATTGAGGAAATCTAGGGTTAAATAAGAAAATATAGGGTTGAAAACATAAAAAAAAAAAACATATTTCAGCCATTAAAAAAAAAAATTGCGAAGTCAACAGCTCACAGAGCCACTAGTATTATTTAAGCTCGCCACTGTACTTGTGCTTTGTTGACGGATTAATTTAACTGGCCACTGTACTGATGCAAGTACAAATGGGCCTTTAGTAAACTAAGTGAAACTAAGTAGGCAGCGCTGCTTCTTTGTAGCCTGCCCGGGCGCTGCTCGTAAAGCTCGTTACGTAACGGCCGCGGCCATGTAACTCGCGTTCCTCGGTTCGAAAACCGCCTTTTTCTCGTCCGCGCCGGAAACAGAATTGAAACGACTTTGTGGTACTTAAGTAATTGTAAGTAATACATCTATAAGTACGTGCCTGTTATAAGCAGACTGCAGGAAGCGATTAAAAGTTTTTGTTGGTTTCAGATTTCATCTTTATTAACTATCTGCATTATCTGTTAGTGAAACATAGCATTTCCATAAGGATCAAAATTTACTCTTGATTTGGGTAATGAGACTTTTTTCGGTGCAATACCAATTTATTGACTAACCTTACATACACTAGACTTTTTATTTGGCAGACGTATAAAAAATCTAATCTTAGCCGTGTGGTGACGGCGGAGTATAATACATTTGTCAACAACCCCTACTCTTCCCGTGGGTGTCGTAAGAAGCGACTTAGGGTCTACACATTGAACAGGGAACGGGCAGCAGCGCTCTCTGATACAGTAACCTTTTAATCTGCGATCTCCAACCCACCTGCCAAGCGTGGAGATTATGGTAAAACCAAACACTTAAGGGGAGGAGGCTCATAGTCCAGCAGTGGACTGTAACGGGCCGTTCGTTGATGTTGATGATAAAAAATCTTACGATGGTTTCCTCTACTGTAAAATATTCTCGAAACGTTATTCATTACAATGTAGCCGGATTCGGATCCGCACACCCTTCAGATCAGAAGGCGGCGACCATAGCCTTAGCGCCACTGACGACATTGAACATTCTAATCATGATTGACCTTTTTGTACCTTAGCACAACCTTAGAGCATCACAATTCGAAACAGAGATGGCCTGACGTGTAATGAATGGTGGACAGTATTCCGAACCCCCCGCAATATTGCAGTCAATGCTGATCACGGTCAGATGATGTAAAATGTATTGAAACAACTGCAGAGTCTGATTGCCATGTGCTCTAACTACAATCTTTCTGCTGCAGAATGTCTAAAACACGAATAATAAAATAATTATTTTAAAAAACAGTAAAAGTGGATTCCTTTCTTAGTACCATTTAATATAATTACAGTACAATTGCTAATTATCTTTTTTATCCTGTGGATTGTAAGATCGACAAAAGACCTCACAATTAAACCCTGGTGTGTTATAGTGCTATAGAGCTGCCAAAGGACACTGACATCTGACATGGCTCTGAGGTAGTAGCCGGGACCAATGGCTTAACGTGCCTTCTGTAGCACGGAATCATCTTTCTTTTCAGACAATCAGGCGAATCAGCCTGCAATATCCTATATGAACTGGGGAGAGGCTCACAAAAAGATTTTTGCTTCACAGTGTCACCACCGGCAATCAAACCCGGAACCTCCGCAATGAGTGGCGACATCTCGATCACTCGGCCACCGAGACTGATAAATTTAAACTATAGAACTAGTCAACCACATTTTGTTTCCGATTAGGCCGAGTTGCACCACATTGCCACAAGTACCAATATGAATTACTATCTAACCATCACCCGTGGTCTGCGGCGAATTCAGTCAGCCAGCGTGCGCACTGTGGCGCCGCATTGTGAATTTATACGTATGCATTTCAATAGGTTTTTGGTTTTAGTCATATTAGTTTTTTTAATTTATTTTAAACTAGCGATCCTCCTCGGCTTCTTATATCACCGTAAGCCATGTGAGTGCACAAATATTGATTTTTTGTTTATCTTGTTTAATATTAAATTCAAAAACTAAAAGGACAAAACAGAAAAACGCCACAGACGATATCAAGTGCAACATTCGTTCTGAAATAATATCAAATAGCACAATACGAGCAAGTAGTTTCGCCACCGCTTGCCAATTCGAGTTGAATTTAGTTAAACTTTAATTTAACCATAGTTCATCATCGGCGGTGTGCGGTTTGTCAATGTGCATTAATCTCCTTTGTGTGAAACCAGCCTTTATTACGCTCCCAAATTAGTATTACCATTATTACCGACTGGTAAAGGGATTGTGTGCATAGTACCTAAATATACATATTGTACCAAGCATTCATCAACAGTTTAACTTTGAATTAGGGCAATCGGGCCTTAATCAACCACGATGGCCTCTGCGGGTAGGTCTACCTTTTTTTGCTGATTTGTAGAAGTTTTCTCGCGACGCGAAGTTTTCCTGCACTTTAAGAAAGTTGAATAAACTTGAATTCATAATTCGAAAACACATTGATACGTGAAGGGGATCAAACCCGCGTCTCTTCTTCTTAAACAATCGGATAAAAACTAAAAAGGAACGTTCTATGCTTATCTTTTTGGTCTGTGGTTGTATTGTAAGCTTTTTAGCTAAACAATTATGAAAGAAGATTTATTTAGTTTAGTTAGACTATAATATTATATCTTAGATAATAGAATAATAATCGCCCCAAATGATGTAGGTAATTATACGATAAATTCAAAGTCAAAGTCAAAATTATTTATTTCCATAGGATCCATAGGATCCGTCATTACATTTTTTTGGGTGAGTTCACTAACACAATGGCGGAATCTATAAAAAAAGTCTATGAATAATGCATCACCTTGAATATAAGCCCACAATTCGTAAGCCACTACCGCTAGCCACAAACGCATGGTTTAGCGCTGCGTCGGGTTGACTAATCCATCCGTGGTTCGCTAGCCGTTACTATTATAGAGCGAATGAAATTGTACTCCACGAGTCAAGTGGGATGTAGGTTGACTACCGACGAAATCTGGTGTCACTAATGTGGCTCGTTTAGTGACTTTTTTTAGATAACAGCCGAGTCTAACGGTTTAACAAGCAATCGTCTTATTTTACGGAGAATCAGAATGTTCTAACCTAAGCCTTAGTGATCCCCGCCGGGATTCGAACCCACTTCCGTAATGAGTATCACCAAACGCTCTACGATTCAGCCACAGAATTACAGAATATGCTGTGAGTTGTATTACATGCTGCACATCAAGGTCTAGCAGAAAACTGTGTGTGATATTGTGATTGCATTAGATAATTTAAAAGCCTTTAAATAGTGTTTTATCTGTGAAACATAATATCGTGTTATGTTTGTGTGTGTGTGCGTGTGTGTAATGCTGTTAAGTAATGACTGAAACATTTCCACAGTAAACATAAAATTTCAATAGTTTTATCAAGTGCATAAAGGTATATTGGATGGATGGAATGCATAATAAATATTCACCTCAGTGGTATTAGGGGTCAACCGACATATAACTTTTTATGTCTTTACGAGGGGTCCGCGCTACAAAACTTAGCGGTTTCAGAAGTATCGCTATGTGTCCTGTAATATTTTTATACTATAAGATAAATGACGCCTGGAAAGATGAATGAAGATCACAATTTGTCCCCGAAGACCTATTTGAGCTGAACACGCAGCAACACTCGGCAGGCTTCGAAGAACCTAAATAATTTTGGTGCAAATTGAACCGCATAAGAACATTCGTTGGCAACTGTGCGTATCTATGGCACAGGTGGGGCTGGAGCGAGACCATGACCTGCGAGATCGGTCCTAAGATTTCTGACGCGCGTCGCCTCGCGATCGTCTTTTGCTACTCTGAGGTGGGGTCAGGTCAGGTCACCCGCAGCGAGCGGCTCGGCACATCGTGTTTGACTGCCGCCGCCCGGTACACGAGAGATGCCGAGGACCAAAAGGCACTATTAGACGCTGCAAAGCAGTATACCTCAGTGCAGTGGGGTTTTTGTTTTGTGTATTGGAACTTATTAACCTATGAAATGAAGGCAGCGATGGCGCTAGGTAACAATAATTGCTGAACTGTATTTCAGTAGATTTCAGTCAATTGATAAGTTACAGTTCCAAAAGTTAAGATTTCTACGTAGTGGTCATGGTTCCATTTCTGGACATTTCACTCATATACTGGTACCAAGGTCTGTATTAATTATTTTGGCTATATTCTGTGTCAGATGTACGAAAAATTTAAATACATTTCTTGAGACACTCATTCAAAAAGTATATACCATAAAGCAGGAAAATCTTTATACTTGTTGGTGTGGTGTAGAACCGCGTGAGTTTCGTAACTCGAGCCAGCTGGTTGTAGGTAGGAGCGACGTCACGGGCGAGCTTTTAAGGCTAAACGTTGTTAGGAAGCCGAGACACACAGCCGCGTGGGAATCGAATAGGTGAAGTTCGATTTCTTCTTCTTTATCACGTGGTTTGTAAAGTCGATATCTGACGTCTCAAACCCTGGTTTCTGTGTTAGAGAGCCGCAGTGGCCGATGATATAGCTGGAAAAATGCCTTACCAAGCACGCGAAATCATTTTTATTTTCTGGTTCAGTACACCTATACAAATTATTTTGATACTTATCTCAAAATCAATAATTTAAGAAAAAAAAACTAGGACATTAACTATCGCTAACTAGTTTGCAGCACTAGTAATATACACTAGTATAGCACTAGTAATTATGTTAGGTGAATGGTGATATTACTCGATACTAGAGTAGGTACAATTATATTAACTCATCATCATCATCATCATCATCATCAACAGCTCATATACGTCCCCACCGAGGAGCTTGAGCCTACCCAGGATTAGGGCGATTAGGCCTTAGTCGACCACGCTCGCCCCAGTGCGGGTTGGTCGACTTCACACACAAAATTTGAATTTCTTCGCAGGAGGTTTCATCACGATGTTCTTCACCGTAAGAGTGCAATTAAACGTAATGAATTCGAAATTTGAAAACACTTTGGTACGTGGAAGGGATTGAACCTGTGTCTCCTGGACGGAAGAGAATGGCCCTAAGTAGACCGCTAATTTTAACTATAAAAAAAAATATATTTTTCCATACTGGAAAATTATGCATGCAACCTGTGGGTTAGTTTGTCGATGCAAGCGACCGTGAGTGCGAGCTGTCATGCATGTTAAGCGACGACTGAGCCCGCAGTTATGGATGCATCCTGGATGCATCGTACAAACTCTTTGGAGTGCATAATGAAAAGCATTTCGCTATAATAGTCTCGCGAGAGAGACATTCTCAACTTTTATGTTGGATAGAGGTCGTGCATATGTGCACAGTTTTGTAAATTGAGAATTTTGGGTTTAAAATATCGAAATCTTTCGTGTATAAAACATGGTCTATGGAAACGCTCAAAGAACACTTTTCCTTTATCATGTAGGCTGTAAACTGCAAGGTCAATAACAGCTGACCTCACAAACCCTGGTATCAGTGTTATAGAGCTGCTAAAAGCAACTAACATGGCTCACGTAAGGATGGCTCTGTAGATAGCAGCTATAGGATCCACGGCTGCGTTCTGAAGCACGGAATCATCTTTCGTTTCAGAGTATCAGAATATTCAGCCTGCAATGTCCGTACCAAATAGGGAAAGACTCACAAAGTGATTCGAACCCAAACAGAAAGTTTCAAATGTTTCACCCTCGGCCTGTTGAAATAGGGCACTAGTAAAATAACTTTGCTAAAATTTCTACCACAACAAAATATGTTTATGAATTTCGAAATCTTCTGGAAAATATGTAGTGGCTGAGTAAGCTTGAATTTTCAAGAATCTTAAATGCCTCTTTTGTTCTAGCTACGCTACGCAAGCATTTATTTCTGTTTTTCCATACCGCAGTTCTTGAAAATACTTTAGATAAACAATCCATTTTACCTGCACACGCCGTATGTTCTGCAAGCTTACACACTGTTTTACGCCAAAATATTCAGTAAACTCGCAGGAGCTGTTAGACTGCTTAGTGTACAATTCCTTACCAAGACCTCGGTCTCGTCTGAGACCGGGACCGGTTTCAGACCGAGACCGAGTGCTGTAAACCGCAGACAACTTGTTTAGGAGCTCAGCTCGAGTGTCTGAGCGTCAGCAATGTTGAGTGGTGCATTCGCGTTTCATCCACTTGAGAAATAAGTTTAACTTCTTGTAACTTGGAAATTATATTGTAGCGCCAAGGGCTTGTACGCCACATTGAGTGTTGGAATATTTCTTTATAATTATAGATCTCATTTTTGCCCGAGGATTTGATCTCATGCTAGGCAAAGACTACAGGGAGAAGAAAAAGCCCTTACATATGGCTTTTCTTGATCTACAGAAGGCTTTCGACTGCGTACCGCACCAAGTTATCTGGTGGGCTTTGAAGGAGAAGAATGTGCCACAGACCTATACTGACATTATCCGAGACATGTACCACAACTCAAAATCAATAGTAAGGACCGTCATTGGCGATGCTCACCCATTCCCGATCACAGTTAGAGTTCACCAAGGCTCAGCCCTGAGTCATTTTCTGTTCAGCGTAGTGCTAGACGTAGTTTCGGCGCGAGTTCTCGAACCATCTCCGTGGCTAAATTTTCTATACGATACAAAATTTTGTTTAAGAAGTCGTTATGTGACAAAACATTACACAACAAAGAAAACAAAACAGATTATAAAAGTTAAAAATATACTTTATTGGAAACAAAAGGAACATACAAACAGCTAAAAGACAATACTAAAACAAGGCACTGAACTAAAAGGCTTAGTACTACTACTGCCCGATCGTATTGAGTACCATGGGCTTAGTACTTACACGGCACCGAAAGTTAATTGTCAAACACTAATAGGTTTATCGATTTATCGAATGCTCAAAATGGCGATTTAGTGTAAATAGAGTTTAAATATCTATAATTGTAAACACTTTTAGCCCAAACCGTAAACCAAAATCGTGGTAATAACCCGGTAGATATTATGTGTGTTATCTATAATAATTGTCTCAATATTCACCCACTTTGTTCGATCACCGAACTAAAAGGTCAAACTACTTAACTAGTAAGTACCTGCCTGGGAAGGTATAGTAGAAACTTGCCGGTGGAAGCGCGAAAGGTCCGTGTTGATTACAAATCAGCTTTCAGATATCCGTCGCATCTTGCTGCGGTGGCGCCATCTTCCATCAGCTTTTATACAAGTTCAAAGACGTCTCGCTCAGGATTCTGCTCACATATTCACATACACCACACATTTTGGCGAGTAATATTTTGTAGCATAGCTTGTTTGAGAGCAATGTTCTGAAATGCGAATACCTTACACCTACCTTATCTTACCTTTCTGCTGCACTTGATTTAAACGTTTGTATCTGATGGTGGTTTTATTTGTATTTTCTGTTTATTTGACGAGCACATTTTTTATTTTTATTTATTTATAGTTATTTGCGGCCTCTACCCACTTTTCCAGGTATACACGTGACTCTATGTATGAATGTAATCACAATAATATTTGTATATTGAACATCGCATCACACAAAACAAAACAAGTGAAAGTATGTTTGGATATTTGGATGTTTAGATGTTTTCATGCCTAAACTACTGAATGGATTTAGATGAAATTTGGAATGGAGAAAGTGAACCCTAGATTGACACATAGGATATTTTTCACAGGAAAAAGTTCTATCCTACTGGAAAATCTTACACTACGCGTGCTTACATAGCTGCGGGCAGAGTGCTACTTATGGAATAAATGTGAAAGTATTTTTGGATGTTTGGATGTTTATTCTGATTTCATGCTTGAACTACTTAAAGAATGCACACTCGATTAGCACATAAGATACTTCCATCTGGAAAAAGTCTTTTTCCCACGGGAACAAAGTCTTATACACAACGCGAGCGTAGCCGCGGGCGGAAAGCTAGTAAATAATCCAGGGTGGCGCAGATACTGACGAAACTACCTTATTATTATTTATTGTTATTAACTTGAAGTATTTTTAATAATAGGGATTTTAGAAAGGCTTTTCTTAACCGAAATTGTAATTTTCAAGCTATGACCCAACTTGTGATAAGAGTTAGGATACGAGTTATTTTATAGACACAATAACAAATTACCAAACATAATAACAAAAAACTAACGATGATAAAAAAGTTCAAAAACCTGCTGACCATGATATCATAACCATAACTCGAAAACTGCAATGTATCGCGTGCGCGACTCATTCGTCGTGGGGGTGATTTCGATTTTATTCAACGGACCTAATTGCTATTTATACCTATAGCGGGCGCAATAATGAACAAGGAACTTGAAAAATATTTCACCTATATTCACTTTAAGCTACTTACTTCACAAGATTGTTATCCGAGCAAGAAAGTTCGCTCTTACCACGTGCGACTTTCAAATACGAGTGCGTACTTTACGTAAAGTTTTAATTATGGAACAGTCTAACCAAAAATGATTTTTTTCTTCTTTACAGTAGACCGCAATACAGGCACAATATTTTGTACAAAAAGACTTTTTAATAAAAAGGGATTCGTGACACAGTTTTTATCGCGAGGAACAGAGGAAGAATTTCACTTTGACACATGAAATATGCAAAAAAGGCGGGTTGGTGTGTGCGGTGACGTCATACGGAGTAAAACAAACAAGCACGTGTGATTTTTGCGCGGGAAAACATGGGTTTTTGTTGGTAATGTTTGGGTTACCATAATTTCTGGCTTTTATTCCAAGTTTCGTTCTTTGGAAGAGCATGTTAATTCACTTGCTTTTGATAAAATATCATTGTGTAAAAGTTTTATTTTTATTTTTTTACTTATTTTTTTGCTGACTTTAAATAAGGAGGCTCTCACTAAGTCAATGATCGGATGGTGCATTTCTGGTACACTTAATTGACAGCAAAAATATTTAAATAAATACCTAAATAAGCTTTATGGTCGGTACAGGACGTGCTCGTTTCGTATGACCCAACTTTAAAATTAAGTGCTGCACTTTATAAGAGTAATTTGGCACAATATACCTTTTGTTTAGGACAGTTAGGCCGGCACCTAAACTGAAATTTTCTCTTTGTCTCTATTTCATAAAAAAATACAGTTAATTTTTCAAACTAAATATGGGCAGCATAGAAAAAAAACTTTTTAGAATTAAGTCCTTGGGATGGGGCAATTTTGCGAACAAGATAAGTTGCGAACGCGACAAATAGCAAATGAGTCCATGTTCTACTAATCCTTTTAAACGTCTGTACGAGCAATATTTTTTCAGTCTCACCGAATCCCCGAACACATATCCACCCTGTTATTTGATTTTTTATGAACTGCTGCTCTTATGAATTTTTGTCCTCTTCCCCATATGCCCGTTTACCCGTCGCTACCCAACTAGGGGAGACCGGGGCTGATGGATTACACGGAACTGACACTGTCCTCGCGGAAATTGGAAAATGAATTGTTCATTGGTTGGTGTGAGTGCTTTGCTTTTGTTAGAGTTGTGGACTGTATAGATGAAGATAGGAGGCTGGACTTCGTGGTGCGGAGTTATAATAAAAACACTGGAGCTCGTTCTAAACACTGTATTTCACCGGGATCGCCGGAAGCTGTCGGCGACAACCTCTTTTTTATATTACTTTTGCTTTTTATATTATTCATTTTGTATTTGGAATGATATTTTTGAAGGCTGTTTTGATACGTTTTTGTTTTTGTCAGTTATTGATTATATTTTGGTGCAAAAGCAGTGTTTTTCTTTAGCTAGTGAAACAGCAGACATTTTTCCAGGATACCGCAGGTATTTAGGTTTCAGCCATACCCCCGTCGTTTTCATTGGTCCTTCTCCCGTTTTTTTATTATATTTGAACCCTAGCTAAATTAATTTTCTTTTCTTTTTCGTGTGTAAGTCATTTCCTCTTATTTAAATGCTTACCCGGGGTATGGCTGCGGCCACGGCAGCTGCCGCTGCGAAATCGGCGACTCATAGTGATCCGCCACCTGCTGTATCGTCAGAGGGTCAGGATGTTTTGTCCTCCACCTTACCCATGTCGGAGGAACTCGCCGATTCCAGGAAAAGTGCTAGTTTTCGTAGTTCAAAGCGCTCGACTTCTTCCGCAGCTGTCATTACTGCTCGAAAAGCGGCTGCTGAAGCCGAATATTTTCAGCAGATGGCTGCGGTCGAGCGCAAGCTTGCAGAAGTGCAACTTAACGCAAAACTTGCTGCCATTGATGCTGACGCGGCCAGTCATTATTCGGACGCGTCAGTATCTGGCAAAAACGTAGAGAGTTGGCTAGAAAAATGTAGTCAAAGTTCTCAAAAATTGCAGTGTCATCATCCGGTCCAGCCACGGCCTATTTCTTCGCCTCGTGCCTTTAATGAAGATGCCACAGTGGCTGGTGTCTCATTGGTCCAGGACCAGCCGCAGCCTATGTCTTCGTCGCCTGTCAGGGCCTGTGATGGAGATGCCTCAGCGGTTGACGTCCCTTTGGATCGGGACCAGCGGCCTGCGTTTCCTGAGCCTAGACGTGCCGTCCGCAGCTGCTGCGCTGCCAGCACTGTCCAGGAGGTCAGGCCACTGCAGTCTAATGCAGTCACCGGTGGCGCGCCCTGTCGCGCCGACATGATTGACATTCCTTGTGCAATACCTTCTGTATCGCTGCATAACCACAAAACAATAAACACACATTTAGGTACACAAAAACGTGATTATTGTTTCATGAATAAAAATTTAGCAGATCCCTGTACACATACACAAGAGGGTAGTGACCTCCGTCGGTTAGCGGAGGTTATCACGGGCCTCTCCCGTGGCGGTAATAAAGGCGGCGAGGTAAGGTTGCCTATGTTCTCTGCGGCTTCTCCATCTGATTGGTTGACTTTCAAAAGTCATTATTTAAACTCTAAAGATAATTTTTCGCCTGCAGAGAATATAGACAGACTTAACAACGCCCTCCGAGGTATCGCCCGGGAGGCTGTGGCCTCTTTGCTCGTTCTTGCCAATGATCCTAGTGAGATCATGGCAGCATTAGACGAGCAATTTGGTAGGTCTGAATTGCTTATCATTCATCTCGTTAGCACGGTAAAAGCGGAACCTAAGTTATCTGCTTTTGACGGGGGCAGGGAGCTTCACCATTTGGCTTGTATTTTACGAAATTGTGTTTCAACTATTCGAATGCTTAAAGCTGTGGAGTATCTCGCTTCTCCAGAACTTTTCGCGTCGGTTTTGGGAAAGCTTACTGCGCCCCTTCGTCAAAAGTGGCTAGACTTTGCTTTTACTAGAGCAAATTCAGGCCTATTCAAATTAGAAATTCTGTCAGAATTTTTGACACATCAGGCCAACCTTCATTTACAGTTTGGCTTGATTGATGACAGCTCTGACAGGAACAAAAAGTTGCCAGTGAGAGTTCACGTGTCAACCACAGAGGATTGTTTCGCTGGCACCTCTAGATCGCCGCCTTCAAATTTGTCGGCGAGACGGGTAAGTGTCAAACCTAAAGCGCCATCTAGCGAGATTTGTTTGTACTGTCAGGGTAGGCACATCGTCGAGAACTGCAGTGTCTTCGTGTCTCTTCCTGTTGAAGACAGATGGCGTTGGGTGCTTGACCATAAGGTTTGCTACAGGTGCCTGAAAAAAGGTTCACATTTTTACCGTCAATGCAAAAAGACTTGCGGCGTTGGAGGATGTAAGTATAGTCGTTTACACAACTCTCTTCTTCATAAGCCATCGGACTATGTGACTCATCTTGTTCCGAATCCAGAGCCAGAAGCTGTTGCTGATGTTTCTCACGCGCGCAACGGTGACCCAACTTTAGCAGGTGACTCTGATTTTTCCGTCTCTTCAGCTAGGCCTCTTCTTAAGGTGGTGCCTGTGACTGTTGTGGGACCTAAAGGAAATTTCGACACGTACGCTCTTTTGGATGATGGGTCAACAGCGACGCTTGTGGACAGGAGAGTCGCAGAGGCAGTTGGAGCGGAAGGAGTTTCCAGACCGATGAAGGTTAACTGTATTGGAGGCCTCGTCATGGAAACTGACGTTCAATATGTCAACCTGAAGGTAAAGGGAAGGTTTAAAAAAAAGGTCTTTTCTTTAAACTCTGTTGGTTCTATACCTGGCCTGGGCGTAACTTGCCAGTCGGCTAAGGTATCCGAAATTGAGAAGTTGACTTATTTAGCTGACCTGGTTACGGAGCTCAGCTACGAGGAAGCTAAGCCTATGCTTCTAATTGGTGCCGACAATTGGCAGTTAACCTTGCCGCAAGACGTCCGCAGAGGCTCTAGTGATCAGCCAGTTGCCATTGAAACTTTGCTAGGCTGGGTTATTTATGGTAAGCTTCCGGGTGGCCCAATTCATCAGCGTATTCACCATGCGTGTATGTCAGACCTTGAGTCACTGGTCAAGGAACATTATAGTTTAGACTCGATCGGTATCTCCAAGAAAGACGTTCAAAGCGTGAATGACCAGGAAGCTCTGAAGATCTTAAATGACACATCGCGCCGTTTGCCTTCGGGTAGGTTTGAAGTTGGTTTGCTTTGGCGGCCTAAAGTAGAAAATGTTCCTGATAGTTTCAATTTGGCTCTTTCAAGGCTTCTTGGTCTCGAACGTAAGTTTAAAAGAGATCCGGTTTACGCGGCGGCTTATAGGAAAATTGTTGAAGACACCATCGCGAAGGGCTACGCGGAGCCTTGTGATGACTCTGAGCAGTCTAATGGTGTAGTTTGGTACCTGCCTCACTTCGGTGTGTTTCACCCCCAAAAGCGTAAGCTGCGGGTTGTGCATGATGCCGCAGCTAGATGTGAGGGAGTAAGCTTCAATTCTCTTTTGCTTTCCGGGCCCGATTTTTTGCAACCCTTGCTCGCCATTCTTATGCGATTTAGGGAAGGCCGCGTGGCTTTAAACGCGGACATTCGAGAAATGTTTCCGCAAACAAAAATTAGGAAGCAAGATAGGGATGCCCAACGTTTTTTATGGCGCTCAGAGCCCTCATCTCCAGTTAAGGTTTTCAGGATGTCCTCAATGATTTTTGGCGCAACTTCCAGCCCATGTACGGCGATTTATTTAAAAAACAAAAATGCTCTTGAACATGAGGCTCAATTTCCTGAGGCCGCTGAAGCCATAGTGAGGGACCATTACATGGATGACTATCTTGGTAGTGTTGATTGTCCTGAGTATGCTGCCCGTCTGGCCGTGGATATTGTATCGGTTCATAAAGCAGCTTGTTTAGAGATGCGTTCTTGGGTGTCAAACGACCCTAAAGCCTTAGCTCTTTTGGATCCGGAGCTCCGGGCAGTCAATCCTACCGAGGTCGGTCTAGGTCCGTCGTCTCCTGATCAGATTAAAATTCTCGGGGTAACTTGGAAAGTTTCTGAGGACCGTTTAAGTTTTAGAAAGGTTTCTGAGGCTCCTTCCAAGTTAACAAAAAGGGTAGTTTTGTCCCAATTAATGCGCATTTATGATCCCCTTGGCTTTTTATTGCCTGCAGTAATTGCGGGTCGAATTTTATTTCAGCAGACTTGGAGAATGAACATTGATTGGGACGCTGAACTGCCGCTTTCTGCAGCTTTGAGTTGGCGGGCTTGGTTTTCTAAATTATCTGTCATTTCATCTTGTATTTCCATTTCTCGACCTTATCACATTGAGCTTAGTCGTCCTGAGTGTCAACTCCACGTTTTAGCTGACGCAAGTGAGTTGGCATACGCTTGTGTTGCTTTTTGGCGTTTTGTTTTTGAAGATGGTACGGTTAAGCTTGCATTTGTCGGTGGTAAGGCTCGTTTGGCGCCATTAAAGCCAGCGTCCATTCCTCGCTTGGAATTGCAAGCGGCACTCATGGCAGTTAGGTTTGCAGTTTACATAGTAGAGGCTCACCGTTTTGTAGTTTCTAGAACTTATTTTTGGTCAGATTCCATGACCGTTCTTAAATGGCTTAGAAGCGACGCTCGCAGCTTTAAGCCTTTTGTTGCCCATCGTGTTGGTGAAATTTTGGAAAGTACGAGTGTCGCTGATTGGCGCTATGTTCCCACGGCTTTAAATGTGGCGGATGACGCTACGCGTGCTCAATGTCATTTGGAGTCTGATTCGAGGTGGTTTACTGGCCCCGGGTTTTTATTCGCCCCAGAACAAGATTGGCCTTTAGAACCTAAAGTGAACGTCCCGCCGGTGGTTGAAGAATTAAAACCAGAGCATGCGCTAGTTTTTATGATTTCGGGTCGTACTTTAGATTTTCCATCACCGGTGGTTGCTGATCACGTTCGCTTTAGTGAATGGCTTCGGCTTTTACGGGCTTCTGCTCGAGCACATAACTGTGCTGAGGTTTTTAGAACTTTTAAATCGAGTCGGAATTGTAATATTGGGCGGGTTTCAAAAATTTCTGGGGATTTGTCACCTGTTTCGGCTCACAATATTTTAGAAGCAGAGAGGCATTTGTTTCTTTCTTCGCAGCTCGATTCATTCAAAGATGAATATATGAGTTTATTAGCTGGTCTTTCCCTGCCGAAACATGGTCGGCTTAGAAATCTTGTGCTTTTTTTGGGGGAAGACAAGCTAATTCGACTATCAGGTCGAATTGGCGCTGTGCGCGATGCATTAGCGCAGAACGTTAATCCAATTGTTTTGGATGGTCGGCATCCGATTGTTCGGCTTTTAATTGGTTTTTACCACAAAAAATTTGGTCACGGAAATGTCGAAACAGTTGTTAACGTTCTGCGCTCAAAGTTTTATATTTTAAGCTTAAGGCCCAGCGTTAGAGCAGTAGGCAAGAGCTGCGGTTCCTGTAGAATCAGGAAGACAAAACCGCCAATACCTGACTTTGGCGATCTACCCGAGGCAAGATTGGCTCACCACCGCCGGCCTTTCTCGTTTGTTGGACTGGATTACTTCGGCCCAACTGAAGTGGCTGTTGGTCGAAGGAGGGAGAAACGTTGGGTTGCCTTATTCACATGCTTAACGTCTAGGGCTGTCCACCTTGAAGTCGTTGGCAGTCTTTCAACTGATGCGGCGATCATGGCTCTGCGCCGATTCATCTCTCGTCGTGGTTGTCCAGAAGAAATTCACTCTGACAATGGGACGGCTTTTGTGGGAGCTGCAAGGAAGTTGGCAGATTTCGCGGCGGAAAGGGCAATCAAATGGAAGTTTTTGCCCCCGTCAGCCCCTTTCATGGGCGGATGTTGGGAGAGGCTGGTTCGCTCAGTAAAAACTGCTTTGGCTGTGGTGCTAAAAGAAAGAGCTCCGCGAGAAGAAGTTCTCTTGACCTTATTAATAGAAGCAGAGGCCATAGTTAACTCGCGGCCTTTGACTCATGTAGCTGTTGATGCAGATTCCTTAGAGGCCTTGACTCCTTTTCATTTCATTCTTGGCGGGCCATCCACAGAAGCTCTGCCAGGTTGCAGTAGCGCCGACCTCCTTCGCCGAGTAGATTACAAGAAGGCTCTTTGGTTGGCGGAGATGTTTTGGGCAAGATGGCTCAAAGAGTTTCTCCCGACTCTAATTCCTCGGCGGCGAGCTGTCGACAGCCTTCAATTTCGTCCAGATGATCCAGTCCTTATCATTGATGGGAACTTACCTCGAGGATCTTGGCCTAGGGGAAGAATATCGCAGATTTTTCGCGGCAAAGATGGAGCTGTTCGGGTCGTTGATGTCAAGACTGCTGGGGGACTTTTGAGGAGACCGGTGCGCAAGGTAGTGCCCTTACTTTTAGAGCAGGACACTAAAGAAGACTGCGAACCCGGTCTGCCTAAGTGCACAGTGGTGCCCTTATTTTAGAGTAGGGCATCCAAGAGGACTGCGCGCTTAGACTGTCGCCTTGCCTAACGTTGGGTGCTCTGCACCGGGGGGCGCCATGTCGGCGACAACCTCTTTTTTATATTACTTTTGCTTTTTATATTATTCATTTTGTATTTGGAATGATATTTTTGAAGGCTGTTTTGATACGTTTTTGTTTTTGTCAGTTATTGATTATATTTTGGTGCAAAAGCAGTGTTTTTCTTTAGCTAGTGAAACAGCAGACATTTTTCCAGGATACCGCAGGTATTTAGGTTTCAGCCATACCCCCGTCGTTTTCAGAAGCCAAGAGAAATGTTGCTACAATCAAATATTCTTACATAGGCCTTAAACTATACCTTGATGTTGCCATATTTACTAATTGCAACAGCTTTTATTACGCAAACGATACAAAAAAAAACAGTAATTTTGCCTAAAGCAATAAAATTGTTTGTTAAGTGCATTTTTCCAACGAGCTTCTGTTCTTATTACATCTTGATGTGTGTTCCCTTTGCCAACTTTCTCTGTTAACCAACTTCCAATCATCTCAGTATTACACCTGATAAAAAATAATAATAAAAACAAAAATAAAATAAATAAAAAAATGAAATAAATAAATATATATATATATATATATATTTATTTATTAATTTTATTACTATTGGGGAAACTTTATTAACTTTTTCTTTAACTTTTTTCTTCTTCTTTTTTTACTTCTGATATTAATAATGCAAACTACAAAATCCCGCTGTGGCGATGCTTATTGGAGGCCTGTGAGCCGTTCCCACCAAAGCAGCAATTATCGGGCGTAATTGGAAACCCTTAGTGACTCCAATGCGTACTCATAGTCTGGAGTAATTGCAATTACCAGGGACTCAACGCAGCGGATCAAGAGTAACAAAGCTAACAGCCTAGATTTTGACGAGGCAGCCCCTTGGGCGCTCTCTGTTCTCTTTGTTAGATACAAAAATACAAATTAGTATGTAGCTTTTTACTCCGATTAAGAGAGCGCCGGTGGTCTCGAAAGCGTGGGTGGTCTAGTGGCTAAGGCCGCTGTCTTTCGTCCGGGAGATTCCCACCACGTATCAATACGTACGAATTTATATACATGTACTGTTATTCAACGCCCGTAAAGGAAAATATCGTGACGAAACTTGCACACTCCTGTGAAAGAAATTCAAAGTTTGTGTGTTCGACTAACTCGCACTGGACCTAATCGCCTTAATTCAGGGTAAGCTTGGGCCCCTCGGTGGGAACGTTAATGAGCTGTTGATGATGAAATTATCACTTATATCAGCTGACAACAACGTTAGTCAAATAAATCAGGAGCTCTTAGTGAGTATTTCGGCGTATGAAACTGAACCTCTTTTATTTAAGTCACAATTTCTGCAAAACGATTTTTTTTCATGGGATATCCGTCAGTAAATCAGTTGAGATAATATTTCAAAAATTTGTTCTCTGTTCAGTTGTATGGGTTAAGCTACTGAAGCTGCCACCCGAAAGATTTTTACATCATTTTGCTTACACGTTGTAGAAGCTCTTCAGCGTCCCGCAGTTTTTCGCAGCCTCCGTGTTTGATTGGTCGAGCGCTCGACGCTCATTACGAAGGTTGTGGGTTCAAATCCCCGTTTTATTTTTCCAAGGTGGTAATATTAGGTAACAGGCGTGGACTTGACAAATCACATGTAAACCAAAGAAATACCAGTTTTGTTTGGACCACATAGTAGGTTTGAATCTAGCTGTTTGAAATAACGATGACGATGGTTAAAAGGAAAAATAACGATGGTTCTGTTCTCTGGAACATCTTCTTCATCTTCTTCTTCGCGTCAATGAGCTCAAAGCACTTCAAAAATTCTTGGCCCAGAATTAGGCCATGGTTACAAATTCTTTTTAGTGATAAGAAAAAGATATGCCATATTTTTGAAAGGAACGTTCACCCGTTACTTTCGGCTAATATCCATGGAATAGATACATTGAGTCGCGTCAAAAGTTATTGCCGGGGGTCAATCATTGTTAAACCAGCTTTCAAGTTTTTTAACTCAAACGACCAAAAGTGACATTTCCAAAAAGAAAAAGAAAATAAGACATGTTTAAGTACGATAAGCTGTTTGTTTTGCATCTCGAATTTCCGAGCTGTTCACCCGAGCACCTCTCAACAGCAGAGCTCAGGTGAATCTATTCTGCATCGCGAGGGAATTTCCTGCAATTTATTTCTAGGTAAAAGGAAGCTCAACAAACTAACTTTTCTTTTTGTATTTCTTTCAAACGGTCGGCTCGTGATCCAAACATGCAAGTCGATACTGTAATCAAATAAGAAAGTCTTGGAAAAATATTCCGTACTTTAATTATTTCAAGGACTCATTGATAACATCTACATCATCATCATTTCTTTTACTTTTGGCACAAAATTAATGTAAATTTACCGTACTTTCGGGTAGATAAGTAAATAAAATAGCGATTTCAACACAATCATTTTTTGTATAGATAAACAGACTCAGAAGCTTTTTGAATAAGAAAAGTATGTAATATATTTTGTTTTCCTAGCGGATCTAATCGCTGTTCCACCAAACAAAGTGGTGATATAGTAGGTGTGAACACTATAACCATAGTTAAGAAATATTATAATGTTATAGAGCAGGATTAATATTGTTTAACATTAAAAAAGCACGAAAAATAACAGCTCCATTATTTAATTTTGGAAGCACGTCCCTAAAACATTTATCTCGGCGTGAAACGTCAGCGCTTTCTTCAAAATGAAGCTGCAGCGCGTTCGGAAATATGATTAAAACTGGCTCTGACAGCCTGTTCCAGAACACCAAAACAGCTCTATTTATCTATTATAAATTAAAAGTAAAATTTAAATATTTTTTTAACGATCCTTGTACTGTAATGTGCTATTAATACTTAAACATTTTTGTGAGCTAAACATATAAGCATGTTCTACTTATAAATGTATGGAATCAGTTTGTGGATACTTGTGACTTATATCATATATAACTTAAAATGCAATTAAATACTAGACATACTAGTTTTCATGTTTATTTATTAAAGTGTAACTCAATGTCCTCTTTTTAAACTTGCTCGTTCATTCCTCTGAACCTGACCGAAACTAAAATTATTAATTCATACAGAACCCTCGGCATAATTTGTCAAACGCACTCCCGACTGAGCTGCGTGAGTTCGAACTAATGGCTCTGTCAAAACAATACTCGGCGCAGCAATTCATCTAGCAAAGTTTTCACCGAATATAACACACTGGACGTTAAATATATATAAATTTTCTTTGGTTTAATGAGTTCAACCTTAACCAATTACGAAGTATTCATGAACAGCTCGTATACGTCTCTACCGAAGGAATCGAGCTTTGTTGGACGATCAGTTCATAATAATATTCGACCACGCTACACTAAAATAAGTCGCTTGAATTCATACACATTCTGTTGATTTTTTTTGTAAGAGTGTACACTTTTTCGTACGATGATTAATTATATCTTCACTCACTATAATAGTGTTATAAACGTGAGAGTAGGTATATTTAGATGTTTAGTTGTTTGTTCTGCTTTACCTCTTAACAACTGAACGATTTTTTATCTAATTTGGAATGGACATGATACATAAGAGGATTGTGCGCTGTACATTACATTTATGTATGTACATTTAAGATACTTTCTACGAAAAAAATATATTTACAGAAACACAATGATTAGCGCGGTTTTGTTATCGATAATTTATTATGCATTGCTTTATTTATTCAATTGGTACTCGTATTATTGAAATCACGCAATACACACGCTTTTTTGTGCTCGTGGGGGGAAAATAACGAGTTATAATCCGTACCACGTGCTTCAAATAAAATAATAAAATATTTCACTCATTTTCAGACACACGTTTCAGGTAAAAAGACGATATTTTTTAAACAAATATTTGCAAAATAAACACTAAAATAATAAACATATGATTATGTTAACAAATTTAATTGAAATTTATCGATAGGATGAATTTTCCGGCGCACACAGGGTATTGAATTAAAAAAAATCGCAATTTTTTCGTTTTCATGAAACTAAACATAAACCAATTGACAGTACAAAGAAATGTAGATGCGGTAAATGATACTGGCTTTGTTTGAGACAACCAGATGTTTTGCTGTCTCATGCTTTTTGTTTTGGATAAAAATGTCCTGTTTACGACCTTAGGAACACTTTCTTGCAAGTTTAATAATTTTGTATTGTTTTCTATTACACACGTCAGCGCGCGAGCCAAGCCTTCTTGTAAGAAGACGTACGCATTTTCCCAGCCTTACTTGCTTCACCACCGCATTCATAATTATTATGCCAACAGTTTCAGAGTTTCTGCATCAATTTTGTGTAGAAGTTGTTATTGTGTACACACCGACTGACATTGTATCAGAAAAAAATCTCTGATTTAAAACCTTGTTTTCAAGTTTTATTTAAAATTAAATTAATGTATTTTTAGTCTTTGGAAATTTTAAAAATAGAACTCAGATTACAAAACCATTAAATCGCATTGAAATTAATGCACTAGATATTTTACTTAAAGTTGAAAAAACTGCGTGAACTGCAATTAAGTTAAGCTCTATATACATTAATGTATGGGTATTTGCTTCACAGATAAATAAATAGGTTTGTATCGCTCTTGGGACGATAAACTAGTACTACAACAGCATTGACCTGTAGTTAGCGCTCTTTTGTAGACAAAATGTAAAGATCTGATGTAGATAAACTTAAAACCATTCTGCAATCATTCTGGCAAAGTCAGTTAGTGTAGCCGAGGTGAAGCTGAAGTTGTAATAGCGCTATTAGAGGCGTCGTTCAGGGCTGCGCGTGCGCGAGTGGAGCAGATTAAGCGGAGGTGCAATATCTGCAGACGATGCCGAGGTGGAATTCCCTCAGATTTCAATGATTTCAACTAGGTTTTCTTGTGTTAACATTATATGTTTTCTTTTATTTTTTTACGGAAAAAGTCATAATTATGCTTTTTTTTATAAAAAAAAATGTTTGTTGATTTTCAGAAAGAAAAAATAAAAGTGTAAAACAAAAATCATGTGATACTTTCCCCAGTTTCTTCAAAACATCGCAGACAATAGTTCACTTGATTACCCGAAAAGTGGATGGTTCCGTGCTTCGGAAAGCGCGATAGTTCCAGTTCCAGAAAAATAGTCGCTAATATGAGTAATTTCAGCAACTTTCGGCGGCTTAACTTTGTAAGGTGGTTGTCGCCCTTATAACCCATTATAATAAATAAAAACAAAACTGATTCGTAATGTTCACGTTTTTCAATAACTACCACTTACATAGAGTCTATAGAATATCTCACCTCTCAAACCAGATAATACTGGTGTTTTTAAATAAAGACGGCTTCATCACAAATTTTATCATAATAATAAAATTGATAAGTAATTCATGATAATATTTAATAAAAGTTACTTTTACTAGTTCCACTTATATTATATTCACCCGGTTGGGTTTCGATCAACATATTATCTTCAAAGATGACATTCTAAATCAGCAATTAGACATCAATAAATCCCCCCTTTTATTTTATTTTAATAGATAATTATCTGTGACATATTGTAATCTTTAATTGTTTATTGCAAATTTATTATTTGTTACCTATTATTATTGTACCTTGTACCCTATTTTTTACCCCATATTAAGGTAATTTCTATTAAGTGACAACACTCGGTCATATAGAGAGAATCAAGTGTGATTACCCTCATCACTTAAATATTTTGAATTATACTGTTGTTTATGTTGGTTTGGACGGTCGTTATTGACAAACTGTGTGATCTAAAATAAGTAATTAATAACCCTGTGAAGATGATCTGTTGATCGAAACTGGTCGGGTGAATGTAATATAAGTGGAACTAGTAAAAGTGACTTTTATTAAATATGTCTACCAAGTTCCATCGAGTGCCGACAATCGCAAGTAACAGTTGTATAATTTATAATAAAATTCATCGAAGCAACTCCAGTCCAAAAATGGATTGTCGGAAATCACCTTTATTTCATACATTTTCAGAACATCTATAAGCCAAAAATTGCAGCATCTAAATGCATTTTTTTTATTTTATCAGCCATGGACAGCTGTTTCATACTCGCGGATCTGATTACAAGTAAAACTTAAAACAAACCCGCACTTGGCCGGCCTGGTCGACTTCAGCCTTATCCAGGGTGGACTCGAGCCCCTCGACGGGGACGTATGAGCGATGCAACGACAGCAACCAGCTTTTATTATTTTACTGCTAAAATGTTCACGAAGTAAATAACACTACTATACTACCATGTTAGTACATACTGTAGCGTTTAAAAAAAAGCTAGCTAACCCGTGGTTGACAACCGCAGGCGAAACGTGGAATTTAGGAGAACAAAGAAAGATTTAGTTAAATTTGACCGAACAGTATAATTGATATTTAAAAGGGCCTAGATATTGCCAAAGTATCAAAAAATGAGCCGAGAGTCGGGTCCTGAGGGGACTCCGTCGATATAGTGTTGGTGCACTAGTGTTGTGTTGAGAGTGTATCGATGCAGAAAGGTGTAAAAACCGCGGAGTACCCCGAAGAGTAATTGCCAAACGGGAACCAAAAAAGGGAGGGCCAGAGAAACCTAAAGAGCCTTTTTAGAATTGAGAAAATAATTTTAGCAGTGAATAAAATTTGGCAAAATCCGTATACAAAAATTACAACCAACTGATACAAAAACAAGCTAAAAAATCCGCGAGATGGGCAGTATTCCAGGGGGGACTCCAACGCCGGTGCGCGGGTTTGCGGCACTTAGCTGGTACGTGTGCGGACGCACACAACACGGGAACCCGGGCTCGTCCAATGCCTGGTGGCCCCAGGTGTCCGGAACCACAGAAAGAAATCGTGGAAAGCACGGAGGGACCCTCGTGTGTGTGGCGTCCTCGCAGAAGCCGGAAATACACTGTAAAGATTGACAAAGAAATAATCGCCATCCAACCAAGACAAGGAAAGAGAAAAGTGCGTCGATAAAAACCAGGAGGAAGACAACACAAGACTTACCCGGCTAGTCCAAACGGGCGCCTAATATGGTATTCCAAGGCTTATTGCCAAGGCTTATGGCACAATACGGAATCCTCCTACTATATATGGTATTTCAGCCAACGCTTATTTATATTTATTTACTAATATTCAATAATTCACGTATTTACGCAAGACATTACGTTTCTTACTTCACCCGATGACAATTCGGAAAACAATAGACCATTTAGAAAAAGGTCAAACCAAGAAAATTTTAAATTTGAAAAAGTGACATAAAAACCGGCCAAAAGAAAAAAGAATCATACCAAAAAGGTTATTAAAAAACCTGCAGTAATGCTGCAATACATATAATCAAATAGAAACACAAACATAAAAAAAATACTAATATTTTTGAAACATTAGAATACAATAATCTAGATGCAACAATAGAACTTTATTACGGATTGGGCTCATTCTTTTTAAAATTTTCAAGAACACTAAAGGTTAAACAATACTGACATTACTCTTAAAACTACGTTATTTAGTTAATTCTGGAGTCTGCTTTGCGAGTTTGAAACAGTCCTAATGAAATTATTAATTTTTCTGAAAAAATATGAATTAAAATCATGCAGGTTTTTTTATTTAACATTACTCGTACTTGTAACAAAACTTGTGATAATGGACTGAGAGTCAGTTTTGAAAGTGGCTTAAAATTATATAAGCTGTTAAGAAATTATAGCCCCAGAGATCTTTTATTAGGCAATTTAAAATATAATTAAGATAATGGTGGATTTTATGACGGTTAACAAATGACATTGATGACAGCGGCGTTGATTTTTTTTTGGTGTCCATTACTGCATAGAGTTTAAACTTGAACAACGATTGAGCTATGGATGGAACTGAAATGCTCGCTGAATAAGTTTGATTTAAAAATACTATACTACTTGTTTTGAATATACTTAACTTAGCAAATAACAAAAAATTTGCAAACTGATAAAAAGCAAAAAATGTCGATTTGCATTTAAATTTTTGGATTTCAATCTTCGAAAGGCAAAAATATAAACGTAATCAAGAGAGCGCCAAGCTCGAGCGAAGCGTCTCCGTTTCAGCCCAAAATTGCTTTTGTATGTCTGTCTGTCTGTCTGTTTGTTCTCCTCTACAGGTTGCGTTTCTCAACCGATACTCGTTAAAAATTGTGAGCAGGTTCGATAAATATATATTTTTTTGTCGACTCAGTTTTGAATATTTTTTTAAATTACGGAGAATATGAGGGTTAAAAACGTAAAAAAATCATAAATCAGCCATTTTGAAAAAAAAATATATACTCGCGAAATCTAAAGCTCACAGAGCCACTAGTGTACTAATTAACCGAGCGTTTCAGTTCGGCCAAAATTGCTTTCGTATGTCGTTCTGTTTGTTCACCTCTACAAGTCGCGTCTCTCAACCAATTCTCGTTAAATTTAGCTCATAAGAGCAGGCTCGATAAATATACAATAAAATTGTGATAATGTTAGTGTTAATATACCTACATATTTTATGTCGAGTCGAGTTTTCGGAATTCATTAAAAATGACGGATTTAGACTTGCGAGGTCTACAGCTCACAGAGCCACTAGTATTATAAATGTGTACATATATTTTGATGTTTAGATGTTTGTTCCGCCTTCCCGTTTAAAGTACTCAACGAATTTGAATGAAATTTGGAATGGAGATAGATTGTAAAAACGCAGAACGTGCATCAAACTACGTAAACGAAAAAAATAAGATACAAAAAGAAAACATACCGCCATTTTTTTTCTAAAACCCGCAATGGTGATCAAAATAAACCTACGTCGTTCTACAGGCTACATCGTTGGAAATCCACAAGAGTCCCCGAGACAGACTCCAGATTATCTGGAGGATATTACAAGCTTACTGTGACAAAAAAAAACCTATTAAAGCGTAAAAACATTAGGAGGATGAAAACATTCATTTAATGTAATAGTTGATCGATTTTCAATGCAATAATAAGTTTTTTTTCGACTTAGATTGGCTATTAAGAATTACTTAGTGTTTTTCTTGTTACTTATTTTTTTTTTTCAATTTAAGTCTTTAGACTTTTTGGCCGGTACAAAAATCAATCAATCAATCAGTCAATCAGCCTATTGAAGTCCACTGCTGGACGTAGGTCTCCCCAAGGGCACGCCAAAGCGCACGATCACCCGCTTTCCTCATCCAGCCACCACCAGCGACCTTCCTCAGGTCATCAGTCCACCTGGCAGGGGGGCGTCCCACACTACGTTTTCTGAGACGTCGTCTCTATTCGAGAACCCGTCTGCTCCAACGCACAATACTCAATACTCAATACTCAATTTATTGACAACGACAAGCTGCAAGTCAAAATACAAAAACAAGTAACATTGTTATTTTTCAAAACGGAAACACTCACGTAAAAATAAAAAATATCACAATAATAATAATAATAATGTATAAAAATCACGTATCGTTCAATAATTAAACAAATGACACTAAGTAAGAGGGGCTACTTAGCTACTACCTGTCAGTCTGTTGATAATCGGTAGCTTCATTATAGTTTTAAAATCATAAAAATGAAAATTTGTTAACCATTTTCTTAATCTGTTTTTAAATATCGAGGTAGAAGCTGCATTCTGGACATCAGCCGGTAACCGATTGTATATAAAAGGGCCGCGAACATGAACTGATCTACTCGATTTGACCAGTTTATGAGGAGCCGTTGCCAGCGCATACCTGTGTCTAGTATTATGGTTATGGCCGTCGCCGCGCCTTGGGAACATCTCCAGATTTTCATAGACAAACGAGGCGGCTTTATAGATGTATAAGCAGGGCAGTGGTAGGATATTATACTTTTTAAAGTAGTCACTTGCAGACTCATCATTTGGGATGCGGGCCATTGCGCGAATGGCTTTTTTCTGCATAGTAAACACACTGTGAACCTCGGCAACCGTGCGCCAAAGCTCTAGGCCACTGTGGCATAGTAGAAGACTACAACAGCTTCTACGTTAGCAGTGGGTGCCAGGCGACGCAACGCGAAGCAAGCCCGCCCCAATCTTCCACAAAGAGTCTTTATATGGACATCCCATTTCAACGCACTGTCCATCTCAAAACCCAGCATCCTTGTGGTGGCAACCTGTTTAAGTAATATGTCTCCGGTTTTTACTACGAACGGGGGTGGTGTGGCACCTCCTAGGGTGAAGCGCATGTAACATGATTTCTCAAGATTTAGTGCTGGGCCGTTGGACGTGAACCAATCAGCGAGCTGCTGCACCACAAGGTTGAGATTATGCTTGAGTTCGAGAGCTGAGCGCCCAGTGACCACTGCCGCTACGTCATTGACGTACATAAACACCTCAGCGCCACTGTTCTGCGACTGTTCTGCGCTCATCGGTTCTGCGACAGACGTGGCCAGCCCACTGCCACTTCAGCTTGCTACACTTCTGGACGATATCAACTAACTACCTTGGTCCTCTGCCGGATGATTTCGTTTTAGATTTCATCCCGTAACGAAATACCAAGCATAGATAGCTATATAGCTCGCTGAGTGACATGTAGCCGGTGGGCCAGCTTCACCGTCATGTTCCACGTCTCGGCTCCGTATGTCAAAACTATGTATGCGTTACAGATACGGTTTAGTACAGATATAAATACAGAAATTAGATATTATTTCTAAGTAGGTATATAGTATATTTTTCAGCTCAAGGTTAAAATTATTCTAAAATAAAAAAATCAAAATCAAAATTATTCTTTTTTCTTTTCTTTTTAAATAACTTAATGTACTTAACTTTTTCTGTTCACTGTACTATTTTGCATGTCGTTGTCGCCTATAATTGGAGATACAATTAGGCTAGTATCCTAAGGATATTTATTTAGTTGTAAGTATTATTGTTATCTCTGTTGGTGACCTAACAAAATAAAATAAAAATAAATAAAATAAAATAGTGTAATAGTTCGGAATTGGGGTCTTTAGTTTGAAAATACTTATAGTTTAATTTATTGAATGGTGTGTTTGCAAATAAAAAAAAAAAAGATATCATCCAATAAAACTGAGTAGGTAGCTCAAATAAATTGCTGTCAAACAATTTTAAAAGAAACTCCTCACCACTATAAGATTTAACGGATTAAAGAGGCTATTTGGATTGATATTTAAAACTGGCCGGCTGGCATGGATCCCGTGTAATAGAGCGTGGCCGGCGCGGGCTGACCCACTTCATTGCTCAAAGCGTGATGCTGGACCGCCCAGGAGCCACGGAGCCTGGAAGAGCCGTTAGCAGATGGCCAAGCTTACTGTAGGCATTGTTGTCTTAGAATTTCTCTCTGTGGCCGAGCAGTAGAACGTTCGGCTCTCACGTACTCTTCAGGACTCACAATATGAAAATCACTTTTTGAGATTGTCTTCAGTTTGGTTCGGATATTGCAAGCTAAGTCAACTTACTGTCAGAAAAATATGATGATTTTGTTCTTGGTGAGCCACGTTAAGTTATTGGATCAGACTATTATCAATACTCGGTATTTATTTCGTTATAAGACTATGGCGGCTCTTAACACTGATGCCAGGGTTTGTGAGGTCGGTTATCAACCTTTTAATCCGATGATTATTCCAATAGGTGTGCTTGGCTGCGTAGAGTAAAGTGTGTATAATAATTATAATTTTCCAATGTATTTTCTTTCTATTATTTGATGTAATAATTTTCAACAACGTTTTTTGCTTACTTTTGAAACAAGAGATCTGAGCTAAGCAGGTGTTACTACTACAATGTGAAATATGGAGCATAACTGAGTGCATAGTCACCTAGTGTAAAGCATACATTCGTAGAAGCAACATTATTTGCTACATTATTTAGCCTGTAGGCACATAAATGTTTCGTGTAGCTTAGCTTTGATTTCGCTCACCGCTAAGCTACCTCACACATCACAAAGTCACAAATAAATTCAAATAGAATCATGTCTCTTTCAGTTGCTTTACATCTCTATACTGATTCGTGCAGCCGTGCCAGTAACGTATAGCCTGCAGCCTGCATCCGATAAAATACCCTTCATTTGTCGACCACTCTATTACCACCACACAAAGACTATTTTCCCTCACCAATGCCGATACTAAACCCTGCTTCCCAACAGCGTAAAGCTCAGACTGCAAAATCCATTCTGCGGTCTTCAAAATGGTGCTGCAAAAGAGTTTCTATAAAGTTTTAGTTCAAGAAGCGAATGTAAAAGTTTGTAAGATTTCTGAACTTACAAAGATGCATTTTGCGGTTGCCGGAATGCGGAAGTTGAGAAGTTAAGACGTAGTTTCGGTGGATTTAAGTGAATGTTTAAGTTGGTTAGGTCTTCCAAGTTTCCCAATAATGAAGTTGCAAGTTGCTCTGCAAGCAGTCACAACGTAATGTTTGGTTAACTAGAGGAATTATAATAGTGACGCCGCCGTAGTAGTAATTTCTATTTCTACGAACAGCTACGGCGTAGCAATTGCTACGAATATGCTACGATAAGAGGTTTAAAACTACAGTTTTTTGTATAATAGTACTATGATTGTCGGTGGTATAGCGGCTAGGGCGACTACCTCCTGTCTGAAAGACTTGGGTTCAAACCCTACCACGTACTAATGTGTTTTGGAATTCTACATTCATAATACGTTTATACTAACTGTGAATCATGATAAAAACTGCACACTTCTGCTAAGAAATTTAAAGGTTGTGTGTGAACTGTGAAGTCAACCAACCTACCTACTGAACATCATAGTGATGTAATTATTTTCAACCAATGTTATAAAATGCAAAAATATAAAAGGCTTAAAATTAATTGTTCAATTATTTGAAACTCATTGCATAATAAGCAATGACGACATATTAATCAGTTTATAATTAATTAGCTACAAATGCACATAATAAATAGATCGAACGTTCAAAAGTGATACATTTTTCATAGCAAATCACATTTCGCTATGAAAAATTCCATCATCTGGCTAGAGACGTTCATGATTTAAATAAAAAAATTAAACACAGTTTGGATCTCGGCGCCTTTTTGTGTCCGTCAGCGGATTATGCTCGTTTCCCGGACGCTGCCCTTTTTGAAGTGAGGAAATTAAATTTTTAATGGAATCTGTTAGAGACTAGATTTTCGCTTTAGTTTTTCATGTCATTACTACGCTTTTGAAATACTGGAGGATTAAATACATTTTAGTTTAGCTTTTCGTTGGCCAACACGAAAACTATGATGGCGGTGGATAAAATTGCGGAAATGTGTTGTTTTTGTCTTAAAGTGAATCTGTCCAAAACTGAATTTGTTGTTAATTGAACGAGGGCAAATGAGGAAAAAAGACAAATATTTCATATAGGTATATTATTGGCTCATTAAAATTTATAAAGTTTTTATGAAGTCGTTGTTACTATATTTTTGCGAGTAAAAGTGTTAGTTATAATGAGTTCATATTTCTAAGTTTCTTAATCAATTAATCGTCGAGCTCGTTACAAGTACATAATTTGTTCTTTGTTTCATACAAACTCATTCCAAGGTGCTGTTCCTCCAAACTGCGAGGGAGCTCGGCCCGATGTCTCCCTCACTTAACTCTTAGCCTTTTTCGTGATAAATTATGTTTGTAACTTTTACACCTTCACCTGTTAATTGCTTTCCGTTTTCATTTATCTTTACATTTAGATTTTTTCATACCTAGGACCAACGCCTAGGACTGAAAAAGTCGAATGGTGCTAAAAAAATAAACTTCGACAATAAATGATAATTAACGAGCATTTTTGTCGATTTTTACTCCTTCGTAAAAACTGCTGCGGCGGATTGCGCCCTCTAAAACTCAGCTTTATGAGATCACGAGAGCGTGTTCTTTACAAAATATCATGAAGAAAACCACTAGAATTTTTGATGATGTACTATGATTGGTTATAGATTTTTTTCCTGGGATATGTTAGTAGTACCTAGGAAGGAATAATATTGATTTTATATATTAGAAGTTTAATGTAAATTATAGGTATCTCTATCTTTTTTCTTGACGACACTTTTGTTTTTAAATAATTTTTTTGGGTATGGGTATGGTACCCATAAATTGTAACTAACTACGCGTCTCTACAATGGTCTACAATCTCGGACAATACGTATTGACAGGTCTCATAATTGGTCGAAACTGAAGTGAGCCGCGAGGTATAGGCCGCTCAGAGATATTTAAATGTGCAAATGCACCTATGCATTTCGGAAAGTAGCGCCTTGACATGTGGTGTCCAGTGGGTGGTTGGTCCGAGTCTACAACCAACTTTTCACGGGGGGAAGCGAAGGTTTGCTCCACTATATAGACACTTAGTTATCCTTAGCTTTCAAGACACAGTCCCAAATGGTTGGAAGTTATAACTTTGTAGCCGTTTCTCTAGTGCAAAAGTAGATACAGAGGTAATCTTGGTTTTAGTTCTTATACAACTATAAAAACACTTCATTAGCGAGTTTGTAAAACCATCAGCGTCATCTAGTGATAAGAAATTGAACTAACTTTCTACAAAGGGTTCTTACACATAGGGAATATCGTCCCCTTATTGGCAGAATTCATTAATTGACCAAATCTTACTTATGAGTTAGAGGCGTTTAAAGTTTTTAAAATTTTAAACTCAAATAAATTACGCAATTGAATACTCACACTTGTCAATGATATTTTGAATTGTTCAGTAAAACCTCCTCTTTCATTTGCAGTATCCTATATTTTAGGTTCTTTTACCGATATGTTAATATAGAGTACAATTACTTTTGCCGTTAGTGATAATTTCCCAAAGTGTAGTTAGTGATTTTGGCACTGTAGCTAACTTAGTGACTTTTTCACGTTTGAAATGTTTGATTTTTTTTTTGGCCAATATAACTGACTTATACATTTGATTGAAAATTTCCTTCAAATAACCATCAAAACTAAGGTATAAGAGGATTCTTTAATTGAAAAGTAACGAAACGAGCATTAAACTAAAACTTGTCTTTTACCTGACAAACTAAGACCAAGTAGGTAATTAATATGCTTGATAATAAAGAACAGTAAGTAATACAATACGAGATCAAATCTTCAGTTTCAAGCATTACAAGTAAATATCATATAAAAAAAGAGTATTAATAATCAAATTTAAACAAAAAACTCTCTCTCTGTCAACAAAAAACCACTAGAATTAAGGTTTAAAACTGTTCTTTAATTGAAAAGTAACTAAATATTATCCATGTAATACCAAGTCAGTTAATTTATTTAGTCTCTAGGTCCTTCTGTCTTTTTTATATTAATTAAGCAGGCAAACGAGTGGACGAGCCACAGTGGTGGTAAGTGGTCATCGTCGCCCATGGACATTCGCAACACCAGGGGAGTTGCCAACGCATTGCCAGCCTTTGAGAGCCCTGATTACTCGCCCCTGTCTTAAGTTATTACATAATTATCTAACCTAACAACATGGATCTTACAACTTTTTACGGTAGAAGAGTTGCGTTTCTTTTTGTAGATAGTCCTATATTGTTTCCTTTCCGGTAACTATTAAGAATCTGCCTGCAACTAAATTTAGAAACGCGTTTTACAATTTTTTAATGGAGCGATGTTTTTATAGCGTTGAGGAATATTTAGAACATAAGCACAAAGATTAGGTTAAGATTGACATTAATAATTATTAATAAATGACATGCATGCAATCATTGTTTATAATTCTAATTTTTAGAAATATCTTTTTTAATTTACTTAATAAATTTTGCATACCAAGTAATTTACTGGTTAAGTGTGTGATACTACCAAAATGTAACAACTCTGTAAAAACCACATTTAGTGCAAATAAAGCTTCTATTTCTATTTCTATTTCTATTTCTCTATTTCTTGATTACCAACAACGGATTTTCTTAAAGCCCACTGTCTGTCTTATGAGCTTTTCTTATTTAGGGCCGCACTCTTAAAACGTCAGTAAAAGTTAATTCTTATGTAAAATTGTTATCTCTCATTCACTATAAATACTGTCAATCTAACAGAAAATTACAACATCATGATACAGAGGGTTAACTTGAACTTACTGCGCACTCAAAGTTTTTTTAAATAATTAATTACTTTAGTCATTGGATTAATTTTCAAATCTTGCGGCGAGACGTGTTGTACTTCTAAGTTGAATAAGTATCAAAATGAATCTACTAGCGACATCTCTGTTACAGAATGTGTAAATTAAACCCTATTGTCATCCTGCTTATATTTCTTTTATGAAGGTATAAAATAAAAAGTCAGTCTGTGCCGAATCTCGAACTCGTTTAATTTCATTAGGTTATGGGCTATCTTTTTTCCAAGTTAATTCAGTATTAAAAGTTATTTTGCATTACGTTCGTGTTGTGAAAGATGTCGGCGAACTATTTAGCCAGTGTGCCTAAGTTAAAAGGCAGAGAAAACTATGATGAGTGGACATTTGCAGTTGAAAATTTACTCGTGTTGGAGGGAACATTACATTGTGTGAAGCCGGTGGAAGGGAAAGCAATTAAGCCCGAAGATGATGCGAAAACGCGGGCCAAATTATCCCTAACCATTGATTCAAGTTTGTATGTTCATATCAAGAAGACGACGACTTCGAAAGAGTTATGGGATAAACTCAAAACCTTATTTGATGACTCAGGTTTTTCGAGAAAGATTTCGTTACTACGTCACTTGATTTCAATAAGACGAGAAAATTGTGAGAATATGACCTCCTATGTGACACAAATTGTGGAAACATCGCAAAGATTGAGTGGAACTGGTTTTGAGATAACAGAACAATGGATTGGATCATTGATGTTGGCAGGATTACCAAATAGTTTTTTGCCAATGATTATGGCCATTGAACATTCCGGCATTCCAATCACAGCTGACGTCATCAAGACAAAGTTGATTGATTCAGAACCGTTGACAACAGTGACATCGAACGAAACGCAGAATTCTGTATCGGCGTTTGCTTCAAAGTGGGCGAAACAAAAACCCAGATATGGCAACACCAATCAGGGCGGGACGTCAATGTCAAATGCCAAAGTGACAGGTGGAGGAATGAAGAAAATAACCTGCTACAAATGCAAAACTCCGGGTCATTATCGAAATCAATGTCCGATGGTAGAAAAAACAAGCAAAAATAAGTCCACAAATGCTTTTAGTGTAGTTTTCATGAGTGCTAAATATGGAAAAGACGAGTGGTACGTGGATTCGGGAGCTAGCGCTCACATGACGGCCGTTGAAAGTTGGATACAAGAAGTATCGAGTCCACAAACATTGCCCGAGATTATGGTTGCAAATCAAGAAAAACTTCATGTCTCGTGCAAAGGCAATGTTAGTATATCAACGCAGCAAGGTTATGATATAACAATCAAGGATGTTTTATGCGTTCCAAGCCTGACGACAAACTTATTGTCAGTGAGTCAGTTGATCAAGAATAACAACAGTGTTTCTTTCTCAGAAAGTCAGTGTCTTATATACAATGCGAAGAAAGAACTGGTGGCTGTTGCTAATTTAACTGACGGTGTGTACAAGCTAGACATATGTGCTACACCAGTGACAAAATGTTTACTTGCCAGGGATGATGCTAAGTTATGGCACAGGAGGTTGGGACACATAAATACAAATGACTTGAAGAAAATGAAGAATGGCGCCGTGGAAGGCGTTAGCTATGAAGACAGTTATGAGGTGACTAAATCTAACTGTGTGATTTGTTGTGAGGGGAAACAGTCACGTCTGCCGTTCTCCACAGGCACAAGAGCAACAAAAGAGCTAGAAATTGTGCATTCTGATGTGTGCGGGCCAATGGAAACCAAATCTATTGGACAGGCAAGGTACTACCTACTCTTTGTAGATGATTATAGTCGCATGTCTTTTATATACTTCATGAGAGAAAAGAGTGAGGTGTTTAAATACTTTAAAGAGTTCAAATCATTGGTGGAGAAACAGAAAAATGCAAACATCAAGGTGTTACGAACAGATAATGGGGGAGAGTTTTGTTCAAAACAGATGGAAGATTTTTTGAAAATGTCTGGAATCATACATCAAAAGACTAACCCCTACACACCACAACAAAATGGGATGGCCGAGCGAAACAATAGAACAATTGTTGAAAAAGCAAGGTGTTTGTTGTTTGATGCTAAGTTAGAAAAGAAATTTTGGGCAGAGGCAGTTTCCACAGCCGTCTACTTGAAAAACCGTTCTATAGCATCAGGATTGAATGACAGCACGCCATATGAAATGTGGTATGGCAAGAAACCCCAAATGAGCCATATACGAGTTTTTGGCAGCCCAGTCATGGTGCATGTACCTAAAGAAAGGAGGACCAAGTGGGACAAGAAAGCACAGCAGCACATTCTTGTTGGTTACTCAGAATATGTAAAGGGCTACCGAGTGTTCGACCCAGTTAAAAACCAGGTCACCACCAGTCGGGATGTAGTGGTAATGGAAGGAGCAGTGACAGGAGGAACGTCTGCAGCCAGTGAAGCAACATGGTGTGTGGAAGAAGCGTTTCCAGTTCCTGGAGAAGATGATCGTTCAGTGGGGGAAGATAATAGTGAGGAACGATTAGAATCAGAATCTCAGTACAGCTCTGACAGTGAATTATCACAGCAAACATTTTATGAGGCAGATGAGACCTTTTATCCTCAAACTTCATCACAGTGCAGCAGTCCGATTAGTTCACCAGTAAGACCTGAGATCTTGAACAGATCAAAGAGGGTGCGGCGGGAGCCTGACAGATTCGATCCAGCAGGCTGGTTGGCCACTGCAGATCCTGAGCTGACAGTGTCAGAAGCCTTGAGCAGTCCCGAGAGCGTGCAATGGAAGAAGGCGATGGACGAGGAGTTGGAGTCATTTCGAAAGAATGAAGTTTTTGAACTTGTTGATGCTCCAAAAAGAGCTACAATAGTGCAGTGTCGTTGGGTGCTAAAGAAAAAGTTCAAAAGTGATGGTGATGTGCAATATCGTGCGCGGTTAGTTGCCAAGGGGTTTACCCAAAAACGTGGAATAGACTATGAAGAGACTTTTTCGCCAGTTGTGCGTCACTCGACACTTAGACTGTTGTTCGCATTAAGTGTAAAACTAGGACTGGACATTACTCAGTTAGATGTAAAAACTGCTTATTTAAATGGTCTCTTGAAAGAGGATATTTTTATGTGTGTACCTGAAGGTTTTGTACCTATAATGGGAGGTAAAGTTCTTAAACTCAAAAAGGCAGTGTATGGATTAAAACAATCCGCCTTAGCTTGGTATGATAGAGTTAGGGATGTACTGTGCAAAAATAATTTTAAAAATTGTATACAAGAGCCATGTTTATTTACAAAGATGAGTACTGATATTAAAATTGTTGTAGCGTTGTACGTAGACGATTTCCTAATTTTTTCTAACAATCAGAACGAAACTGAAAAATTGAAATGTATTTTAAAGTCTGAATTTGAAATTAAAGATTTAGGAGAGGTTAAGCAGTATCTAGGAATGAATATTAATGTACACAAAGATTGTAATATCTATGAGATAACTGTAGATCAATAACAGTACATAGAAGAATTATTGCAAAAATTTAAAATGACTGATTGTAAAACAGCTGATACACCTATAGAGAACAAATTGAATATAGCCAAGGCAGAAAAATGTACATCAGGTATTAGCTACCAAAAACTTATAGGTTGTCTTATGTATCTTGCAGTCATGACAAGACCTGATATAGCTTACTCCGTTAGTTACCTAAGTCAATTTAATAATAACTATAGTATTGAACATTGGAACTATGCTAAAAGGGTTCTGAAATATTTAAAGAAAACTAAAATGTATTGTTTAAAGTTTAGCAGTCAAGGAGAAAGCTTGCAAGGTTTTGTAGATGCTGACTGGGCCAGCGATAGCTTGGACAGAAAATCTTACACTGGATTTTGTTTTGTAATGTCAGGTTCAGCTATTTCATGGCAGAGCAGAAAGCAAACAGTTACAGCTCTCTCAAGTACCGAAGCTGAATATGTTGCGCTCTCTGAAGCTTGTAGAGAAGCAATATATCTAAGAGAACTTTTGTATGAACTAACAGGATGTTTTATAACAATTAGTTTAAATTGTGACAATCAAAGTGCTTTGAAGATGGCCACCAATCATCAATGCCACAATAGATCTAAGCATATTGATGTCAAACATCATTTTGTAAGAGAGACCATCAAAAGTGGAAAGGTAGAGATAAGTTATTTGCCTACAAATGAAATGCCTGCAGATTTATTGACTCTTGGCCTGCAGATTTATTGACTCTATCGACGATTGGTCTGGGCATTATCAAACATTATAAGTTTATGGAAAGTTTAGGTATTGTTGCAATGTAATAAATTATAAATTTGTATTTTAGTTGTATGGGTGATATGAAATATATAGTTTATTTTGATAAGTGGGGGTGTTGTACTTCTAAGTTGAATAAGTATCAAAATGAATCTACTAGCGACATCTCTGTTACAGAATGTGTAAATTAAACCCTATTGTCATCCTGCTTATATTTCTTTTATGAAGGTATAAAATAAAAAGTCAGTCTGTGCCGAATCTCGAACTCGTTTAATTTCATTAAGACGACTTGTGAGGATTCTCGAAAACAGCTTATAGACGTGACTTAAGAGCGCGATTGGTCTGAAGTTATTCAGGAGAGTTAAATCTCCTTTCTTGAAAACAGCGCCACCACGCTCCTACTCCACGCCTTCGGGGTAGTTTCATTGGCTACGACGGAATAAAATAGCTCTTTTAGCTTTCTCAGTACTAGAGTACCTCCTGTTTTGAGAAGCTCGGAAGTGATTCCGTCTTCGTCAGGAGCCTTCCCATTTTTAAGCTATTTCAGAGCCCCTTCAATTTCGTCTTCATCTACGTCTGAGAGATCTTCAGTAAAGTGGCGTGTCAGTGTGGCTCTTGGGTCGTTCACGTCAGGCGAAGGCTTTGGGACATGCGAGGCAAATTGACGGCCATAAAAGTTTTCGACCTCGGCGAGGATTTCTGGAACTGATGTGACGATTTTGACTTCTGAATTTTTGAACTTCGTCAAGTGGCTCCTACCCAGTCTTTTAGCACAGACTTTTGACCCCCGATTTTGCTCAATCGCCTCTTTTATGAGTTGCGTATTGTGGCTTCGTAGGTCTCGTCTTACCGACTTGCGGATATCTTTATTCAGAAGGAGGAGGTCCGACGACGGAGCTCCCTCCGGCATCTTGCGTCGAATCCTCATCAGTTCCAGAGTTTCTGCCGAAAGTTTAGACTTTTGGCTACCCCGCTTTGCCTTAAAGTGCCTGGTTCCCACTTTTCGAATTTAATCTTGACACACTTTCGAGGTCCTTGCCTACATCTGCCGTGGATTCAAGTGCGGCAAAAGCTGTTTTCGAGAGACCTCACAAACCGTCTCGCCGCAAGATTTGATGCCTTCCAGCCTCCGGAACAAGCTGGGTTTTGAAAAGGTTTCAGTACCGTAGACCACATTCGCACAGTGAAACAGGTACGTGGAGGTACTGAGAAGCCTGTACAGTATGGCGTCGATATCCGTCCAAGTACAGATTCATAAGACAAAACCCATTCAGTTGCTCAGAGGAGTGAAACAGGGGGATGTCATCTCTCCGAAACTGTTCTCAAACGCACTGGAGGATGTCTTTAAAACCCTAGACTGGAATGGATTGGGCATCAACATTACTGGTGAGTGTCTCAGTCACCTCCGCTTTGCTGACGGCATAGTGATAATGGTTGAATCGTTGCAGGATCTGCAAAAAATGTTGCACAGTCTTAACGCTGCCTCATTGTCAGTCGTTCTTCGGATGAACTTGGACAAGACTAAGGTCATGTTCAACGAATTAATCATTCTGAAAGCGATCTCGATCAATGGCGAAGTGTTCGAAGCTGTCTAAGAATATGTCTACCTCGGGCAGGCATTGCAGTTGGGTAGAGACAACTTCGAGCGTGAAATCGCAAGAAGAGTACAACATTTGGGCTGGGCAGCATTTGGGAAACTAAGTCATATCATCGCCACTACCGCAATGCCTGAAGAGCAGGGTGTAAATTCAGTGAGTACTGCCCATATTCACATACGGAGCCGAGACGTTGTACATGACGGTGAAGCTGGCCCATCGGCTACAGGCACTCAGCGAGCCATGGAAAGTTCTATGCTTGGTATTTTGCTACGGGATAAAATCCGAAACAAAATCATCTGGCAGAGGACCAAGGTAGGTGTAGATAGGTACCTTTCAAAAGTAACTTGTAAAATGGTCAACGGAATGAAAAAAGCTTTTTAATAATAAATTCAACCAACGAAAAAGTAACTAAAAAGTGTAAAATAAAATAAACGTTCTCTTAATATACTCGATAACATAGAATCTTAAAATGACCTATATTTTGCAATTAAATCACTATTAATTATTTACAATTTATCTACATTTTTTGTAGTCGGTGCCAGCCTAAGCTAGAAAAACCGAACCACTCATATGCAGAAATGCTTTAAATTCATTTTTTTTTATGTATCATGTTCATTTTAGTCTAGGTAGGTCCCCCACAAGGAGGACCGACGATCTGGTGAATGTCATGGTTTGACGCTGGATGCGGTCAGCGCAGGACCGGGCATTGTGGAGGCCTGAGGTCTTTGTCAAGCTGTGGACGTCTTCGACTGAATGATGATGGATGATGATGTATTGTATATAGAACAAGAACAAACTGAGAATACCTACCTGCAATCATTGGCTGGTACGGCCATGCCATTTTTTTTGGCGATATTATGGCTCGTGGCGTAATGGGTCGCTGCGATCGCGTGTGTTTGAGAGCGGGCAAGTAACAACCACCTAATGATCAACTAAATTAAGGTGAAATTAGGTAATCAATTTCAATTGATTACCTTTTACCGTTAAAAACAAAGTTTAAAATTTCAGGAGAATTCACTAATTACTTTGTTATAAATTTTGTAGTACTTGTCGAGTACCTATTACATGGTGGCAAAGATCACTATCTACGGATGGTTACTTGAGCATGATAGCCAATATCATTGGTCCCATCGCGACAAAACTAACTAGACGTACTAAGTGAATTATTAACACAGTAAAAAACGAGTTTGATTTCAGCAAAATTAACTAATTGAATTGAAAAAATATATCAGGTGTCCTTAATGAATTTAACATGAAGAAAAATATATTTTGGCAAAAGTCATCAAGCATATTTAGTGATTCTGGCATTATAATTTAAGAAGCAATTTTTTTTGGCTAAACTTACCATGTGCTTATAATGACAGTCAAAGGGTCAATTTATTTTGTAAATAATCACCATGTGCGCTTAGTGATTTTGGTTTTTTATTCCTTGAAGTCTCGATACCATACCAATAGTCACTAAGAGCATTTAATGACTGGGGTTGGAAAATAAAAGCCATTAGTTAATTTTTCCAAACTCGGTTCTAGCCCAAGTCTGTACTTAATGAATATTTACTTTTTCTATCTCGCGATATACGCATCGTATCAATGTGTGAGTAAAAAGGGAACGTAGAGCAGCTTTTGCTTATAACGCTGATGTCAATAACTCATTTTGGTCAATGTTGTCAGTTAATGGATTTTGCCACTAAGGTATGCACAATATTTTTAAATTCATTTATCGAAATATTTCAAATTCTAGATAAACACATAAAAAATATTTTTTCAAATATCTTGCTCGGAAACAAAGGCCTTCAAAGTTGATGGTTACACAGAGAGGTCCGACGTTTTTTTATGTATATTATTTCCTATTGCGTTCGTTAGCGAATTTGTAAAACTAACAGCGTCATCTAGCGGTGAAAGGTTGAACTTATTTTACTACAAAATATTTATTATCTGTTATTAATGTTAGGTAATTTGTCCGAATTCTGTAGGTGACAATCCATGTATTATTAATAAAAATTTATTTGTAAGAAACTAATTTGATAAGTTTAAGTAATTCTAGGAACACTACATTATAATGCAAAATTACAAAACGTTATTAGAAATTTTTGATGGGATACAAACGGAATAATTAATTTAATCGAACTTCTAATAGTTTATTGAGAATATCGTATTAATTTCACGAAGGTAAAATTCAAACTCTTTGATTACTAGACCATAGAGTCAGTTTCGTTTTTACCGAAAAGAAAGACGATTCCGTGCTTCGGAAGGCATTGGCTACAATCTGCAGGAGTCGTCACTCGAGCCAAGTCTATAATATAACATAGCAACTTGCATCGCGATACCGTTATTGTATTGGAAATCACAAATAATTTATTATTTAGCTTCTATGGCCGAGTGGTCGAGTGTTTTACTCTCTTTACGGAGATTCCGGGTTCAAATCCTAGTGGAGACACTGTTAAACGAAAATGTCCTTGTTAGACTTTTTCCAGTTTAGTTAGGACATTGCTGCCTGAATCACCTAATTATCCGAAAAGAAAGATAATTCCGTTCTTCGGAAGGTACGTTAAGCCGTGTGTCTTGGCTACTATCTTGTAGTGTAATAGGTTCTACATTAATTATGTAACCAAGGTATGTGAGGTTAGTTGTCGACCTTAAAATCCACAATATGAAGAAAAAGAAGAAGCCAGCCTAAGTTCACAATTTGTAATCAGCTAACGATAGACTTTCACGATACCGTCACAAACCTAAAACTCCTTAACAAAGAATAGCCTAAGTATCGGGGAATTCAGGGTAAGGTTTTGTAAATCTGTAAACTGTAAGCTTATTATATAAGCATCGTCAGTTTATTGGCCAGCTGGACTACTAAATACCCAGTTTCTAACTTATGTTATTTTCGGAACAGTCAGTATAAACAATAAGCTTGCAAAGCACCGAAAACGCTATCTAAACTAAACAAATACCACAAATAAATAACAAAACCTAGCTTTGGAGCTATGGATAATTAAGAAAAAAAATAGGAAATGTCTCGAGGTTAGGATTAGTTCCTAACGTAAAACATATTGAATGAAACACGGCAAATTGTAAAATAAAAATAACTTTAACAAAAAAGTAGAAACCTCCTTCAAATTACCTTATATGGTTATCTTCACTAAAAAGTAACAAATAAAATAACATTTTAGATGGAACATAAAAAAATATAGCTAATAGCCAATATCCTCATTTAAGTAGATAGGTAGTGTATTAAATAAATATTCAGAATTTTGTACTTACTTTTGGAGTCGGTGCCAGCCTAAAATTGTAGACGACGAAACTACGAGTATTACTTTCATCGAATGAAACCTACCCGGAGTTTCTTCCTAGGGAAGGCGCGCGATGAGGACTCTAGAAGCTTCTCGCGAACAGAGACTTTACTAGTAAACAGAGTAGTAGTCATTTCAAACGCCACAGTAAAGTTGGATAGAGAGGCCGAGGCTACTACAATAGACGGCCACATAAAAATCTCCAAAAAGGCCTGTGAAATTGTTCCGGGAGCGCTAACTCATAAACACGGAGATAATTCCGCACACTAAATAACAACATACATAACAACGGTACACCTTATCTCGCGTTGTGTTTAGCATTTGTATGCGGACAACGCGTAGCGTTAATGTCCCGTGTGGCTGTGAATTACGCGATTTACAAAATTCAAGTCGTAATTTTAAAAATATTAACATAGGCGATGCGGAATTTCGGCAAATACGGAAATAGGCGATGAAGAAACGACACTCTTAAAAAGTTAAAATCTTGAACACTTTTCACATGAGCTCTATCGTGTCACTCGCGCTGCTATCCATACTGTGCAGGATTAAGTCCGCGCCTGCTATATTCCTTATTACCACTTTGGTTGAAATAGCGATTAGATCCTTTGAAAAAAAAACATTCTGTGGTAAACGCTCCCTTATAAGGATGTAAGTTCCTATTTCTCACAAAATGAACGTTTTTTTGATGTAGCAGTAAGCGATCAGCTCTCATTACGAAGGATTCGGGTTCGGATTCGGGATAGTGTGGTTGGGATACTGTCCTCAGTCTGGTTAAAACATTACAGGTTGAATCATCATTCTGTGAACGGGAGGTATGTTTAGCTGCGATGGACTCAAAATAGACACAACATCAGAGCCCGTAAGCAATTTTACAACTCGGACAAATGATAATAATGGAAACGGTCTATGGCAACTTTAATTGCGACGGTGATATCATCGTCCGAAAAATCTGTTGAATAAAGTAGACTGCCATTCACTGCCATTTTCCTGGCCACACGCCCGAGCCTGTCTCACCTTCGCCGGCTCACGATAATCGCTGATTTATGTCTAATATTGCACATGATTCGGAACGCTCATTTCAGCCGAGTTTTTGTTCCACACAGAGCTAACAAACGTTACAGACATATTAGGAAAACATTTACAAAATCATTGTAGGTAAGAGTAAGGTAGGAATGGTTTATGTTTGGCGTTTACTCGCATTTTTGAACGCTGTGCGAGTCAGCTGCTGAAGTGTGACGCACGGAAGATCGACGGACGATAACTTGACTGTTCGCTAGTGAGACACGTCATACCAATAAAACAAAGAATTCAAGATGTTTTTACAACTCGAAATCAAGAAAACAAACCAAATGATAGACTATTGGTGGATTTTAAAGATATTTGAATTTTACTCTTAATCTTATTGATACTGCTACATAGTTTCAACGTAGGTAATCAAAATATTAATCACGAAAGTGCAACACAACTTTATTACAAATATTTTCATCTGAAATTTTAACATATAAAGTTCGATTTATAAAATTGTCTATCATGTTTTTTACAGAAACATTTTAATTTATTCCGTTCGTTTAGTATTTCAAAAACAGATATTGTTTGTGGAAATCTATGAAACTTTTATAAAAATAACAGTTGAAACCTAAATAGGTACAATATGCTCTGCGTTGTGAGTGGAACTCCATGTTTTTTTTTTCACTTGTTCCACTTTTATTTTTTAAAGTGTAATGAATACCGGTTGTCCTACATCACTGTTTGGCAGTAAAATATTGAAACAATACAATAGATACCTCATTTAAAACCCACCTCATTCCAACGGTCCTCAAAGTTATATCTGGAATATATCCTTATATTCGTGCTTCTGCGCATCGCCTTGAACGCGTGGCTGGAATTTTATTGGTTATGGCCCATCGGTGTTGCGATTTCAATAGAACAACGGATAATGTGACGTCTGACCTGGTTCCCCAAGGTTTATGAGAAGAATATAAGCTTACGAACGATATCATTTCAAACAATTCTGTGAGAGGAAATACTTCGTTATTATTTTAGCCGCGGAATTATAGTGCTTTTACTTGAAGACAGGATTATGAGATCCAGAGCTAATGATAACGTTAAAGGAGAGTATGTAGTACAGGAATGGGAATAGATTTATTATAATTACAAAGCCTTTGAAAAGAAACACCGTCCGCCATTTATTTTTTTCGTCTAAAAATGTCTGTACAATTTTGAGCGTAGCTTATCGAAGGTATTTAAAAAATTGAGCTAGCAAAGCTGAAGAATAGGTCACTAGTATGGAAGGATGAATTCAAATCCCACCAAGTAACAAACTGTTTTTGAAATTCGAATCCATATTACTGCACTTTTTAGAAATTTAATGGTTATAGGCACGTATTCAACTAAAACACTGCCTTCTTTTATTAAACACAGGGTGAAAGTCGGATTACATCGTTATGCTTGGGTCGCATTTGGGATGGTACATTAATAAGTTCATCGGTGAAGACAATTTATATTTTGTGCAGTTAACAACAAAGTTGCTTTAGCCTATTCGAAATTTAAAAGCTATAGAAATAGAACAGCTGTTATAGCAACGCCCAAACTTACTGACCGAAAACCAATGAAGCATTTATAATGTAATGTAAGTGGCAGTTAAGTGGTGGTTTCGTGAGGCCACTTACCCGCGTGTAGTGGGGCTCGACTACCGACCCTCCTCTAATAAGGAGAGGGACGAATAAAACCACTCGGGCCGCGATCGAGAAATTTCAAGTTAAGTGTGTAAAGATGGCGGCGTTATTTGTGTATTCTATAAATCATAATATTTAAATGCACAAAAAGAACCAATATTTTTAACAAATAAAATATATTAGAAACTACCTATATTATATGAAAGTTGTAAGAACATGCGATTTATTAGTACTGTGCCTACCCTACATTAGGGCGAAACAAGATAGTCCTGTTTCGCCCTAATATAGAGTAGGCTCGAGCCCCTCGGTGGGGACGTTAATGAGCTGTTGATGAGACTGTCTCGTGCATGATAAAATCATAGTAATTAAGTTTACAAAGTTGATAATTGTCTTTCTTTCATGGAAATAATGCAAATAGACTTATAACTGCGGGAATAAAATATGATTTCTATTAAAAAAACAAAACAATACGGGCGTAATGCGGTAGAGACAGTCTAGCGATGTCATAAGATGATATTATTATAATATCTTTTGATGCAATGAGTCTTTAAGAATTTGAAAACTGGTATCATTAGTCATTAGGTTGAATCATCTTATTAGGTGATAACAAAACTGCAAAAGCATGAAGAGTATTTTTCATATTATTTTTAAATATTACTTTGAATGAAAGATATTCTTAAGAAAAACGTATCATTTCAAAATCAGTTTGATATTTGTATTTATGCAAACAAAATAATTGTTAGGAAAAAAACATCTTACGATTGTAAGCTTCGTCGCACCAGCATCATTGGCTTTTGAATCAACTTGAAAAAAGTATGCATTATTTTTATATTGGATTTTCGGAAAAGGCACAATGTTAATTTTATGAAATTTTGTAAGTATGAATAAATTTAAAAAATAAAGTATAAAAACACTATTAACAGTATTAAATGACTTGAAATGATTCAAGTCATTTAATTATTTATTTCTTATTTAAAAAAAAAAGTTTTTAATTCAAAATACAATAAAATTCAAAATACAATAAATCTTTGTCGTTATTATTAAAACGCTGAGAGAACAGAAACTATGAGTGACAGTGGTGTAGTAGCTGCCTCCCGTCCAGGAGACATGGGTTCAGTTCCCACCACGTTCCAAAGTGTATTTTAAATATTTCTTATATTCATTTATTCGACGCACTTACAGTAAAAAAAAACATTGTACATTTTTGATGAGATTAAAGATGACAAATTATTGCTACCAACAGAAAGCTACTAACACGGATTTAGTAACCTAGGCACGTGTTTCTTCCCTCACATACACAAGGAAAAACTTCACCCAACACCATTTGTTTTAAAGAAAAGGAGCACGAGAGAAGTTCTCAGAATCCACTTAGAGTCACAGTTAATCAACCTCTTTGGTTGAAGAATTATAAAATAAGTACGGAGAAGAAGGCGCGCGGCGCTTGGAGGAAGAGCAAAGTGTTCGAACAAGTCTGTGTATTTTAGCTTAAGTTTTTATTTTAACATTTAGCGTTTTCTTTTCGCCATCTAACTGGCCAGTATGTATGTTGAACTCTGTATAAGATAAGAAATATATTTGCAGTACACAAAAACAATACAGAAGTAACAGATGAAGAAAGTGAAGTGGGTACATAAAAAACAAAACAATAATAACAAAAAAGAGACAGATCGGACCGCCGGCCATGCGCCTCGCCGCGCATCAAGTTGGTCAATGATCAAATGGCTGAATACGACATTTACTGTGATCTAAAATGTGATGGTCACCGCAAGAGACAGCTTTTTTAAAACTATAATAATATTTTGTTTCTTTTCAGTACAAAATAGTGCCAAATTAGAGGCCAGTACAATTCAAAAACAAGTGGTTCAAAAACTTTGTCAACAGGCTTTGTTAAATGACGTAACCTAAAAAATGTGAAAAACACTATCCTTGGATTTATTATCAAAAGCTCGTGCTTTATAATAGAGCATTATACAAATTCCATTTTATTTTGCTAAGACTTAGATTAATCACCGTGATGAAATTTATCACTGATTTCATGTCAAACGAAAACCCATTATTCATAAATATACGTATAACATAATATGGAATCAATTTCGATCTTCGAATCTTAGTTTCAACTAACGCAATATGATAAAAATTGTTACAACGAATGAAAGAGTGCAACCTTAAAATTACATATTTTTAGTACACCTAAAAGCAAACTCCAATATCCCAAGAGATAAAAAAAATAAGTTCTAAACGTGACACAGCAACAAAACAAAAAACAGCCGCAAAACAAAGCCCAGAGCGCCAATACATCAGCGGCTCTTCAATAAAGTTAAAAAAGATGGCTCAATAGACTGGCAGCTTTATAAAAAATACAAAATTCAATTTTGGAACGCGCCGCAGCCGTCACGTTCGGAAACTCGCGCCGAGCAATTTGTCGCACAAAATGAGGGAAGTGACACCGGCATTCAGCCGATCGGGAGTGAAACCGGGCTGCATGACCTGATCTTGTAGGGCAAACTTGATCTTCAAAAAACTTTACGGACTTACATGGCCTTGGACAATAACATGGCCTAGATTTTACATTTTATCGCGTATGAATAACACCACCTGCATTGGAAAGGAATGTGGAGGCTGGACTGGACTCAGCTGGAGGGCCGGGTCATGTTATTGTAGATATTTACTCATCTATTAATACTTTAAACGAGCAATTCTTGTATATACCTATATATATATAATGAGTTCTCGGAAACGGCTGCTACGATTTCAATGAAATTTGGTATATAGGGGGTCTCGAGGGCGTTAAATCGATCTAATTAGCTTTTGTTTTTTGGTAAAACAGGATTTCCCCATGTTTTCGGGCTTAGAAGAATTTGTACGCCATATCATTAGAGAAGTTAATTTCGCCGCTATCCATAACGACGCGGTGGCTCTGTTGGGGAATCGGTAGGCAATGAAACCGAAGGTCAGACGATCGAATCCACATGAATGTACTTTTTTACTTTTTTGTTCATGTTTCTTTTTTTGTTTGTTTTTAACTTTTTAATAGGTAACTACTAAAAAAAATAAGTAAAAATAAGTAATAACAACTTTCATTTAGTTATTTAAATACAAAAATGACAGAAATAAAAATTTCTTATTTAGTACCTTATTTTTTCGTGGTCAAATTTTTTTCGAACAGATAGAGCAATTTTTATAGGTATGTTTTTTTATTTATTACTTACCGTCGTCGTCGTTGTTATTACTTATTTTTTTATTTACTTAGTTCAATTAAAATACCTTTACAGAAAATCACTTCGTTTTTCTTATCTTATACTTTAAACGAGCAATTCTTGTATATATCTATCTATATATAATATCTATATATAATATCTATATATAATATCTATATATAATATCTATATAATATCTATATAATAAGAATCTCAGAAACGGCTGCAACAATTACGATAAAATTTGGTCTCGGGGGCGATAAATCGATCTAGCTAGGTTTTTATTCTTAGTGAAAAGGGTTTTCCCCGTGTTTTCAGGCATTAAAAAATAGCAACGCAATAACGTTAGAAAAGATAAGAAATTTCACCGTCTCCGATATTGTAACATTAGCTCAGTCGGGAGACCGCGTGACTAAGAAGACTAAGGTCTCGAGGTCGAATCCCGAAGTTTACTTTTTTATGTTTTTTATTATATTTACCGTTGTCGTTGCTACTTTTTATTTTTTTCATTTAGTTTTTAGATAAGAAATATGACAAATAAAAATATTCTTCTATATTTCTATGTTTTTTCTTAGAGCGATGACGAAATGTTCTTTTAAAATAGTTATTTGTTAGGTAAGAGAGGAATGTTGATTTTTCCTCAGAGAACTGATATTGAATCCAGAGCATGCGAAGGAGCGTGTTTCTAAAAATAGACTCCTGAAGCTCGCGAGGGATTCTAAGGTTCGAGGTGAAAATAAGATTCCTCTCAAACCCAACACATTATTTTTCACTTGTTCCGGCAAGGAAATCATTTAACTATTTACTTACCTACGTAAATATTGGTACTTAAAAATGCACAAGAGTTCTCTTATTTTAGATATAATTCTATAAGTTGTGATTAAATTATTATATTTTATCATAATTCTTTTAAATTTTTAGTTAAGATAAAAATAAACAACCAAAACAATAAACAAACTTTTAGGTTGTTTTTTTAGGGTGCGTTCCAAAATTGTATGAAAACCTCTCCCTATGTTCCGAGACGCGCTGAAATCGATTTTAGCGCACTCAAAGGCAGGCGAAACGCATACAATCTTTTGGTTTTCTGATCGCTGACGGTTTGATTCGGAACACACCCAATAAAAAAAAAATGGCACACGTCAATTATTTTACGCGCGGATATGCGAAAACTTTTTTCCTGTGTAAGATATGTTCGAAATTCAAACTAATTCTCCTCTCTAGACATGAGAATGGTTTGCATGTCTAGAAATGAATAAGCTATTTTCGACCCTGATTTCGGGCATTAAAAGCCAACCTTCCGAGGTGGAGAGGTTAAAAAGTATTTTGTAGATATTTAGATACAAAGAAATGGGAAATTCTATTTTATCCACGCAACCTCAATAAATGCAATTTTATATTACTACTAGCGCCGCCTAATGGTAGTAATCTACTGTATCTGTGAAGTGGTCAAAATTGGAACTACTGCTAATAAGTTTTCTATATTTCTACGTTTCCTCGTTTTACTCGGGCCATCTGATGGAAAACTTTCAGACCACCAAGAAATTTATCAGAACTTTTCTTTCATTTTTGAATTTAAATAACTAAATGAAAGAAAATAACAAATAAAAAAAGAAACAAACGAAAAAAAAAACAAAGAAATTAAAAAAAATATATATGTCGAGATTCGAACTGCAAACTCGCGGTGTCCCGACTGAGCCAAAATTACCTTTCTATTTTTTAAGCCTGAAAACACGGGAAAATCATTTTTTCTAAATATTATACCTAGCTAGACAATTGACAATTGCTCCCGAAACTAAATTGCGAAATTGCAAAATCGTTGCAGCCGTTTTTGAGATCTTTATTATTCTTATCTTGCTCGTTTAAAGTATAAGATATAAGATGATTGTGGCGATGATGTGCAACCGCATCAAGCCAATAAAAAAAGACTATAGATAGCTGGATCTATCGCTCATTGAGTAGCTCATAAGTCAATGCTACTCGTATAAAGTGCTACTATGTCTAGCCGCGTGTACTTCTGGACGTATGAAGTAAGTAGATTTTATATAAATGCGTAGGTGTCTTACAAAAACAATAAACGAGCTAAGCTCGGTCAAGCAGGTACTAGGTACTAATATTAGATATAAAGTCCAAGTTTTCAAAACTCTGATCAAAAATGATTGTTATAAAATATGAAACATTTTGTCATAATATTATGAAATAATATAAGACAATTATTGCGATTAGAAGGATGTTTCATCCTCAATGTTGGGACTTTTCAGTAAGTGTTTAGAGTAAAATTAACACAAATTAACTGTAAACTAATTAATGAAATTTATTTACTCTAATACTCTTATTTTATTTACTCTTTATTTTTATTTTAGCTTTTTTTGAGTTTACTCTGCTATGTAAATATAATAAAAAAAGCGTTGTTAGTAGTACAGAAAACTACATAAAATGACGTAGAGACCACGACTTTTAATTTGTTACGATCGAAACATTTTTGTAGTATACATTACCAGTCACCATTTTATTATTGAACGATGCGTGACTTTTATTCATTATTATTTATGATCCTGTACATGATCGAAACGTTGGAAAACCAAGTATCCATATTTACGTGAGTGTTTCCACGACCAAATCAACCATTATGTAGTCTTGTAGAGTCTTGGTAAGGCAAGTGACACTGACGTTGTTTCCAGCGGCGAAACAGCTGCACTTTTTATGCTTAAAACTTGGAAATTTATTGTTTCAGATGTCTGAACATTTTCTACTGAAAATAATGAATTTAAAGAAAAAGAAAGAAGAAAGAAAAAATATTTGCTCGTAAAATTATTTTTAATTACCGGGAGGAAACTTATGAAGTGGATCAATCTGCATTGCGTAATGGTTGAGCAGCAATATGTCTCTGATCGACTTAAGCAAGGACTATTTCAAATTACATTGGTGTGTTTGGGTCGTACTTGAAATGGTGAACTAGAAATGTAATAGCAATGACTAGTTGTTAGCTTACGATAATTAGAAAAGTATACTTAATATTGTATGAGACTTTTCTGATTGTCTTGTGTCCGAGGTATTATTAAGTTAGCAGCCAACTACGTATTATTATGAAAGTTAAACTGCCACTGACACTCAAAAGTTTTCAAGAAAAATAACATCGGCAATATACTGAATTGGAAATAAGCAGGTATACTGAGAATATTATTAAACTTTTATAATATGCCAGTAATATCTCGACGCTGTCAGGTGAACTTGTTAAAAGCCAAAAGTTGCAAAAGTTAGGCGCTAAAAGTTTATTTTTCGAGTTACACCTCTTTAGGGGGAGAATTTTGCGAATCGTCGAATAAGTCGGTAGGTTTGTACGTACGTACAATTATTTAGAAATATTATACTCGTTAAGTACCGTTTTAATAAAAAAAGTTTGTTTATTTGTTATTATTTCTATAATAACTTAGCAAATTGTTAAACTTTAGGAAAATAGCAATGTCACAAAAAAACACAAATAAATTATTTGTGTCGTCGCTGCGCTGGCGGACAGTTTCTCTTTTAATACATCATTCCGTTGTTAACACAAGTTCCGGTAACGTCGAGTAATACAAACATTCTGCTTTGTTAACTATAAATTATGCAAAACCATCAATCAATGACAAAAGTCATGTTTATTTATGATGTATCTATAAATAAAACTGAATTCAAGATCATCAATAAAGTATGTAACTAAATGGATTGTAAAATCAAGCTGTTTGTGTTATTTGTTAGAGGATTTGAATATCAATCAAAGTAGAATTCGCTACGAGTAATCAATCATATAACATTATGTAGATCATATAAAGAATAATTACCATCAGATCGTGACGTATTTGTTTTTAATTATACAGTAATTAGTTTTCTTACAGCGCCCGTTTATCAAAGCGGTTGCAACTGCTTGTTTTAGGCTAAAAAACCAGGTAAAAAGTATCCAATGTGTTAAAACGTGTAAAAGAGGAACAAACATCCAAACATAATTTCACATAATATGCTTATTTATAATATTATGTAATGTAGTTAGTGTGGCTTGATTTTTTAAATCGTGTACATCAACAGCAAAAATAATACTAATAAAATAAATAATGTTTTATTGGCTGAACTAGGTATATCTACTTCGTATTCACTTGCTGCATCTCACTTCTATGTAAACAAGTCTCTTAAAAAATTGTAGCAGAAAAATATCCAAGCTGAGAATAAAGTGTAAGTTTAATCTTTTCTGTTTTTAATATCATAATAATTACATTATTCCCTCTCTGATGCACAATAAGCAGCAGCACTTAAAACTCAACGGTGCAAAGAGGTAGATAAAACATTAATGCAAGCAAGAAAACAGTCTTAGGTGCCTCATTAATTTGCACCGAGATATTATGCAGCAAAAACGGGAACAGCTTATTTCTTGCAGCTTTTTTCTTTAAAAGTTTTGGTTTCATACTTTAAAATGTCTTTAAGCTACACTTGTAAAAAGGACGCTGATATTTTTCTAGTTTTTTAGTACACATACTACAGTAGTTAGTGTACTTTCATGTGTGTATTTGTGATGCAATAAACTTGTTATGTATCTATCTATCATTTTTGCACTAAAATACATGAAGATCGGTGTATGCCGAGTAAAAATATTGCCAGATGTGATTTTGGTGTGTGTTTCTTAGGAGCCCACTAAGGCTCTGCTCACGCTTTTGAGCGCGTGATGGTATGTATGTATCATTTGTATATTTTTATTTCCTATTTATTTAGCAGTTATCGCTAGTAAAGCAATCTCTTCTAAAATATTAACTTAACACGTTTTGGTCCACTGAACAGTTTATTTTTCTCAAAAGTAAAAAAAAATAATTCTTAATAATACGCATTGGGTTGTGATATCATGAATCGAAGCGAGTAATAGACCTGAAACACACTCGCAGTGGATCTGCCGCAGACGTGACGCGGGTTCAGAGCCGACACGGATGCTGGGTGCTCGTGCAATCGCTCTGTTATCATCTTTTGCTGTAACAATCAATGTAAAATGAACTGAAATATTTGTCATCCGAGACAAATATTAGCCTAGTCAAGTGTGCTTCAAAGGGAGTTTGAACTAGTAGTGATAACGTGAGAAATACGTATTCACTTTAAGTCCGCGCATATCAATGCTAGTCAATGAGTCGTTTTCGGAGACATTTTCCGACAAGGTTAGTTAGAGTAGTAAAGTTACATAATAGAAATAAAAAAGCTATCTTATATGCCATAAAAGAATCACTGTACCACGAAGATCACTTCGAGAAAAATATTTGGGCAGTGAGCTACGAGATCGATAGACTTCGCCATAATATTATTTGAGATCAGAAGAGCTTGTTTTTACTTAAAAAACGCTGCATTAAAAACTTACAAGACATTTCAATCAACTATCCTTTACAGCCAACGAAGTTGGTCTGACGGACTTAATTGAGAATAAACTCGATTTTTTTGCTAAGTAATTATCTATCGTAACAAGCCGATAACGATTTGGTAAATTTAAGCACAATAACTAGATGATTATGTTACGCAAAAACGTGTCAATTTTAACTTAAAAGTGTTAGAAAACTAAGGACAAAGAAACATCTTGCTTTTTTATTATTTATCAGTCGTCAACCTTACAACCCGCACGTTACACACACTTACGCAGATAATGTAGCATTAAATAGGTTATTATGGCAGGCAAGATTAGGTTACTGAGTATTAACTTGGTAAAAGGCAAAATAACAAAATTGAAAGACAAGATACTATAGCCAGAGGCAAATAACTAGTTTTCAAAAATATATAAAATGAAATAGCAGTGGAAAAGGCTAAAGTAAGACCAACGTAACACTATAGTTATTGCCCCATAGGCCAAAGTGTCGAGTCTAGCTGGCTGTGCTTCGAATATCAACAGAGCTCGCAAAACGAACTGTCGTATCGAGAAAAATATACTTTTCAATATGCTGTTAAGATCTTTTTAGCTGTCGCCGTTCGTGTTTCAACACTTTTGGTTTAAGGTTAGGCCAAGTTACAAAACAATTTTGTTGTAAGGGCTTCCTAAATATGAATAAGTAAGTACTTAGTTTATTTTTAAGTTAGGATTAAAATATTTTTCCGAATTACCTTTAAAAGAATCTGCTGCGCTTATTTAATAATATACACCAAAATAAATACCATTGACTCATTTCATTATAACGTACTCATCCACGGCTACGACGTAGGCTTTGCTACGCCTCTACGGTGACGCGACGACGTAGCAAGTCCGCGAGCGCTAGGCGATTAGGTCCATTTAAAAAAATACGTCTCTACGCCTGTAATTTACAAATAACAAGGCACCTATAATATTTCAAAAACACTCAGTTACAACATTTTAACTTTACAAAACCGTAAAATTCAGTAAAAATTCATCCGAGATGGGTTTAGTACGAAACGATACGTAGGAAAAGCTTGCAGACTCCATTTTGTGTAATTCGAGGTAGCGTTTAAAGAAAGGCATGATCTTTTAAAAGGATTGCCTTTTGCAGTAAAGAGTTCCAGTGTAATGTTATTGAGATTTTTATATGAATTGCTTTTAAAAGCAATGATTTATTTTTATTATTGTTATTGTGGTTTTACTTTAAATTCGTGTACATTGTTTTACTTTTACTGAGTTCAGCATAAAAAACTATTTTAACAAGAAAAGTAAATTTATTTGGACGCTTCTTAAAAAAATCTAGCAATTCTGGATTCTATTTCGCTACTAATGTAAAATTACCTGCATTTACAATTTTATGAAATAAAAGCTTCAATAAGGTGATGTAAACGCGATCTTATGTTTGACTAATAGTATAACCTGATGGACGAACCCGATAATATTATTATTATGTTATTATGTTGCTTCCTGAGGCAGCTGTTGAACCCACTTGGCTAATATTTATGAACGTAGCCGTTACATGAGCCACGTCAGACTTATTGGATATAATTAAAAATAATTACAACTTAAATCAGTTTCTTCTAGGCTAGTGTGTACTCGTATAGGAAAGTAGTTACTAAAATTAATATGAAATAATATATTTCTATAAACTAAAAATATGTCATACCTACGAGTACTACCTATCAAAACGACGACACTTAAATAAAGTGCCCTTCAATCGAGTAGAGGGGTCCCAAGCCTCCTTGTACTTATCGATAGTGGGAAGCGACTAGGGCTTAAGCCGAGCCCTTAAATCAGCGGCCGTATCTTTAACTTTAGGTTTCAGTAGTTAGAATTATCTGCCCTTTCGTTTGTTTCTTTGTTGTACCTCTGAGATTTGATTGAACAAAATGAATAAATTTACATTCTTTAATTTATTAAATGTACTTTAAATGCGTTTACTTTTATCTAAAAAACAAAGAAACGCAAAACATGCGATGCATGTGGACTTTCTTCAGTTGTTTAGTGAACTCAGCCGAAACATCATAATGACGAAACTAAGAGATGCAATATCCATAACTTTTCATTCAAATTTTTCAGTTCAATCAAGTCCTGTTGTTTCTACAAAAGAAAAAAGCTATGACAGATGGATGGGCACAGCGATTCTGTCATTTCCGTTTTTTTCATGATACTTCAAATTGGAATCCTAAACAAAGTACAATATGCAGCACTTCAGACTGCCTATTCCACCATGTGCAATACGCTCTGAAAGGTGAGCGCATAAATGTGCGGTCACCAGCTTATGTGACTAGACATTATTACGGATGAAGATGTTCTCAAAGTCAATGTGTCCTTCTGTTACTGCTAACTGTCTACTGTTAACTACTAAACTGACGAACTAAAATATTCTAGAACAAAGTTAATAATAAAAATAATAAGAATAAGAAGAATTTATAAAAATAGAATAAATTTATTGCACTCACGGAAAATAAGTATAAGAATCATTTAAACAAAAGCATACAACACTGTACAGATAGGCGGTCTTATTGCTAGGTAGCAATTTATTCTGGGCCACTTTACAACCCGAAAATTTTAACGTTGTTTGGGTAACATTGCAGAAAAAAACAGCCGAGATGGCTGTATTTTTTTTCCTGTTACTTAAAATATTTATCGTAGTTTTCGTGAGCCCACAGCGAGAATGCAGGCGTAAGAGCGGCAATCTTGCGTTGAATGCCGCGTCCAAGATGGCGGCCGCGATGACGCGCCATTCACGTCACTATGAATAAATCATAACGTTTCGCCCAGCACCGACTTTGACTTGTCTCAAGAGCATGCACTCATTTGAGGTTGGGGTGACTTTTTGAGGTCCTTTGTAAGGTTGTCTGTCATACATGGTCCCATATGGCCTATTAAAACCAAGCGTTACGTATTACGTATCATATAGAATGTTAAGTAACGCTCAAATAAAATACAAGTCCAGTTGTGGACGTCTTTCGGTTGAAAAGATGAAAATTTGATGACATCTTTCCACAGGAGAGCGCACGCTCTGTGACGAACGTGCAAAAGTGCTCAACTTAAATCTAACCAAACCAATTTTACAAAAAATAAAAAATACAACCAGATAATTTATTTTGTTTTCGACGTACACAAAAATCATTTGAGCGAAGCAGCGAAGTCCAGTCTTGCATTTAGCTCTTGATTGCTGTTTCCTAAAACAGAACAGGCTTCTGCCAGGAGGACTGATGACCTGAGGAAGGTCGCTGGTGGTGGCTGGATGAGGAAAGTGAGTGATCGTGCGCTTTGGCGTGCCCTTGGAGAGGCCTACGTCCAGCAGTGGACTGCAAAAAGCTGATTGATTGATTGAAAATAGAACAAAACATTCTGTTTTTGTTTTGTTTGTGAAGTTTGTCATTCAAAACATTCTGTTTGGTTCACAATTTTATAGTTTAGTTTAGTTTAGTTTGATTTATTCACTCAATTTGCTTAATTTAATTACATTTTAAATATCTTAAAACTATAAAAAATTCGCAAGCACGTCAATGAGTATATAAAATTAAAATAAAGAATAATAAAAGTCACAAAATATCATGTCCGATAATTAAAAATTACATTTTTTTTACAAATAATATCTCTGTACTCATTTACTGAGTATAATGGGTTATTCAATAAAAGGTGTTTTGGTCGACGTCCAAAAGCTTCGTCAGATATTTCATTTTTTATTTCAGTGGGTAGTTCCTCATAGAACGCAGGACCGATAATGCGCGGGTTTTCGTCGAGAAGCGCCAACCGTCGAGGTACTGTTTTTAAACGCCCAGTCTGGCGGGTTATTCTGCCCGGAATGCAAACACGTTCGAAACTGTCCAGATTTCGGCGTGTGAACATTAATATTTCGAATAAATATTGTGAGTAGTGCGACATAATCTTATATTTGGTGAACAAGTCTCTGCACGACTGCCTTGGTTTCACACCCGCTATGATACGTAAAGCACGCTTCTGCATTATAAAAACCCTGTCGGAGTCAGCAGAGTTGCCCCACAGAATAATGCCGTACGAGAGGAGCGAGTGGAAATAGGCGTGATATATCTGTACAAGAGCCTTGCCCGACATCAGTGGCTTAAGTTTTCGCAGTGCAAACACGGCGCCGCCTAGCCTTTCGCAAAGTGACTTTACATGTCGTTTCCAATTTAAGTTGGTATCTAACTGGAATCCGAGAAATTTGCATGTCTCGCGTATTGGTATTCGACACTGAATGGGTGACGATAAAGGCATGAAAATATCATTATGTTTGACTTGGTGACATTTAAAATAAGACCATTTATGGAAAACCATCTCTGCAGCTGGTCGCAGATGCGACAGATCTTAGTCTCGAGCTGCTCGTAAGTACGCGCCTTTACTACCACTGTGGTGTCGTACGCGAACAAAACCACTTCACCCTCTATGATAAACGATGGAAGGTCGTTGATAAACGCCAAAAATAGGGTATTTCTAAGTGCCGAACCCTGAGGAATGCCAATATCCACGCTACCCGCCTTTGACTTGAGTTTTGTCCCGTTTACTTTGACCTCAACAGTTTGACGTCTATTTTTTAGGAAAGACTCCAGTACACGATGGAAGTTATTTTCTACACCATACCGTTTTAATTTTTCTAACAGTAGCTCATGATTTATTACGTCGAACGCTTTCGAAAGGTCGCAGAATATCCCTGCTACCTTGTACTTATCGTCAAGAGCTGTGGTAATATAGTTGTAGATTTTGTAAGCAGCTATCGTTGTAGACATATTTTTTCTATAAGCAAACGACTTACTTACGGACACGTAAGTAAGTCGTTCTGTTCAAAGTGACTTATTAGGCTATTTGAAATGATTGATTCTACAGGTTTTGATATGTTTGGTCCTATTGTTATTGGCCTGAAATTATCTGCAGATGCTTTTTCACCTTTACCTTTATATATAGGACACACTCTTGTGCTCTTCAGTGCATCCGGGTACTCACCGCTTGAAAACATACTGTTTATCAAGACAACGAGAACCGATGACATCACTGGCCATATAAAACAAAATGCCTATTCGCATAATAACAATCTTTTTTCATTCAAAAATATATCAAATTTTCATAGTGAGTCTTTATGTGGTGGCGGCTTAGGTTGCTGCACTTGATATGAATAAGTCAATTGAAGATTTAGTCTGTGCAGAATCTTAAATAGGAACATAAAAGTTATATGAAAATAAGCTCTGACAAGCGTGAAAGCTGTTAGCGGCAGGTGAATTTTAATCATGTCTGCATGTCTACGCTTTGATAGTGCACGAGCACTTTATTCTAAATTCCACTCTGATACTGAAGAATTTATTAGAATGGTAATGAAAATAATTTACTAAGTACATAGAAAGTTTATAAAAAATTGAGATTTTCAAATTGGAAATATTAGTGCACGTTAACGTTGCTGTTGAGTATCTATCGATGAAGTACTAAATACCCAAGGAAGTTATATGTACTAAGATTTTCGTGGTTGTTCACTACACTAAAATTGTAACAATTTACGGGTTTGTTGTTACCTCAATATTTCCCTTCGGAACGGTTGCACGCTCCATACGTAAATAGTGACAATTTTAGTGTACCAAAGGAGTTTGTACATTTTTATCTTCGAACAGCTCGTCTATCGATTTGCTTCATTTTACAGGAGACGGTAGACCTGCCAATACACCAACTACGCTCTGTATTTTTATTAACACCATTTAAAATATACAGATTGTTTTATTTTGCTTTTAAAAGTTTAAAGAACCACTTACGTACGTCAGAACCAACCATAGCACATTCTCAAACCACCTGCCTCAAGTTGCATCAAACCAAAGGCTCCAGTGTCGTGACTGTAGCGCTTTTATTTTCCAGAAGCGTAAAATCAGGCAGCGAATCCGCAAAGAAAAAAATTTGAATAAAACCGCGTCCAACAATGAGCGGTATAGTGCTCTTCTACGACTATATATCATTTTGTTTACATTCGTGCGTTGACCTAGCCGGCTCGTAAGGCTGGGTTTACATGTGCGTGGAAAAGTTCATATAAATAATATTATTATATTTAGAAAATACTAATAAGGAACAGAAATCAAATAAAAAAAAAACATAAGAATCTGTTTAAAAATAAGTGTAAAAAGATAGCTGTCAATAAATCTTAGTTAAAAATATAGATAGACTGATAAAAATCTTTAGTGTGACACTCAAAACAAATATTATACACACAATTGCTTCATAAAAGTACCCCAATATATTTCGTTACATTTTTAGTGTTCTCTTTATAATTATTAAAGTATTCATTTATTACTCATTATTTGTTTACTAAATAGTGTAGCGTTGATTAACTTGGAATACGAACTTAAGTCGATTTAAGTTCAGTTTCTAATTCAGTTTTGAAGTTAGATTGATCACGTTCAAGTTTAAACGGTCATTGCATCGGCCTTTTGATGTACGAGACTATCTTATAGGGCAATTATTCAGTAAGGTGGACCTATAACTAATTTAATTTTAACTAGCATAGTTAATAGCATTTTTCTGCGCCTAATTATTATATCGTTATATTTTTACTTTGAAATTAATATTTTATAATTATAATATAATCGTTGGTTATTTATTTTTATTTTAAAATTGAGAGCGTTAGTGATGTATTGGCTAGGCCTGGCGTTTCAATGGTTTTCATGTACATAAAAGTTACATAAGTTATAAGGACATAAGTCCTATTTATGCATGCATTAATTATTTACCTGCCTGACTATCATTCTAAATTATTTCGTTTTTCTTTTGTCATATTTTTTTTCAGTTTCGCTAGGTACCACAAAGTTAACTAGTGCCACAAACAAAAAAAAAAAAGAAATCATCGTGAGAAAACTTGAAAATTTCTACTTATTCTATAAATAAATAGTCAGCCAAGTATACATAAGTAAATAGTCACCTAGGTACGGGGTAGGCTCGAGTCGGCGCTCATGTTATGAGAATACTAAATAAAATATTATTCTCAATGTGTCTTCCCCCTTACCGGGCAGCCAGCGGGCATAGCAATAATCCAGCTCGGCTGACTCCTAACAGATGTATCGAGCTCATTGTATTGTAGGAACGAGAGTAATCTCATCTTGTATGGAAACGTATTGAATCTGTATGAAGGCGCTGGCATTCGCTGGCATTTGCTGGCATTCGCTGGCATTCGCTGGCAGCCAGCAGATTGTCGTGATTCGCTAGTTTTGTAGGTCTGTCTGCCTTTTATATGATTATAAGATGTGATATGAAAGGAAGATGTTTGCTGTTTTTCATGTCTGTTCAGCTTCAGGCACTCATATTAGATTATTATTTTATAGAGTGAATAAGGTTTAAGATATAATAAGGGCAGATAATACGAGGATGATTAATGGCGCAAAAATCTGATGCGTAACTCAGAAACAGACCAAGTGTATTAAGTACCTGGTGTAAAGGTTGTCCGTTGTTATCCCGCATGGTAACACGAACTAAACTGTGATGAAGGGTAGATTTATTTGACTCACATTGTTTGGTTCCAAATGGACCAAATGCCAATAATGGACAAATGATAATAAAGTTTGTTAAAAAGTAAAGAATAGAGTCTATTAGTAGCAATCTATAATAGACTCTATACCCTTGTTGCAAACACTATCAACTAAGAGCATTATGAAATATCGAACTACCCGCACTGCTGATAGAAATTGAATTGGCTGTATTCAATCACTATGACTGAAATTCTTTTATCTTTCAGCTGAAAATTCGAGCACAGCTGAATTCGAACGCAATTCAATTTTCTACTATCTGATTAACGACAGAGAGTTGATAATGCGATAATAGATAAGTAGATGTTGGTAACAAAAAAACTTGTTTGTCTTATTGAAGGTTAAACTGAAAATCTCCTTAATTTTTTTAGAGAAATTGACAATTATATCTCTATTTGTATTTTGATCTTATTTTTTATTATAATCCTAAGCGTAGTTCTTGAAAGGGGTAGTCTGTAGAATGTATTTTGAATTTTAATTACAAACTAAGTTCAAAATAAATGGTTTACTGGCTACATTTTTTACAACAAAATATTACTACCTACTTTACTTATTTTATAAAACTATAAGATAAACCGTGTTTGAAACAATGAAATATTCTGAGTCGGAAAACAACAAGGTATATAAGCGCAGTTTATTATAATATAAGGATTTCTAATAAAGTTTGATTTCTACCAACTCATATTAAAATGTCAGCGCTACCTAATAATAAAATTGTGTCAACGATTTTATTAAAGGCAAAGATTTGAAAATCTCAAACATCTGTAGATTTGACACGTATAACTTTTCCACAAGACAGAAAATTCGCTTTCTTGAACCTCGAAAAAAGTGAAAGTAAACACAATCTGTAAATTAAAATAGAGCCTCCTTTATTCAAACTTTCGTGGAAAAACCCTTTGAAGTGAGTTTGAAATTAAAGTAAATGCTAGCCACTGTACACAAAATCTAATTATTATAAGGAAAAAGAAAAAAAAAGAAAAAGTAATAAGAGGGGTGAATAAGGAGAAAAATAACTAGTCTTTATATTTCATTGTAAAGAACTCGGCACCGTGGTGGTATCGTTTAGGACCCACGCTACCAGCAGTGGGGGTATGGTTAGTGGTATGGAGAAAAATCCTGGTACCCATAATACCCAGTACTATAAATGTTTAAAATACGAAACAAACAAATAAAACAAATAAATCGTAGTTTGTTTATTTACAGTAAATGTGTGGTGAGAGCCCAGAAAATTTTAAAGAAATGTTTATTATGCTAGTGAAACTAGTTTTAACTCGTCGACCTTACATACAACCCACACAATAAAGAAAGGAAGGGACCTATTAGCACAAATATGAAAGTTTTAGAAGAATTGGATGTCCAAAATAGTTGTGGGCGCACAAAGGTGTTGATTGTTTTCAAATCAAAGGGCACATTGAGTAAAGAGCTGAGTAAAGTGTTGAACCATCACAAATCTCTTCCTATTTTGTAAAATTTAAAATACTTACCTTAGCATCTATCTACATATTGGAATCCTGCAAGTTTGTTAGAAAAAATAGTCACCTATACTCCCCTCTAGAAAATAAAAATAAAAGGAATAATAGAGACCAGAATAAATTAAAGAAACCATTCACGAAGTTAAAATTGGTGTCTTCTAGTCCTCATCATATGGCCATCAAAATATACAATCACATACCGAATGACTTAAAAACCATAGAGAAAGAACCGCTATTTAATAATCATTTAAAGAATTTCCTCATTGACAAATGCTATTATGATGTTAAAGAATTTTTCAATGATAAATTAGATAAGTAAATTGTTGCTTTAATAACATTAGTATTTTTAAGTATTCAATCAATTTTTTAGTGACATTAATATCTTTGAATATAATTTATGATTTTATTACTTATTTTGTTTTTGCATGTTAAATTATTATTATTATTTAGAACATAGGTAAAAGACGTCGATTTTAATTGAATTTTATTTATTTTATTTTTGATTTGTTAATGAATTAATGTGATTAGAATTTTGGATTTTATGTTAATAGTGTTTTATGTGTGTTTGGTGTACTGCATGCGATAAGATTTAATGTGTAATTATTAATATTGCTACACCCTAGCAGGGTTCATGTGCGTCACAAATCCACATACGAACATCTTTTGTAAATTTACCAAGTACATGATTGCAATAAATAAATAAATAAATAAATAAATATTGTGGCATAACCTTAAATGTATTAGGATTTACAGTGTGAAACAAAATATCAAACGTTTAACTTCTTCAATTTTATGAAATATCAATTACTGGCTTATAAATATTCATAAGTTGATTAAAATGTTCACGAAACTGTACAATAAGTTCTTTCCCTCCGGAGTTTTGTTAAATATCCAGCATAAAATTAAAAGTTACTGCTGCTTCTAGGACAAAAATAACTTACAATTAATTTTTTAGACGTCTTTAATATTTTGTGGCTTAAAATTGGTACATTATAACTTTTTTTATATATAAATAATACGTAATACCATTATTAACTAGCGTCCGCCCGCGACTACACTCGCGTTGTTTAAAATTTTCCCGTAGAAAAAAATATCTGGAAAAATTAACTACATAACTGTATCAAAAGTATCCAGGGTACAAACTACCTCCATTCCAAAACGAGAAAAATCTTACACGTGGGAGCACCGGTTATCAACTAAACCTGCCTAACCTAAATTTCCCTAAAATTGCTACACCGAACTCAAACTAAACGCTCCGTACGCTTCCGGCACAGACTGCATTTCGCGCGTGGAAGATACGAGTATGAAGACGTTACGTAATATCCGACCAAATTAAATTTGCCTGCCGCACCGTATTTCATAACGGTACTGCTTGCTTGAAATATTAGTCTCATAACAATTGAATAGCCTATTTTACACTCGAGCAAAGCAAAACGCTTTTAAGCATACATTACTGTGCGTTAAGGAAGCCTTGCGCTATATTACAATAGAAATTTTCAATGGATGTTTAGCGTATTTTCGTCGTCATTGAGTTTATTATTTTAGAACACAGATAAGACTATCTATTGACTCAATCAAGTACAACTTCCAAAGTATCTCTAGTTACGAGTACAATTGTTTCTAACTAGATAAGTATTGAGCTCAAATTGAATCCATGTGGAAAGCGGTTATTATTTTCATAATCTAAATCTGCGCTGACGACGTATTATTTGTAGAAATATACTGTTATAAAGGGAACAAAATAATTCATTGAATATTTTCGTCATGTCTTTTAACTGATTTTTATTTCTTCCAATTCACTTGAACCAAAGACTAATAAGTGGTGTTCCTTCTACGGGCGTCAATAATTTCCAATTCGTTTAACTCACTCCTAGGTTAAATAAATATATGTAGTTAGTGAGATTTCTTTTGAACCTTACAACCCACACGTAGAAAGAGTAGTTGAGTTCCATAACCTCATCCATATAGAAGAAGGAGAAGAAGAAGGTTGAAGGTTGAAGAAGTGGTTCTATAAATCAAATGGAGAAGGAGTTCTCCACAACCAGATTATAATAAAATGGGTTAACTATGAAAAATGTACCTATAGAGGGTATTGTAGGTAATAGATCTGTGGTAAGGTCTCAAATGGCCGAGTTAACATACTAAGTTGTATACTTGGTATGAAGTGTCGAGTTAATGGTTTATTTTGGCAACAATAGCGAAATTGCTCGCATAAATCATTCGCGGAGTCTTTCAAAGTACGCCGCTTTTTATTTTTATTAAAAGTTGAGGATGGTGCCGTGTAAGAATGTTTATAAGATAACGGTTTAGTTTGGAAGTGAACCAAAAGGGTTGCCATTTATTTCTTAATTTTGTATGTAGCTTATTGTCAGCAGTAACTTTCTAGGCCACTTTATGTCTTTCTGAGCTTATTGTTCTTAACCCCTTTTACTTGTAAGAATTTGTCTGTTTTAATTTAAACCTAGCCATTCAATCATGTTACATTCTAATGTTAATAATCTGAGCGATGATAATCTTCTTCATGGTGTGAATTGTGAAGTCGACACTTTACTGACCTCACAAATTCTAGTATCAATGTTATAGAGCCACCGAAGGCCTCTGTCATGGCACGTATAACAACTCCTTCTATAGATATTAACCGGAACCAACGGTCATGCCTGCCAAAACACGGACTCATCAGACAATCAAGTAAGTCTGCAAATCTAATCAAACTGAGGAAAGTCTCACAAACTGTTGTTTCACTGTATCTCCACCGGGACTCGAACCCGGAACTTCCATGTTGAGAGTCAAACGCTTGACCGCCTGGTCATAATGATTATGTAACATAAGTTCTTAACCTATTTTGTCACATCATTATAAAACAACTTACATACATCTCAACCGAGCGGCTCGAGTCCACCCCGAAAGCCTGATTAAGCCTTAGTCGACCACGATGGCCGATTGTCAGTATCTAAAATTAAAATCTATTAGTATGCCTAGAATCTAGCTAATATAATTAAGTCAGATAACACTCTGCCTACTCCAGAAAGCTTCTGGTTGTATGTGTGTATCTTAAATTCCATCTACGGTTTCATTCCGTACAGAATATAAATATAATCTATTTTGCGAAACCGCACCTGCACTCTCAACCCACATTTCCTCGAGGTTCTCAAAACATAATCTGTGAGAACGGACAGAGAGCGCTGTGGTTCTCAAAGTTCGCCGAAGCTGCTTCCATTCCACAATGTTAGTACGTTACTCGCAGGTGGTAAGGAGATTGCGAGTATTGACCGTAAGGATCGGCTTTTAAGTACTACTATTCACTCTCGAACGAATATTAAAAAAGTTAAAACAACAATGAAGTATAAGCCGTCACAACACACGCTCTTTTCTATCAGATTTTTTTTATATTATGTATATTATGTATTTTTGTACTGATAAAGGACATAATAAAAAGTGAAATCCAGAAACCACAATAAGTAGACTGAAATAGTCAAAGTGCAGAAAAGGTCATTACAAGAAATGGTCGGTAGCTGCCTAGCACCTGACTCTTAATTTTTTCAAACGATTTACAACTGCTAAGACGTAACTAGAAGTTTATTTCTGCTTCTCTCTTTAAATTCACAACACGCGCCAAGGCTAAAGTTGCTTTTGCTTTAGAAATTAAGGACGTCTGTGATATGTTCTATACACTACTGTTTAAAGAGCCTTCCGCTCCCCCAAAAGTCCGGTTACGCTTGATACGTCGATTTTGCGACACAAGCATTAGATCCATGACAAAAAAAAAGAACTGTTTAAAGATTCAAATCAGCTGATCGTTCAGTCAGAACTGACTCCGGGTCATGCCATGCACGGGGTCATTATTTATTAGTTACAGAAAAAGAGTTAAATGTTTTTATAAGCAAAACCTTTCTTGGGTGAAACTATAACAAACTGTTTTTCTTTTCAGATGACGTGCTGTGTAAGGCTAAATTAATATTTTGATCTTATTAAAAGGTCACCCACCAATATTTAACAGCGAAAACGTGTTATTAGCGTCTTTGTTCCAAAGCTTAAACAATTTTAATTAAATTGTCAATTTTAATCTTGTTCAATATTTCGAATTTTGTAAATATTGAAACGTTTCAGGTTGTAGATGTGATTTTCTTAAACAGAACCATCGGTTTTTTTTATTTGTAAGGGATAGCAATACTAAAAGCTGGCTTAACAACTCTCTTAATGTCTAGATAGAAAAGGGTGAAAAGAATCTTATCAGGTGTTGTAGGAAATTTCAGGCCATGTAAGAAACTCGTACTGGCAATGTTTTACAAAAAATACAGTAAAATTCAACTAGCATGATAAACAAAACTGTTAAACAAATCATAATTCGTGCTGCGTTCCTCGAGGGATTTCTCTCAAGTCAAGACCATTAAAATTCTATATTGTTGTTTTATTCGTAGTACATTGGAATATGCGTCGCAGGTATGGAGTCCCATGTATGTTAAGTACATTGAGCAAATTGAAATGATCCAAAAAATGTTTATTCTGCACCTGTGTTTTCAGACGAAGCAATCGTATCGCTCTAATAATTATTTGGACCTCTGCAAAAAACACCACATTCTCCCACTCTCTATGAGAAGAGAAATTGCGGATCTATCGTATTTTAAAAAATAACACACACACACATATTACACAAAATTTCACATAAAAAAAAACACACAAGATTAAATTCGAATAATTTTAGAAGATTTAAGTAATTTAAATTCCAAAACGATGTGTTTGCATGCGCTTTAGAGGGGTCTCGTTTACTTATTCCATTAGATCTGAATTGGAATACTTGGGAGTCGGTGGTAACGCTTCGTGGAAGGTACAACTTGATCTGAAATACTAACATATGACGTCAGATGTGGCTGCTCTCAAGTAAACGTCGCGATTATTCCGGGTCGGGGACCCTCAAAGAATTTTGTTCAAGAATTGTTGTAGCTTTTTAAAATTTAACGGAAATGTAATTCTGGTGACGTTAACTTTTGTAAACATTTACAGTTGTTAATTCAAATAAGATAAAATTATTAGAGTATTTTGAATCATTTGCTTTATTTCAGTTATAAAGTTGTGTTATTGATGTAAATGCAGTTAATGATAGACACTATTACTAAATTAGCGACATTAATCAAACAGTCTTTATTAAATTTATAACACAGATTAATATGATCAATCAACACTTGTTTAAAATAAACACTGACCTTTATAAACGGAAAATTCGTCCTTATCTATTTATATCATGCAATTGTTGTTGCAATGACGTAACTTGATTGATTTAATAAATCTGTGTGATTGAAGATGCGCGCGGAGCTGCGTACACGTCGAAACATGACTGTCATGTCAGTTAGTTTTGCAGAGCCGCCGGTGCAACACCCACGGTTCTCATTTTATAAATTATAAAAACTAATTTTACAAATACATACGTTGTTTTATGGTGGTGATTGTGTTTTCCAGTGTTTGCAATAAATGTGTGTGTAGGTACCTACTTAATTCAGTTGTGCCTGCGATTCCTGCCAAAAAACGAATGGAGGAAGCAGGCGACTTACTGGAGGCGTGGAGCCTCTCGGAATTAAAACCCCTATTCATCAGTAAGTATGTGTGATGTACATCTATTTTCCTATTTACCTATCATTGCTGCTTAGTTCCTCTTCAAACTAATCACATTGTCGTAAGAATTGGCCTCCAATAACAAAGGAAGGAAAACGGTGCAGTGCGGGATTATTCGGGGCCGGTAGGTATGATTTTGTGAAGTTCTTGTGTAGGTAGGTACCTTGCTTGCCACATACACTGCCCCACTCAGTAAGGAATCGAACAATATAAAATCATTTCGCCATGGAACTCTTGAACTGGAATGCCTCTTGGTCTCAACTCCGTGGAAGCTGACCTGATTTCAGTAGGTACAACAGTCTTTTGTTTGTTACAGAAAATGCCTTAGCTGCCCTCACGATAGCCTGCCCTGCCCTGCCCTTGCTGCCCTTGCTGCCCTCATTTGAGACGGGGTACAAAAAATATATTTTACTATGAAGGGACGTTTTAGCAGTTTTGCGAAAGCAGCCCGTTTTGAAGAGGCTCGTTTAGATATTTAAAAATTATTAGTTTAAGATAGTTAAAATAAGCCAAGACTAATTATTTTCATTAACGATATAAAAAGGTTATCTAAAAAAAATCAGGTTGCATAAATTTAGATTCTCAAAATGTCATTCGATTTTTTAAATTGCAGATTAAAAGAAAAGAATGTATCCACTTTTTACTTTCAATAATTGTTTTATAGAATAAAATAAAATATTTTTGGCGTTATTAGATTATTTTCATATTTTTAAGAATCGCGACATATTGCGGACGTGACATTATGCGACCTGACTTCTAAAAATTGTTTACGTATGTTCCTTTGAATTGTTAAAATATTTGATTTTTTTGTTACATTTAGTAAAGTTTGTTACCTTTTATAACAATTTAGTTCATTTAAAGTTGATTATTTAAATTACCAGTAGGTACCATAAGCAATTATTGTATAGACAAACGTTTAGTAGATGGTAGAAAGGCTATTAAATACTGCCTTTAGATTAATATAAATCATAAAATTTAATTTTTATTCTTCATACTTATTATTATTAGTTACCAAACAACTTTATTGTGAATATACTTCGGCTCGTTTAGACACATTGTTTGTGTCAATTTTGTGCTTGACAAAATTGTCTTGGATATGTGCGTATTTACTAGCTATACTGGGAGACAGATTAGTGTTTCAGATTCGAATAAAACAAAATGTGTCACACTTACCTAACTCTTTTATTTCAGTAACACTAATGAACAGTTCAAATTTTCCATGTTCTAAATTTGGTATTTAAAATTAAATCATAGAAATAAATTTTATTTGGTTTTGGACGTTTGAATTGTTCATTTTTGCTCTTTTACATGTTAGGTTCTCAAGGTTGGTACAAATATTTAATTTAATATTAAGTTGTTTGTATGTTTCTATTGAGTTGTTTGTTGTTATTGAATTGTTTATTAGGTACTCAAAGGAAAAGTTCTTCTCACAGAGGCGCTTGTCCAGGATCTGCGTTTACCAGATGATGGGACTCGTAGATGACGCTGTTACCTGCGGAGCTCATGCACCGGGTAAACGCGTATACGGTGGACAAACGCGTCTATAAAAGATTTTTTTTCCTTGAGTACCTAACAAACAACTCAATAGAAAGAAACAAACAACTCAATAGAAAGAAACAAACAACTCAATAGAAAGAAACAAGCAACTTGATAGAAACAAACAAGCAACTTGATAGTAGATATTTAGATCAACACTTTTATTTGCATAGTTTCAATAAGCTAATTGACCTATACAAAGACGTACTTATTAGAATCAATTAATCATCATTATAAAAAGTATCATCCAACCTGGTAAGATCAAACAAGTAACCTATCGAAACTTAATATCTCAATGATTTAATCAATCAGCTAACATATTAAAATCAATCCAGTGACTTTTAAACATTGTACAACGCAACATGTGGCATTGTTAACGGATACAAGATACCTAAACGAGTTGTTCAAGCACATGTTAATATCAATCAAGTTGCTTATTTAAAATAATCTATATATACTTATTAACGCCTTGCGACTGGCCAAAAAGTAATCAAGTATCTTGATAAAATCTATCAAAATCATAGCGGCATCCAATAAGTAATCCTATTACGGTCAACCAACAGAACTTTATTGCTGTAATCGTGCGACTTTGTCCGCTCGTATGTAAATAAGTTGCATGATTGACTTTGACAAATTCTTGATTAATATTATCATTTTTTTTCAGTGTAGCTGTCCGCCCGCAGCTGCGCTCGCGTTGTGTAAAAAGTATCCTATGTGAAAATTCAGGGTACAAAATATCTCCATTCTGAATTTCATCTAAATAAATTTAGCACTTTAGGCGTGAAAGCGGAACAAACACCCAAACATTACTTTCACATTTATTGGCGGGTCTGATTTGTTTTTAATATACCTACTCAAATAAAATAATATTCGCTAGCATTAGATTTAACTTTGGTGAATCATCATAAAGCTACTCAAATCTAAAAGTAGGTACTTAATACATTCTGTGCCCCAGTATAGGTATCACTTGACTTAAGCAGCTTAAGCGTCGCATTAGCATAATTTAAAAGTATCTTAAGGATGGTGCAATGCCCTGTTTTGACTAGAATATTCTTAGTATTTTAGCTTCAGGTTAAAATGAACTTAAGCTCAACGTAAACTACTTATACCACTTTTTGGGCAAATAAGCGTTTTTCCTAAATGTTAAAACTGTCTCTCATAAGAACATTACTCGTAGCACGACAGCGACTTTCGCTATATTTTTTTTGTATTTTTTACATTGTAAATCTGAAATTGTGTAATATTCACTTAATCGCATTATCAAGAAATAAGACGGCAAGTTTTCCGAATATAATCCAAAACAATTTTGTACAGATTCAACATAAAATACACAAAACAACTAAAAACACATTTATTTCAGTAGAGTTGGATAAGAAACCATTTCCATACCCCTGCTATCCCTAACATATTTCACTCGTGTAGGTGCATTTCCATTAATCTTCATAATTACTCGTCAAGCTGTGTGGAGTACCCCTGACCTTCATCCGAGCCCAATCTGACGAGATATCCGACGTTTTGATCGTCTAACGATTACGCAAATAATGAGCTGTTTTTAATGTTGTTTCGAGACTAATGCGGTCGGGAACTTTATTTCGAAAGTATGTTTTAACGCAGTCTTAAAGTTAGCTATGAATAAAAAAAAATTATAATAAACCATGAACAAACTTTTTTCGTCCTTGGTATTGTTGAAAATTATTGACTTCAAAAATTTTTAGAAGAATCTGACTTTGGATAAAAATCTTTATCTATGTACGTACGAATATTTTTTTAATTTGTTCACTCTAAATGGTTGCTCTATCTATAAATATTTATCCTTTAAAAAACTTTGGAGAACTTATTTTCTAGATCACCACAGGATATTATTGTAATAGGTAGGTACCTATTAAAATTTGACGTAATGACGATGGTTCTTTATCCAAAAATAATCAGCCCGACGAACAAACAACAAGGAGTTTAATGAATTATTAAAACTCCCATGTGGTCCGACTGTTATTAATATTCTTCAAATCGCTATAACAAGAGAATTAAATTGTTCTGATACATTGAACGCGAATACTCCTCTTTTATCTGCAAGCAATATCTGAGCTTGATGTCATAATCTGTTTTTGTCCTTTTTTTTACTCCAGCGGGTCCCAAAGATAATAAAGAAGCCAGCTGTCGGTGAGATCATAAACTTTTTTATAGTTTCGCATACATTTAGAGCGGAAACAATGGAAGCGCTCAGTTTTTAGAGGCCCGGAAAGTGCATCGTGATACTATTATTCCAAAAAATATTGGCATATTCTCATATTTTTTAGAAAAGATAAATAGTGTAACATTTTTTACTAGTTAAAAAAATGGCCTTAGAAACGACATCTTTTCGCTTTAATTCGCATCTGTAATACGAAGGTGAGGCGAATATTGCCTACCCGATGAGCGTACTATTGCGGGAACTATAATGAATTTAGCTTAGCATTATCAGCAAGCAATGCTATCTTCATCAAAGTTGGAGGTCGTCCCTAATTATCAGTCCACCATACACATTTAGAGCATTGGTATTGTGAATAATTTCTCGACTTCTAATGCCAGATCCTTGTTCGTACGAGCCGAGCTGAAGCCGATTAATGCCGCTAAATGGAACAAGGGAACGATAATGATGTCTTCACTCCACATTTGAGGCTGGGTTAGAGTCGTCAGGATGAGTGGGACCAACTACCGTAGAAGAACAGTCCAGCTACTCATTGTCCAACTACAACGTTATGTATGGATTCATATTGAACTAGTTTTTTTTCAGGACTTTTTTTACAGTCAACTGTTTTTCCTGTGTAAAAACATTTGAAAATTTCGTGTTTTATTACAATACAGTACTAATTTATTTTAAAGCTGTTCGGTAGCCATTTGCCAATTGAGTACACTCCCTTCTGGTAGCAAGCACACTCACCGGCGGCGGCGGGGATATGGTAGATGTGGGTCATATACTGCATAATCCGGGACTCTCCCTTGCGTTTTACGCCATGGCAACGTCCTATGCCAAGGTCCAAGCCCCCAGCTAGGAGCCCTTTTGATCTAGGGGTAAGAGCCTTACGCTCCTCCAAAAGTTCGGTTAAGCTTGATACATCACAATGGGTCCATATAAAAAAAGTTCGTCTTTGAGATTACAACCAACATGCATTTTATTAGTAAAACCGCTAACTACCTACGATTTTTTGAGAAATAATAAAATATATTTTTTTTCTGCAAGTATTTCCCATCTCTATTGCTATATTTAGAGTCGGCAGACATTCACGCTCAAGAACGCTGTGATTGGATCTTAAATTGAGAAAATGTAGCTCGGAGCGGTTGTGGTGTCTTCATGCGAAGCTCCTCCGGCTGTTTCGTAATAGAGTTGTTGATTGACTAGGCAGTACAACAAATCAATAATCTAGAACGGCTTGACGAGTATCATGCTTAGGTATAACGACGTTTGCTTGAACTGTGTGCTTGTTTAATTTAATGATGTGTTCAGATTTGTTTAATCAGATATTAATCAGAAATTGATGATGATGACTTTTCCGACCGTTTTTGGCAATGGCAGCAACTTCAACTCCCAGTCAGTCGGGCGCTGCTGCACGGGCAAAAATCGTCTACATATTCATAGTTATATTTTTATAAATGCATTTTATAGTCTCCTTCGGCAGAGCTGAACGAATGATAAAATTTTAAATTAAAAATATCTTAGTCTAGCGGTGCGCTCGCAGTCACTACAATTCAATCGATATAAGATTTCCCGTGGAAATAAGATTTTTTCCGGTAAAAAGTATCATTTGTAGTAATCCAGGTTATAAAATATCTCCATGCCAAATTTCATCCAAATCCGTTGAGTACTTTAGTCGTGAAGGCGGAACAAACATCCAAACATCAAAAGATTCCAATTATACAGGGTGTAATCGTTAATTGTGCTCAGGCGATTATTCCGTAACTATTACAGAAAGTACTACCTAATGAGTAAAATGACATCAATAACTTTTTTATTTTTTAAAAGAGCACGGAAAGAAAATTCTGGTTGCATTTACGAGAATTCTCGTTCTATGAGCTAAAATTTCTTATTGTTAACGATACAACAAGAATAGTTGGTAGGTATAGCTAAAAAAAATTGTTTTTAATTGCAACAAGAATTATGTTTCAACCAACTAATTTTTAGCATACTGCACAGCATGATAATGTTGAAATTTACTAGTTATTTAGTATTACGTAATGTCTATTTGCTTGTTATTACTTTATTTAGGGTGAAGAATACCAAACTCAGTTGTAGTTAACACAGCATTGTTAATATTATAATACTGGATTGTAAATAGGACAAAACTAATTGTTGAGATAATGCAACTGATGACGTTGCGCTTATTAAGGATTTAGTAACCTGTACTATGCAATTTTGTTGGTATTACTTCATTTATTGGTATTATTTTATCCCAGTCTCTGATCCATCTATTTTTTCCAAAATTTGTGATAACACATTACATTACACATATACTATGAACTGCCTTATACATAATAGACCACGATGGCAATTATTCCAGAATCTTAGTGTTAGGTACATTATGTATAAAGCACTATATAGTATTAGTATTATTGTACTCGTATTATGTAAAAAAAAGAGTTATCACAAGTTTGGGAAGTAGATGGCTCAGATTGTGCTGTGAAAGATTTTTGTATAAATAATAGTATAACACTCACAAGATCGTACAATACCAAAATATGGTGGCATTGAAATGGAAAGAAAATTAAATACAATAATTTTGAAAATCACAGTAGAGAATTTATTTGAATGAAATCAGAAACATGATAGGTAATGCAGTGATGACAGAAATATTTATAACGCAGTTTCTTACATCTTCATTCATTGCACTATTTTCCCTTCACTTGAATCTGTGTTATGTGCACTGTTTTAAATATTTTTAAAATCACTGGTTTTGTGCGCCCGGCCCAAGCAAACAGCGACGCGAACAAAAAATGGAGTGACAGACAGACAACCAGCCAATGAGCCAAATGACAAGACGATTGGCGGTTATATTGACATAAGTGATAATGCGTTTTGTTTTCGCAACGGGTCTCGTCTTACCCTCAACTTACCAGCTAGTGACTAAAATATTAAAATTAATATTGTTGACCAGATATTTAAGTTTGATCAAATAAATAGTTAGTTCGTAGACATGATTACATAAAATAGTATTTTAAACTTTAAGTTTCGTACAATTTACCAGAATGGTTTATATTTTCTGTACAAGTGTAATAACGCTAACAGGTCAGCACTTGATACCGATTAGTTTCGAAAGCAAATAAATGTACTCGGAACTGTTATATCATATAAGTATTATAAGTTCCCTCATAAGTTTTATATATATATTTTATTTTCGTTTTTGAACTGATGAGAGCACGTCGCATTATACGTTTTGTGTTTGTTTTATTTTTTCTTTAAGTACCCGCATCACATTCCTGGGTGTAGGCTGAAAATCAGTGTTGCCCTTTGGGCTGCTATACACTGAGCCTTGACCCTTCTGCATCACTGCAGCACCCGCAAACGCTACTTTTTTATTATTAAGTTTCTTTTTTTTTTCTTTTCAAATAAATTGTTTTTTATATATTTTTTATGTTTAGTCGTAAAGTTATATTTAGTTGTAAGTTTGCTATATGTTTGTGAGTGTTCTTGTGGTGCAATAAACGTTTTATCTATCTATCTATCTATCTATCTATCTATCTCTGATAAATCTACCATAAAAATTAACCATGCCTAGAAATGAACGGAGTTCGGTTAAATTTTTCGGTACTGTCGTAAAATAGGGTTTCACTTTATCTTCATCTACCCGTATTCCGTTCCGGTCTATGACATAGCCTAAGTACCTAACATTGTCTGAGAAAAAAGTGCATTTAGTTTTTTTAATTTTCATACCATTTCCTTTTAACCTATCCAACACTTTATACAATGCGGAAATGTGACTCTCTAAAGATGTCCCGTAAACTAAAATGTCATCTAGAAATACAACAACGTTTGGAATGTCACCCAAAAGTACCATCATTACCCTTTGAAAGATACCGGGGCTGGAAGATAACCCATAAACTAATCTATTGTACATAAAAAGGCCCCGATGTGTATTTATAACTGTATAACGTTTCGTTTCGTCCAATTCTATTTGGTTATAGGCCTGTGATAAGTCTAACTTGCTAAAATACATTTTTTTTATTATTTATTTATAGCTTGTTTCCAGGTTTAAAAATACATTTTATTTTGTAAAAAAGAATCACACCTTCCCTGGATTGTTTTTTCCAACATAAGCCTCCTCCAGGGCTTTCCAACTATCTCTGTCGCTTGCCCTTCTTGTCCACGTCTTCCCTGCCTCCTCTTTTATCTCGTCTTCCCATCTCCTTATTTGTCTCCCTCTTTTCCTTTTTCCTTCTCTTGGGTACCATGGTGTTATTCTCTCCGTCCATTTATCCTTGTTTTCTCTAATCATGTGACCTGTCCATTTCCATTTCAGTTTTCGTATAGTTGTAGTGATCCTCATTACTTTTGTTCTTTTCCTAATTTTTGTTAGTCTTATTCTGTCTTTTAGTTTTAGGTTTAGCATACTTCTCTCCATGTTGTTTTGGCATACTTCTAGCTTTTTGAGGTTGTTTTTAGTTAGTGACCATGTTTGGCAGCCATAGGATAGGCATGGAATAAAATACTTCCACTCAAATAAGATAATAAATCTTCAATCCTTGGCACTGGATATTTATCAACTTGTAATACCCTATTCAATGTAACCTTGAAATCAGCGCAAATCCGAATTCCGCCATCTGCCTTAGGGGCGATTACCAGTGGAGTGGCCCAGTCCGACGTGTCGACGGGCTCGACGACACCCGCGGCCAGCACGGCGTCCAGCTCGGCGTCCACCCGCGGCCTCAGGGCGTACGGCAGCGGCCGCGCGCGGCAGAACACGGGCTGTGCGCCCTCGCGCACGCACAAAGTAGCCCGCCGTCCGGTGAACCGCTCCAAACCTCCATCAAAAAGCTCCTCATATCTGTTTTTTTTTTTTGTTTATTTAATTCCTCATCCGTCATTAATTTGTGTATCGATATTTTCGGAGTATCGATATTTAATTCGGCTAACCACTGACGACCCAGTAATGACGTCGTTCCTCTTTCAATTACATAAAGATCCAATAATCTAACAACATTTTTGTATTTCACTTCCACTTCTATATAACCTGTTGGCTAAATTTTACTACCGTCATAAAAAGACAAAATCAAATTGCAAGGTAATAAAGGAACATGGCAAAATTTTTCTTCATACAAACGCTTATTTACACAAGATAACGCTGACCCTGTATCAATTTTCATAACTAATTTAATATTATCAACCATTACTTGCATACTGTCCGGTTTGTACTCCTAAAAGCCCAAGTCACACAGAGCGGGAGTGGCGCGGTCCGGGGCCGGGACAAGCGGGACGGCACTATGCCGCGCCATAGCACCGTCTCGCTTTCCCGGCCCCGGACCGCCCCCGGCACGGCTCTGTGTGACTTGGGCTTAATGACATTTGCATGACAGGTTCCTCATCGTAATAACTTTCTTCCAGCTCCCCATTTTCTAATTCCAAACTCGCGTCTTCCTGTTCTTGAACATAGTAGGTGCGCTGCGGCAGCGGTGGTCGTCACCCCACCCCGGGTGGTACACGATGCTGCCCCCTCGCGGGCCTCCGCAAGCTCGCGCCGCCGCCAACGCCGCTGCCTCGGCCGCCACTAGGTCCACGCCCGAGGCCGCCGTCCCGCTCATCAAATCCTCCGACTCCAAGGCCCCGCTCCGGACACACTCGCCTCAGGTGACCACGTCTCGCACAGTGGTCACAAATGTAACTTTTAAATCGACAATCGTTCCAACGATGGCGTCGATCACCACACGCGGAGTACATTCCGCCGCTTGCCTGTACTCGATGCACGGACATGTCTAGGTTATGCACGTCGTTACCGCCACCAAAGCTCTGGCGCTGTCCCGCCGCGTAGCTATGACGTCACGTGATGTGTTGTCGTAGTACCGGTCGCTTGCGCCGTTGCCCGCTTCCGTAATAAGTGCATCTCGCTCTGCAGCCTCGCATGATTTTCCGAGCGCTACCGCCTTCTCAAAATCTATTCATCTTCCATGAAAAGTCTTTGCCGCATACCTTGTTTGCGTAGCCCACAAACAAACTGATCCCTCAAATTAACGTTGAGATTTCCACCAAAGTTACAAAACCGCGACATCTTCTTTAATTCAGTTACGTACTCGGACATTGTTTGACCTTCCGTTTGATTACATTTGCGAAATTTATATCGCTCAGCCAACATGGATGGTTTGGGTGCTAAATGGTCTTGCATTTTCTTTTTAATTGCCTCATAAAGTCATTTCCGCCGGCTTCTTTGGACTACATAAATTCACCATCAGTTCATAGCCAACTTCACCAATAGCCGAAATCAGCGTGGGTACCTTCAACTCTGCATCCACATCTTTTACTTTAAAGTACATTTCTAACCGGTCGCAATATCAGTCCCAATTTCCACTCACAACACTGAATTCCCCTAACCCCATTGCCATTTTTCTATTTATCGCAAAATTTTCCACATTATAATCCCATTCTCGCGTCACTGTTAATTAAAACACCGGTTCCAGTGCAACGTTTATTGCCAGACTGACAGCGCTCCGCGCGCAACATACATACAACCATAGCTAGCTACTTATATCATATAACAGGAACCAGATGTACTATACCAAAAACTATTTTTATAGTACTTATTAGATTTCAGTGTAATAAGTATATGCTACTGCATTAAAATTACACTCTAATCTGTTTTGATGAATAAAGATTACGAAACTTTCTAGTAATTTTCTCGATTTTGTACACCATACATAATGAATGATACAAAATACTGATCTGGCATTGTTGTACATAACTATTTAGTTACACCTACAAGAGTTAAATAACTTAGATTACATTACAGAGTGTGCACTTTGCGAAACGAACTGCATATCGGACCACGTGTTAGTACCAAGTATCAGAATAATGCAGTATACACTAATCAAATGTTAACTGAACGAGAATTCTCGTAATTATAAATTACTATTCGAGTCTAGTAATTCCCCTGGGCTCAGATTTTTGTCCGTGAGTGTTTAATGCCAACACTTTGGATATTTCTCGTTTAATTTTTAAAAAGTTATTGATGTCATTTTACTCATTAGGTAACGTACTTTCGATTTCAGTTTAAAGTTTTTTGATAGTGTGATGTGACTTAGAATTTGTTTTGGTAAAATCATCTTTTTACACTTCAATAAGTAGTAAGACCACCCCAGTCAAGTAGTAAATAGGAACCAAACACCAAAGAATTATCTATATATCCCAAACACAAAATAGAAGCCCGGTCTATTTTGACAACTACATACTAATCGCCGATAATCCGGTAGGTATAATATTTTGATTCCCTTACTACTTACTTGCCCAGTTTAGTTGACGGATCGGACGAAGTTAACTCGCCACCTGTACTTGTGCAAGTATAAATGGGCCTTTAACTCGGCCTTATTGCTAAGGGAGCAATTTCTTCCAGGCCACCTTTTAAAAATTTACACGTTAGTATTGACCGAATTGATGTTATATTTTTAAATATTTATTAACTTGTAACTACCTATTTACTGTTTAAATAGATTAGACTTGTTCTTGAAATCTGAATATTTTAACTTAAAAATCTTTTAAGTAATGCGAAACAACGTCACCTGCTTCGGAATAATTTCAAGTCCTTTCCGTAGCCTTTTCCTCACAAGTGGCAGCTAAAAGCTATGCTAATAAGAACTCTTGTTCAATGAGAAAGTGTTCCGCTAGATTTAGTTCCTTATGTCTTGGTAGATGGCGTGAGAGATTGTAACTTGACTGCCGGAGGGTGATGTTTTTTTATTGAAATGGGAACGATCATAAAATTTAAATGTATGTTATATTTTTAATGGTTTTTCAATATATCAAGTGAACTGACTACTAAGTATGTAAGATTTCTCATAAGTTGCGTAAAAAGTACTGTGGGAACACAGGACACAATATGATAGTTAATCTGAATCAGGCGTTTCAGTGGCGTCGCCTCGACCATTCAGTTGTTCCCCGCACCGCGCTCTCTCCACCCGTGTCTTGCCTCCTGTATCTACATATATATATCTAATTGTAGAATCGTAGAATAAATGATCGTGAACTTATTCCTGAGTATCTTTTATCTCCAAAGTAGGTATCACAAAGCCCAGTAGGTAGTAACCCATATAGTACTATCTCTGCTTCTCTCTAGGTGTGATCATTCAGCTCACTCGAAAATTAGTCGACTTAGCAGCACATTCAATTAAAAAAAGCGTCACCTCTTTAAAATCTACGGCGCCATCTTTTGACGTTTCCAGACTACTCTTGTAGCGAATAGTCGTTCCCGAGAGATTACTCCGACATTTCTTGTTTCTTGTTTTGTGCTCGGGAATGAGGCACTCTTTTGTCGGAGCCGGTAGTGTCGAGTTAATATCTAGAAATGTTTTCAAAAGGCTTAAATGGAATCACACACATTAGCAGGAATCAAAAGGGATTGCTTTTGTTACACAAGGTGTAGGAATAGAGTCATATTGCAATATTAAGTAGGTAAAAGTCTTTATGGATCACAAAAGAGTCATAAATTATGCATAAGCAAGTTAGTGCAAAGGGGTCTTATAATTTGTAACGATCTCTTCTACACAAACTTAGATACAAGCCTCGCGTCAGTTTAGTAACTTTGCCAAACAAAAAGTTGCTCTGATCTGGATTAACACATAGAATATAAGCACATACGCTTCTTTTACCGCGGGAAAATCTGTTGTTCTCGTGGTTCCCATGAAGAGAAAAACAAAAACCGCGCAGGCGTAGTCACCGGCGGATGTAAAAATCATGTCGAATATTTTATCCCACTTCTGGTTCAGTAGTTCATCGTTCGAGCCGTCGTCACGCTGAAATCTCATTAATATTATTTTCGGAATTCTGCCGTGCGCTTTCCGATGTAGTATTTTTTCCATATTAATAAGATTTGTTATTTTAAATAAGTTTATTTCTTTGAGTTGGAATACTGATGAAGAATCATAAGTTATTATTTACGCGAAAGCGTGTTCGTTGGATTTTTTCACAGTTTACATTGTCAAAAAAGGTTATCTGGAAGAGATTGCTAATCAGGATAAGGCCGCTTTTGTGCTCATGTTGTTTATTATAATGTTTTTGTGTATGTGTTATACAATTTATTGTAACTCAACAAACATAACTCTTTAGAGTTACTTTCACGAGTACTCGTTAACGAAAGGCCTAGGGTTCGATTTCGATGCGCACAGCGGTACAAAGGGTTTAGTGCGAAGGGTTGTGTGAAGTCGGTTGATTTGCATTAGATCGGCATGAACGATTTTAAGGTAACAGCATTTGATTGCCCTAATTTAGGGTAGGGTAAACTGAAGCCTTGATTGAGTGACAAGCCACCACCGCCTACAACTTTCATCTAAATAAAGATTATTTTCTTTCATTTGAGTTTGGAACCCGTCCGGTCGTCATCAATCAACACTTTTCTAAAGAAATAATTAATACAAAACGAGAGAGGAAACAACAATTTGCTCCTGAAAGATAATAATAAAAGTTAACGTTTCACTTCCTTGTTTATTAGTGTTAAAGCCAATTAATTATCATCTAAGGTTGTATGTTACCTTTAAGATCCCTTTGAGCTTTTAAAATACTGAAAAGAAAACGTACGAACAAAAAAAAAACAATTTTATAATAACTTGAAGTTGTAAGGTTGTTTTTAACGTTTGAAGTTTGACTAAATTTAGTAAAAAGTTCTAAGTAATCAGAATAATTATTAAAAACCATGTTAAAAATACAGTACTCGAGTTATCATTGTATTTTATTTTCATTTCCCTATAATATCATAAAAACGAAGACAAACTGATAAAACATTTTTGTCTCATCGTTAAGAATATAAGCTCAATAAAATATTCGGAGAACGACGGAAGAAATATTAAGGAAATTGTACGAAAAAAAGGAAACGTCAGCGTGAAACGAAAAACTCAATGTCATTTTCAGTTGAGGCCTAATCTTCATACCTCTTTGCCCACCATATTTACCTTACCTCGACATCATTCATCTCCCTAGCCACTTTTCCGAACTTTACATACACGAAAAATACGTATCGAAAAACTGCGTCATCACAAACCCTGGAACCACTAGCCAAATTGCTAGAAGCCCTCCCGTTAGCAAACGCGGTGTTACATTAGAGTAATTTATCACAAAAATTCCGATAGTTTGGAAAGTCAGGGGTCGCGCTGGGCTAGGCGGGAATCGTGCGGCCGCCGGCAGCGCCCCCGTGCGTCACGGACCGCAGTCTCTCGCTAGCTTTCGCTCGCTGCGTTCGTGCTGGCCATCTGAACATTCGAATTTCGAAAAAAATAAACATCGATTTTTGAACGTGCAGTGCTTGTGCCAGTGTGAAGTGTTGTGCTGTGGATTTATTTGAGTTCGGAATGCTATGACGTTAGTTGGAGTTAAATGAAACACAGTAAGTTGTAGACTTTGAATGTAGTTCTATAACATAAAATATTAAATTTAATTTTCGGCGAGCCCGGAATATATCTGAATTTTTTCACGGTCACTAGTTTTTCTGGTAGAATGAACGTGTTGATTACCTTTTAAACTTTTTTGGAACATTTCACACGGGTTCGTGGACGCTCAATCAACCCTTTTGGCAATAAATTTAACAGATATAAAACTGAAAGAAAATTTTCCTGTTCAATTATTTTTCCAAATTCAAACTTATCGTCAACGTTGTGTAAATATCATAAAGTTCTGCTTTTCGACGAGTGTAGCCTTCAATTACGTAACATGTAAACTTTTAGGTGAAACGTGTGTTCGGCTGAGTGAGCGATAGCTGTTAAAAGTTTTAACGATCGCTCGCTCGGTTTATGTGCACAATCAAATGGATCGCGAAGCTAATTCGCTAGGGGGTGAGATTTTCGTGTAATTAAAACTCAACAACGGCCTATTAATCGCCTTGGGCGTGTACTTGCTAGAAACATTATAATTCCATTCTTCCATGCTGTTCTAGGAAACATTAAATGCACTTCTTTTTGGACGAATTGTTATACGTATTTTTTTATCTCTACGTGAAAAAATGTTCATTACTTATTTAGAACCGCCTCTGAAAGTTAAAATGTGGATTCACGGAATGGAGTGTGATATGAGTGGCACCATAAGTTCTACTCAACCCATAACTATAGCTATGATTGTTTCGTTCAAATGAAAAAGTGTGTTCATTGCATAGTACTTACTTATAGCAAAAATAATGAAAAGCTATAAAAAAATATTAAAAACTAATCTATGTTTAAATATGAGAATAAAATATTTCTTGTAAATACCCCACATTTTTGAGTTATATTTCTAAGTTCTAGGAATTTCGGTCCTTAAATATTCTAAAACACAAAATTCTAGTTAAACACCGTGCCGACGGCAAACGCAGGTTTCCTAATAACGTTACAATATTACTTCAAATCAACAGAGATTTCAGTAGGTATTAACTAACACTAAAGATTCGTCGAGATTGGAAGGAAATGGAAGTATCAAAATCATCCGAATGCAATCAATCATAACCGTCAAGGGCAGTTACTTAGAAAGTTTCAACTTTCTGATTCAATTCTAAGAAAGAAGTCTCAATTATTCTATCAATCTTCTCAGGTTTTTAAGTGCGTATAATGTTCCTCTTCAGTTTCAAAGAGATTTGGAAGTTTTTCTAAAGAAAACGGTAAAGAATTTGGCACAAATCTCTGGGCACTTGTGCATCATTTAACAATTCTAATAAATTTTGAAGGTAGTGTCGTGAAAAATTATCACAATTTTAAGCTTTATCAATTCTATTGGGAGTTTAGGATTTTTTCTTTTGAGGTCTTTTATTTCTTTAGATATTCATTAAAGATGTTTTTAAAAAAGCGTGATTTGGGATTTTGTTTGTTTGACTTACAGTGATTTGGATATTTGAATTTGGAGATCCCGTATCGCACTCTTATTGACAACCTGCCCCAAACAGATAATATTATATCGAGTAACTTATTGTTCCAACAAATGTAATATTATGTGGTAGGTTTAAGACATTTTTTATATTGTCATTGTATTACACACTACAATTACAAATCAATCAATTTTTTTTTTTATTCAAAATTATTTCTTTTGTTGATATAATATTTCAAGTTGTGTCAGATGATAAATTTGAATTTGAAAAACAACTGCAAGTAGAAATTTAAAAACACACAATGCTTCAACCGGAATTCAACAATAAAATAAAAAACAATAAAAACATATATATATTTTTATTATTCTTCTCTCACATAGATAAAAAACATTGTTTAGAACTTGTTTCTCTCGAAGTACCAGGACACCATGAGTTATCGGAAATAGCTGAAGCCATCATTAATAGGAAACAGTTTGGTTTAATGTCAATTTTTACTGACATATTTTGTTGTTTTGATGGAGATCTGATATGTTTCTTTACATTTGATACTTACATAAGTGAAACATTGTGCTGGTAGTATTAGCATATTATTATTCTTCGCAAGTAAGTTGTTCTGAATTCACTCTTCTCTGAGCTTTAACATTTTATTCTTTATTGCATTAAGTAGATACACTGAACAGAAAAATAAGAATACTCGCAGTACCCAAAGCGAGCTTATCTGTAAAGACAGATTTAATTACTTCAATAATCGATATTTACGATATTGGTAAAAATAAATTGAAATATAAATTTATTTGTAACGCCGCTATTTTTAACGACATCATTAAGGTTTTTTTAAATCTCTTTCTTATTGGGTTTGAATTTCGTAGAAAAAATCTTGTTGATTCGTCTCAGATTTAATTCGTAGACTATTAACTAAATTATTTATTACTTAGCCTTAAACCTAAAATTCTGGGAATAATAAATAAGCGTATGCTTGTAAATACCTATATTTTGAAAACTATGATACGATCCGTAGAATGCCATGTTCTCATACTAATTGCACAGATTTAAGTCAAAGGAAAGTTTAATTAAAGTTAAAACTAGATGTCTCGAAATTAATACACCTATAAGTAAGCCAACATGACTAGCAGGACTGGCTCTTTTATACTCTTAATCTGTAATCTTGAGTGCAATAATTATATTCTAGTCATGGCTATCAGATTATTGAGACCATTAAACATTCTCTATTTAACTTCCCTTAACGACCTTTTGCACTATGAACTTTAATCTGTGGTTTAGCGAGCCATTCAAAGCACAAAGGTTCTATAAATTATAACTCCAACTTTTTGATCGTGTGGGTTGGTAAGGTCATCATCAACGGCCCGTTAGCGTTACAGTCCACTGCTGGACTATGAGTCTCCTCCACTTAAGTGTTTGGTTTTGCCATAATCTCCACGCTTGGCAGGCGGGTTGGAGATCGCAGATTAAAAAGTTACTGTATCAGAGAGCGCTGCTGCCCGTTCCCTGTTCAATGTGTAGTCCCTAAGTCGCCTCTTACGACACCCACGGGAAGAGTAGGGGTTGGTGACAAATGTATTCTACTCTGCCGTCACCACACGGCAACCGTCACCATATATGTCCCCACCGAGGGGCTCGAGCCTACCCTGATTTAGAGCGATTAGTCCTTAGTCGACCACGCTGGCCCATTGCGGGACGGTCGACTTCACACGCAACCTTTGAACTTCTTTGCAGGAGTGTGCAGGTCACGACGTTTTCCTTAACCGTAAGAGCGTCGAATAAACGTACATATGAATTTCAAATTCGAAAGCACATTGGTACGTGGTAGGGATCAAACCCAGACGGGAGGCATCGGCCCTAACCAATAGACCACCGACGCTCTCACGTAGTATACGAGTATTAAATTCATTCTGTGGTAATACTTAAAGAATACAGTACGTGCCAGTACTACTCATTGGCTCCATCAACTGACACCTCAGTTTGTGGAAGTTGTTGGGCTGAAGACCAAGTTTCACGTCGGACCGTGTACGAGTTAGTTCGATGCTAGAACTTTCCTTTTTTAGAAAATGTGTTCGACGGCAGCTGTGACTTTAAGAAATACCCACATTTAAGTGAAGTCACCGGATATTGTAAGTATCTAGTAGCTTATAAACCTCGCTATTATTTTGTAGTTTCGTTTTTCTATCGTAAATTATTAAAATTTGGAGATATAACAGTAAAATTTACGATATACATAATGATTGAAATCTAACCTTACCTTTGTAAGTAATTGTGTTTGTAAGAAATCGTGAATCGACCGAATATATTAATTATATTGAATAATGTCTCACGACAGTTTTAATAATCTAATAATGTTTGAATAACAAAAAGTACTAAGTTTCCCTAACGCTTTTAATGTGAAAATATATTTGGATGTTCGGACGTTTAGATGTTTCGATATTTGTTCCGATTTCACGCTCGTTTATAATATATTATATACTTTATACGGGAAAAAAAATATTCCCTCGGGAAAATATTACACAACGCGAGCGTAGCCACGGGCGGACCGCTAGTTATGAAGAAACCTGCACACTCCTGCAAAAATATCAAAGGTTGTGATGTGACATAGGTCATGTCTGAAGTCGACCAACTTTACAGAATATGTAATGGTAGTACCTGCCAGCGTCATAGACCAGCGATGTTAATTAAGCACTTATCGTCCTAATTTCAAGGTAGGCTCGGGCCCCTCAGTGGGCACGCAAATGACAGTTTTTAACACTATGAAGTGCTTATTTAATTACTGACATTTTGCGCTCTATGCTATTATCATTGGTAACGTGTTGTGGAAATAATGCAAGCAGTGTCGGTGGCAGCGGTCGGTGGTGTACTGACTCGGGACGCTGTCTTCCGTCTGGTAGATGCGGGTTCTATCCCCACCTCGTACCCAATGAATTTTCGAATTTCGAGTATATACTACTTTCGAATACATATTCGATGCCTGCTCTTACGGTGAAGGAAAACATCGTGAGGAAACCTGCACACACCAGCGAAAAAAATCAAAGGTTGTGTGTGAATTCGACAAACCCGCACTGGGCTAGCGTAGTCAAATAAAGCCTGATCACCCTAATTCAGGATAGGATCAAACTCTTTGGAAGGGACGTATATGAGCTTAACTAATATAATTTTTTTATTTTATTTCCTTAGCAACAGTTATTTTAACCACCTATGGCAAATATGTAACTGCAGTACACTATATCAGCTAAGGGTACAATATAATAATGCTTTTAGAGCCATGCTCCGCCTGCCGTGGAGGTGTAGCGCGTCTGGCATGTTCGCAGACAACATGGTGGATGATTTTTATGCCGTCATGAGAAGGACTAAAGCTGGCTTTCATGAGCGCTTGAGAACATGTGACAATGAGCTAGTAAGAAATGTATTTCACACAGTCTATATGCGCGATGTTAATTTTAACATGAAAATCTCTTAAATCACTCTTAGCTTCGGGAACTGACAGCTGTTCACATAAGCCTATTTAGTTTACCATTACGCTATTATCCGCTTTAACGATCACAAACAATGAACACATCCAGTAAATTATTTATATAGCGTTTCCAATGCTCGTTTCGCGTGACTGCGCCCAACTGATTTGTCAACTTTGCATTCAATGGATTGTGTTTTGTTCTAGTTTGAATGGGTTATCGCTTCATAATAGCGTTAGAGATTATTATTTTCTGTAACGATTAGTGAGTTATAACTTATAACAAACTGTCTGATAAGTGGACGCTTATTGAATTGAGCTGTTTATTTTTATTCCCATCCTATTTTAATACATTTCCTTAAAATATTTTATATAGAGAGATCTGAATGAAAGTAATATCACTTATTTTTTTACGTGATTGAATTTATTTATTTCTGGTTTTCGGCTTTACTTATTTGATGATAATGATGATGAACTTTACAAAGTAAGTAGACAAACCTAGATTAGAAACCGAAGGTATTGCTCATTTCCGTCTCTACTTGATTAATATTTTAACGTTTTAGAAAATTATTTGTATTTAGCAAGTTATTCCTACTCGCTACAAAAACACTAAAAATTCTTTAGAAAATATATTTAACTAATAAATAGGCAATAATAAAAATATAAAAATTTTCACCAAATAAAACAATTTCTGCAATTTTTTCTGTGTACATTAAAGCTAAATACAAAACAGTTGCCTGTGAAACTTTGTGAATAGCTAATAAATAAGTAATTTAGAGTGTAGCCCTGAGGGACAAGACGTGAGGCAAACAACCCGATATCATTGATGTTATCTGGATCCCGAAGTTTACAGTCAATGGCCAGAAAATTGGTTTTGTTATTGGAACGTGATTTATATACAGCCAGTTGTGAAAGTTAGCTTTTGTTTCGTGTGTTATGTTTGAGTCGCTTTTCTTGGATAGAAAAATAAAAATATTGGAATTAACTTTTTAAATAGTAAGTTTTGCATACTTGTATGTTTATCATTATAACATCTGTGCGAGACTAATTGAATTGAAAAAGCTTAAAAAAATAATATACTCGTACGTAATATACCTAATATCTCTGCTTGGTTACGTTAAAAGGAAAGACTTGGCTACTATCGACGGAAATAGTTATATCAATGAGCCATGTTGAAACGGCTCAGCAACTCTATACCAGGGTTTTAAATAGTTATATCAATGAGCCATGTTGAAACGGCTCAGCAACTCTATACCAGGGTTTTAAATAGTTATATCAATGAGCCATGTTGAAACGGCCCAGCAACTCTATACCAGGGTTTTAAATAGTTATATCAATGAGCCATGTTGAAACGGCTCAGCAACTCTATACCAGGGTTTTAAATAGTTATATCAATGAGCCATGTTGAAATGGCTCAGCAACTCTATACCAGGGTTTTAAATAGTTATATCAATGAGCCATGTTGAAACGGCTCAGCAACTCTATACCAGGGTTTTAAATAGTTATATCAATGAGCCATGTTGAAACGGCTCAGCAACTCTATACCAGGGTTTTAAATAGTTATATCAATGAGCCATGTTGAAACGGCTCAGCAACTCTATACCAGGGTTTTAAATAGTTATATCAATGAGCCATGTTGAAACGGCTCAGCAACTCTATACCAGGGTTTTAAATAGTTATATCAATGAGCCATGTTGAAACGGCTCAGCAACTCTATACCAGGGTTTTAAATAGTTATATCAATGAGCCATGTTGAAACGGCTCAGCAACTCTATACCAGGGTTTTAAATAGTTATATCAATGAGCCATGTTGAAACGGCTCAGCTACTCTATACCAGGGTTTTAAATAGTTATATCAATGAGCCATGTTGAAACGGCTCAGCAACTCTATACCAGGGTTTTAAATAGTTATATCAATGAGCCATGTTGAAATGGCTCAGCAACTCTATACCAGGGTTTTAAATAGTTATATCAATGAGCCATGTTGAAACGGCTCAGCAACTCTATACCAGGGTTTTAAATAGTTATATCAATGAGCCATGTTGAAACGGCTCAGCAACTCTATACCAGGGTTTTAAATAGTTATATCAATGAGCCATGTTGAAACGGCTCAGCAACTCTATACCAGGGTTTTAAATAGTTATATCAATGAGCCATGTTGAAATGGCTCAGCAACTCTATACCAGGGTTTTAAATAGTTATATCAATGAGCCATGTTGAAACGGCTCAGCAACTCTATACCAGGGTTTTAAATAGTTATATCAATGAGCCATGTTGAAATGGCTCAGCAACTCTATACCAGGGTTTTAAATAGTTATATCAATGAGCCATGTTGAAACGGCTCAGCAACTCTATACCAGGGATTTAAATAGTTATATCAATGAGTCATGTTGAAACGGTTCAGCAACTCTATACCAGGGTTTTAAATAAAGAAAGAAATAAAGAAAATACATTGCATTTGCGAGGACGGATGTCGATATTTTAACCCACACGATATAGAAGAAATAAAGAAGACCGAAAAAGTGTTAAATCTAAGTCTTGTCTTATCCCAAAACCCGGCACTTTCCCGCAAATACTAGATCATCGACACGCCTGTGACTTTACCTACCCGCTCTTACTCTACTGTCTACAACACGTCATTATCATCATCAACAGCTGAACAAATACTAGATCATCGACACGCCTGTGACTTTACCTACCCGCTCTTACTCTACTGTCTACGATACGTCATTATCATCATCAACAGCTGAACAAGTACTAGATCATCGACGCGCCTATGACTTCACCTACCCGCTCTTACTCTACTGTCTACAACACGTCATTATCATCATCAACAGCTGAACATCCCCCCCCCCACCATGGAGCTCGAGCCTACTCGAATGGGGGGGTAAAGGCCATGGTCAACCAAGCCCCGTGTGGGTGAGTCCTTCACACACGACTTTAGAATTTCTTCGCAGGAGTCTGCAGGTTTGTTCACGAAGTTTATACGATACACATTTAGAAAATACAAATCTGTCAAATCAAATCATTTCCTCCATGACGTCATTGATCTTGACGTCACCGACGCCATAATGAACGCGCCCTCGAGGCTCCGAAACAAAACACAATCAATTCCAATCCGGAGAGGATCCGCTAAACAATCCCAAATTAAAAATATTGCCTTTTAATGGATTCTTTATTGCAAATTGAGTAGCATTAAGTCATTAAGGTAAGCGTTTAATGTTCCCAAAACAAAATGAAATTTATATGTGAAATTGTTTGAATCGTGATGAGGTCTATTAATGTATAATAAATTTATGAGTAAAAATATTCTACTATGATTAATATTTAAATACCTGATCGACTGAGCTAAGTTAAAGTAAGATGGCGTTAGATTTATTGTTGGTATATTTTCAAGAGCGACCAAATTGTCCTCAAAGTAGTTACGTGCTTTGAGAATATAAGATCGGTAGCAGTCTGTCTTCTTTTGTAGTTTTATTTTTATGCTTAAACATTTTTTTGGTCCTCTTAGCAAAAAACAAATTTTATATTTAGTTAGATTAGGTTTATTTTTAAAAGTATGCAATGCAAATGCAACTACCTCCTTGAATGGAAATTACTCCACCTTTTGTATGCAATAAAACCCCCAAGGGGCGAGTGCTTGGTGCGAGTATATTATATTGTGGGTGGGTATTTTTTATTTCAACCGATATTTTATTTCATTTCATAGTAAAATATGTGATTTTTTCAATGATTTCCTTCCTCTCTTCATTTAATATTTTTATGAATAATATGATTATTTTACATTATTTACTAAATCCATTAACTGAACTTTGAAGGTCCGATGATGGTGTGACAAAGTATTTTTTATTATATAGCAAACAAATTTCGCGAAATAATCTAATCTAAATTAATATGGATAATTGGATATTCCAAAATAATCTATTTGAGCCTTATCCAAACGTCCTTCTATTCATCGCTGTTTTTTTTACTGTAAAAATATTTTTAATTCATAGAAATTAAACTATAGCATCCCGCCGGACGGTCTACGTCTTGGTTGTTTTCTAAAAATAATATCTTTCTAGTGTTTAAATAAATAATAATAATCAAGAACGTAATATTTATCTGGATTCTATCCTTACTGTAGCTCAAGTTTACGTAATTTTTACAATTTGCTTTTGCGAAGTAAAAATATCTTTCAAGTTGCGAGTTGAGATGAAAAGGATTCGCAACAAAAACGGACAAAATATTTTTTTTGTTTGCTCAGGAAGGATGTAACTCGAAGGCAACTGATAACGTAAGGTACATTATTTGCACTCTAGATTGCTATTTTCAGTTGAAAGTTTATTCAGGAACTAAAGGGTCGAAATCGTTTCACTTAATTTTGTTTTCTCTCTTTCAGTACTTATCTTACTCCGAGAACTTATTTATTTGTCGAGAGAAAAGTTTGGATTTGTCGCACTACGTCATGGTACTTCAATTTAACTATTGTATTACTATTATTTTTCCTCATCATATCCCAATAAACCTACTTAGTATTTTTAAGTGTTTTTTTTATCGTTGATATTCTCTCAGCAGTACTTTAAACATGACTTGAAAACTTTTACGCTAAAGTCAGTTAATCTTAGGAAAATTTATTAATGTCATTCTTATTTATTATCGCTAACCACCGAATTCTATTTTCGGCTCATCAATCTTGTAGTGATATTTTTCCAAGATACCCTTTGCCAATAAATTACAAAACTTCAAACGCAATCCAATTATTTTCCACTGCTACAGTTGCCTTTACCGCTTCTTGAGTATAAGCAGTACTATAGAACCTATTTGTGGTATAAAGTTACAAGTTTATAATATAATATCACCTACGCTATAGCGCTATGAGCGCGTGTGAGCGCTAGCTCTGCCCGCGACATATCGCTTGTTTATCTCTGGGGTGAACTTTTTAATACAAAAATGAAGATGACTTTGCTTCAACTGTAAACCACATTTGATTTCGTGCAATAGTTTTATCGTGATGCGCAAACAATCATACAAAAAATAATTTTGGCATCTATTGCTCTTAAAAAGACCGCTGATATGATCTTTTCTGTAATATCTTTTATGTACAGATTTCGGCCAGTAACATTCTTATTATAGGTATGTATAGGTATAGATGTAACGAAACGTTCAAGAGGTTTGCCTCTGATAGTCTTCAATCTTCAGTGGAAGTGCTTCTAAGAGGCTTGTTACCAGCTTCCGGAGTCAGCCGAGCTAACTGCCGATCGACGGGCGATGGCTACCGGATATCGGTTACCGATTGGGCTACAGAATATACTGAACTTGAAAGCAACTTTGAGCAAATTCCTTTCTATGAACTAAAGCTACATGTTCATAGCGAAGCATCAGGTTCAGAACACTTTTCGTGAACTGAATTTGTTTTTTTTATGGACATGAAATACTGGCTGGCAATAATGATCAATTTTAAAGTATTGCGACTTTACAGCGTCAAAGGAATATCTTTTACAAAAAACACATCAGCCGGCTGTTATAATAATTTGAAATAATCGTTTTAAAAATTATTTCCTCTGGTAAAATGTTTCATAATAATATAAAGAACCTTTATGACTATTACCATCTATTACTAAGGAATAAAGCAATCATTACTATAATTTATTAATCTATAATTATGTTCATAGGTTTTAAAACACCATGTAAAATGGCCACTGAAAATAAAAGAAACAATACTCGTATCGCTAAAGTGTGCTGTATCTTGCAATATCAAACAACCTAACGCTTAGCTCTTTTCAAGTTTTCATTAAAAATAACGATCACGAGAAAATCTTGCGTTGATTAAAGCACAGCTTGTAGGCGTCATTTAAGAGTAATAACCAGCCATGCACGTATCGGGCCACGCAAAGTGTAGGGTTCCGTATTGTCCAATTCTACTTAGGTACCGGTTTAAGACAAATAACATTCATCAACATATTTTTCTATGATATTTGTACCGAATTTCTACTTGTACAAGTAAATACAAACACTAACACCTGGTCCTGGTCCTGGTCCTGGTCCTGGTCCTGGTTGTATACTTGGTCCATTGTTCGGTAACCTGTAAAGCCTACTTGATGTTGATAATTTTCCTTTTAAATTCATCATATCGTACACTACTACCGTGATTTTTTTCACATTTCCAAATACAAATGTTTCATTGGGACGTGGGGGGGGGGGGGGTACTTACTTGATTTTAACAAAAATAAGCTCTTTAAAACGAAGTATTTCTGAAACGTACACTAGTATCGAAAAAAGGTTTTAGCAAACCCCCATTATTTTAAAAAAACCTATTTAACGATAGCTCCCACTATAAGATAGTCGTCAAAAATAACCCCCACTTCACTTGTGGCAGAGGAACCCTAAAAAAAATTAATTCTTCAGCTTTGTCGGCCTGATTAAAATTTAATCCATGCCAAATAACAGCCTAATAAGAGACAGACAGACAGGCGAACATGGCGAAACTATAAGGGTTCCTTTTTGACTACGGAACCCTAGAAAATCTTTGAAAGATGTAAAACCAAAAGTTGCCAGTGACAACTTAATACCATATTTCCTACCTTCCTAAATACTCGTACGGTATAGGAGCAGAAACCTGGAATGAAATAACCATTTCGGAGCCAACATCCCAGTTTTATCTCCAGAATTACTCCTTGATGTTGAAAATTCTCCTGGAGACGCTCCTGCAGTTTGATAGGAGCGTCTAGGGTCTAAACCGGGATTTATGTCGGCACAAGAGCGAGTTCCGAACAGTTTTAAAGTATCTTAAGACTTGGAAAATACTTTGCTGATATTTGGCGAGCAATTCGTAAACTCTGTTACGACGGAATATTAAAAACTTGGTTACTAAATCAAATAAAAAACAATTTAAAGACCATACCTAAAACTTATATAACAAAAATAGCGTTCTTTTTTAAAACATTAGTCAGCTGATTGTCCAATGTACTAATGAGTTCTATAGTAGCAATGAAGTCGGTCAAAAAGCAGCTAATCCCATATTTTTCTGCTCAGGAATTGACAGCCAAATCTTTATTTTCCGAGCCGTGCTTGGGGTCTAAATTTTAATATTGGGATAATATTCTAAAATAATTGACATGCAACAAGAAAAACACTTTTAGGAAAAACAACACCTACTACTCAAGTCGAGAAAAACACATTTTTTTTTATAATAAGCTATCTCTATTTTTGGTTATATAAAGAGGGCACTTTCTCAACAAAATTTAATCAGCATTACCAACAAATGAAATACAACAAGAAAAAAAATATTACTTACTTCATTAAGATCAATGGTCTTTCTTGGAATTGAATTAGTTTTCGATGGAAACATGATCTTTGTTTTATCTAATAAATTATTGTTTGGCTGGAGTCCAGCGCGGCCGAACATCCGATCCGCCATTATGGAGGTTTGGAGCTGCCCACAGGCTTCTGACTCGGCTTAACGACCACCATCTAAGACATTATGGCGTAACCTGAAAGATTAGGTCAAGACATTGTTAATTTAATTAACTAATTTTCAAGGAAAGTGAACGTAAATGAAAGGAGGTGAAATAAAACATCATCGTGAGGAAACTGCGCACTCCTGCGCAGAAATTCAAATTTTGTGTGTGTTAATTTACTCTCCCTTATGGTTACACCAATGTACATGGGAAAGCTCATCAAACTATACATTTTTGTTGCAAACTAGTTATTAACGGTCTATAACTTGATGAATCCTTATTATCCCTATTATTTTAGAAACACCTATCCAACGATATCACACTGTAAGGTAGTCGTGAATAAAAAAATAACCCTACTTCAGGTGTACCTGTGGAACCCTAAGACTTTTTTTTAACGTTTTATTCTTTAACTTTGTCAGCATGATTAATATGTACATCCATGCCAAATTACAGCCTTCTAGAACTAAGAGTCTCTGAGCTAAGCCGCGGACAGACAGACAGACCGACATGGCGAAACTGTAAGAGTTCCTTTTTGACTACGGAACCCTAAAAATTTACATATTTCATAAAAACCCAAAAATAATTTAATTAAATTCCTCAGTATCACTGCGTAAAAATAATTAATGCAATATAGTAAAATTCTTCTTAATATTATTTTCTGATCCAATTTTCTTAAACATAAATGCCTTTATTGACATTCGTCACATATTTTCCGAATTAAAATACATCAGGAGGTAACGTTACAAATACCAAGTTGCGTATTTCAAATAGCAAACTGTCTGTGAAATCAAGTCCTTTCGTTCCCCGCTGTTGCATTCATTTAATCCAATGTAGTTTTTCACCCGTATTTATGTCTGCACACAATATTCTCGGTGGATGCGATGCTAGTTAATACAAGGAGCGTATTCCCATTATCTCGGTTCGGTATTTTAGCAAGAATTAATGAATCCGTATGCGGTTTTTCCAGATTATACACTTGAAATAATATTATTATTCATGTCTGTGCGTGCAGTCAACCAGGGAGATATGTTACAGGGCCACTTGACTCCAAACCAATGAAGTTTTCTCAGCTAATTATTTATAATAGCCCATACATAATAAATGTTATATTAATTTATTTAATATATAAAAAAACATATTTGATTTAGAGGTAAGATAAATAAATGTGTAAATAAGTAAGTAAATACTTAAATATAAGTAAGTATAATTAATAATATTAAGAAATTATTAGTCAAAATAATAAGATAAGACTGTTATCCATATTTGCTGCACCCTTACAGGGTATATGTACATGACACTTAGTTTTTAAGACTTCATGTGTATATTAGCATTAAATAAATAAATAAATAAATATTTTTACGTAAGTTTTCATAATACTAGTATAATATTTTTTTAAAATTATGATCTAATGAATAAAGAATAAGAAAACATTTATTTACGGCATAAAACAAAACACACATAGTTACAAACAAAAATAATAATAAAATGAAATGAACCATTAAATACAAAATTAAATTATTACATTATTATAATATTTTTTTCATTATATTATATAATAATTAAAATGAAAGTCCGAATGCTGTCTGAAGCCTTTTGATTCTTGTTAAAGTCCAATATCTGATCGGATGAGAATAATGGGAACAGTGTATAGTGCAAATGGTTGGAATTTTGGAACTGTGCCCAATGGCAAGGACGCCTGCGCTCCCCGCCGCGACGCTCAAATTTTACTCAACCACGTTTATTTTCATGTTGATTTTACTGTAAAACGTTTAAATGACCCAGTTCGTGTGACACACTTGGATAATGTTGTTATGGTTCGCAGTCGCCAAAATAGTTTGATACAATTTACAAATAATAAACCACATCAAGATTTTTTTGTTTAAAAATAGCGCAATGTAAAAATGACTGACATTGAATCAGCAGTGTAGGTCAGTATTAAAACGCGTCCGTTGGATTAAATAAAATTTTCATTGCTCATACTCTGAAAGTAGTTCGGAAGTTGCCTGAGGAGCGGATTGAAAGCTTTTCAGCCCGGAGGGAGGATCACTTTCAACTGACAGCTGTCATTCATTCATTCATTTTCATTAATTCTGGCAAATTATTAAAAATACAAAATTGTTCTAATTTCACATTTCTATTGAACTATGTTCCATCTTTCTATACAGCGACTCAATTACCGCAATGTTAAATTGAAATAACATAAAGTTATGTATTAATTAAAGAATATATATTATTAAATCTATTTATTTAAAATAAAATAGATTTGGGAAAAATATTTAACATTTTTTAAATGATGGAAATTAAAAATAATGGCTCAAAAGCTGGCCGGCCCAGCCACAGCAAAAAATAAAAAGTAGGCGGGAAAGCAACAATCCGATTATAATTTGTTTCTAGGGTTGTAGGATTTTGTTAACAATGAATTCATCTGATTCAGATATGGAAGTGACTCATTTTTTCTTTAGCTAATTCGTGTTTTTATTTTTACTTTTCTAGTATTCGTAATGAAAAGCACAGTGTTTACCTCTGGTTAAAGACTTATTTAGCGCCTCGAACTATTAGGGCCTGAGCGTACTCGGCGCTAAATAAGTTACTTTCACCCCTCGTATAACAATGTACTATTAAATGCCTGCAATTTTTCAATGGGGAATTGCTAGAAGTATCTCTAGGAAGTTTTCCCGCGAGCAATTGATAAGATTGACAAATATTAAGCGTGCCACAGGGGAAGAGTTACTTTTACTGCAGAAAGGCCACTTATTTCTATGAGAAAGGTTAATCATCATTGTTATATTAATATAACTGATTGGTTCACAATATACGCTGATTTCGACAACTAGAATAAAACTACTATCAAAAACTTCAACATGCTATCTCCCCGTTTTAAAAAAAATCCAGATTAGATGCTTTATGTAAAAAGGAAGATACAGTTTTGTTCGTACCAAGTGAGTTTGTACAGAAATCCCTGCAGGCATTGGAAATCTACGAAGGTATTCCAATCACCTAAGTGGCAAAGTTCTGTTTATTATCTCCCGTTTTCATGTTTATTTATTAAAATTGTATGCTTCAAAGGATATCCACAGTAGAATTATGTTATGACTATTATAGGATTCAACCAATCAGCCTATTGCAGTCCACTGCTGGACAAAGGCCTCCCCAAGGGCACGCCAAAGAGCACGATCACCCGCTTTCCTCATCCAGCCACTACCAGCGACTTTCCTCAGGTCATCAGTCCACCTGGCAGGGGGGCGTCCCACACTGCGTTTCCCGAGACGTGATCTCCATTCGAGAACCCGTCTGCTCCAATGCTCCCCTATGATAATAATAATATTAATCGTATGATAATATTATAGGATTAATATTATCATATCATATTATTTGTTTTATTCATTGATTTCTTGGATAAAAGCTAGAAATGTAGCATTATGTCGGTATTATTAATATACAACGAGTCATTACTAAAAAAGCTAAGCTACACGGTACAAATCTTAATTTATTAATCCATTACTGTTACATTTAATTTTTAGTTTATTTTTTTATTCAGTATTTTTCTTCTGACGAGATTGATTCATAATATTATAGTTATTTTTCTTTTTGGGTTTTTATCTTTTTTATACTGATTAAAGTATTTTTCTTTTAACGAGAACAGAAACACCAGTTATACACTGGTAAGATACATGCCAAGATGAATGATAACTTCAGACCCAGGTCGCCGCAAAAATATATATTATATTCATCTGAGTATACTGTATTGGTTTCAAACGACATATTATTATCTATCTGCGAGTAGCAAGGCAAGAGTGAATAGGCATCTTTTGGGTGAGCGTGTATCATCTTCGACCTCGCCATCACTTTCCATCAGGTGATCCTGTGGTCAAACGCGAACCTATATTACATAATAAAAAATTATCTTTCTTTATAAATTCTTCTGACTAGCTGTAGCTGTACTGACTCTACAAGTCTCATGTGTGTAATGTGCATACTACAACGTGTTAGAAAAATAACACAAAACCTCTCAGGTGGCAGGTCAGACCATGAAACTGAACATTTTTTTTTATTTTTTTTTAAAGATTTTCATACAAATTGGTTCGGTCAGCTGACCAGTTTGTGTTAGTTAAAAAGAAATTTCAATTTTAAATATAGTAGTTATGGAACAAAAGTTGTTCAGTTTCAAGAGCCTGCAGAGCCTTTGCAAAACTTGAGAGGTTTTGCGTATTTTTTTTTCTAACACTGTTGTATATATTTTAAGAAGTGTTATATATGCAATACTTCTTTCAAAAAGTCTCAGTAGCCAGCATTTTTGTGTTCTGTTTTCGAGTAGTATTTGTATCACAGGAACGTTCGATACGGAGCTCACAATGCATTCCCTGCAGGCCCCGGCTTGTGGAGCATCTCAAAGAGTGTTCTTTGAAAGGATTCGGAACAACCACGTTCCAGCTCAGTTTTTATTTATTCCTTTCTTATCAATCCAGTTTTTTATCGTGTTTTAAAATTTATCGTTTGTTTTATATCCTTTGAATTCTATATTCGGATTTTTATAGCATTGCAGCTATTGGAGGTTTACACGTTAATGAGATGGTCTTTATTTCATTCAGTGCGAACAACTTATCTTATTTTTATTTAATGGCATTTCATTTAAATTATTTTGCCAGTATCAAGTGGTTAAGCTAAGTCAGTAGCTTGGATTAGACAGAGAGCCCTAATTCTAGGACTTAGGGAGCTGTATATGGTGAAGGATTCCAGTAATTTGATAGCTGAATTACTGAAGCCACGTGGAGCCGTAAAATGCAAGCGTTTCAATTGTCTTATTAAAGTTTATAGTTCAGAGTCATTCACTGGATAGTGCACTATCTAAATTATACACTAAACACTCAAATAAACTATAAGTAAAGAATTAAAACGAACACATGATCCGCCATTACCGGATGTTAGCAAACGACCGCAAATAACTTATCTGTTCACTAATAAATACAGAAGCTGTAATTTTCAATGTTACAGTTGTAAATTAAAACTGCAAACGATATTTTACATTTTGTATCCGACAAACACAGAAAGGTAGAAGACTTGATTTATATTTGTCCATCAAGAAAGCTTTATGTGCAGGGAATTATTGAGCGACTCCGTTCCATTCCAGCTTGGAGCAGTGACATACCTCTTAAAAAATTCTTTAGTATGTCCGTAGGATGTCCGGCCGGCGGCGGCGGCGGCGGCGGCGGTGCGGCGTTGCGCGGTAGATGTCCAGCCATTTTTCTCTACATGTCACATTTCTCAACTGATTATCATGAAATTTTGTAAGCAGGTCTGATTATTATGTTTTTTAAATTCTGTTTTAAAAAATGGCAGAGATATGGGGGTTGAAAATGTAAAAAAACGGCCATTTCGAAAAAAAATCTCAATGGGTCTACAGCTTACAGAGGCACTAGTTAATAAAATCATGCAATAAACATCAATGCCATTATTATTTCCATTATAAGATTAACCGGACTGGTAGGTTGTTAAAAACACAAACGTACACGTAAAAAGCTTTTTAAGCTGACTAAGGATTTTAATTCCTATTTCAAATTATTTTTTAAAATATGATTTTGTAATATTTACCAGTAATAGTAAAAATCCTCTTCGTGTACTATTAAGTAATAACTTAAAAACGGTTGCAGCATTACTGCAGGTTTTTTTAATAACCTTTTTGGTATGGCTCTTTTTTCTTTTGGCCGGTTTTTATGTCATATTTTCAAATTTAAAATTTTCTTGGTTTGACCTTTTTCTAAATTGTTGATTGTTTTTTCTGAGTTGTCGTCTGTCAGGAGATGGAAACGTTTTATCCCTTGAACGTGGTTGAATTTTTTCTAGATAAATATCTGTCTGCCTTGGGATACGGTATCTCTTGCTAATGCGGTGAATAATAAGTCGGAGTACTAATAAATCTGATATCGCTGATAATAAATATCGCGGATTCCTACTTTTACGTTGGCCGGGTAAGTCTTGTGCTGTCTTCCTCCTGGTTTTTATCGACGTACTTTTCTCTTTCCGTGTCTTGGTCGGATGTCGATTATTTCCTTGTACATCTTTACAGTGTATTTCCGGTCTCTGCGGCACCCACACGAGGGTCCCTCCGAGCCTTTCTCGTTCTCTCGCCGTGGTTCCGGACCCCTGAGGCCACCGGGCGTTGGACGTGCCTGGACCCCTGCGTTGTGCGCGCCCGCGCCCGTGCCAGCTGAGTGCCGCAGACCCGCGCTCCGGCTTCCCCCCCGGGATACTGCCCATCCTTTTTTAGCCTGTTTTTTTATATCAGTGTATTTTTGTATGCGGATTTTGCCAAATTTAAATTCTATTTTCTAAATTCTAAAAAGGCCCTTTAGGTTTCTCTGGCCCTCCTTTTTTGGTTCCCGTTTGGCTATACTCTTCCGGGGTACTCCGCGGTTTTGGTACACCTTCCTGCATCGATACACCACAACACAACACTAGTTCAGCGACACGATATCGACGGAGTCCCCTCTGGACTCGACTCTCGGCTCATGCTTGGCAATTTCTAGGCCTTTTTAAATTGATATTATACCGTTCGGACAAATTTAACTAACTCTTTCTTTGTACACCTAAATTTCACGTTTCGCCTGTGGTCGTCGACCACAGGTTAGCTAGCTTTTCTTTTTTAACGCTACAAATGGCGCCCGTAACATAAATTAAATTTAATTCATTTCGTTTTGTTGGAGAAGGGTGACCGATTTCCGGTCATCCTCTATTTTTCCCCCCCCCTTTTACTTATTTTTCTAAATTAGATTAAAAGATGGAGCCTCCATTTGAAGATCCCATTACGGGGACGCCGCAATCGCGTACATCCAATCCATTTCTGACCCCTTACCCGCGTGTTTTAAATCCCGGTGCGGAACACTTTGAAGCTGCGTCTTCTCCCCACGCATCCCACCAAGCCTCGGATTCTTTCCCATCCGTCCATAACCCCAGCACACCGGCTCGCGCGTGGTCTTACCCGCCAGGCAAGACGGAGTCTCTCTCCAAATGGAACATCACGTTCTCAGGAGATACCTGTGTTCGGGAGTTTTTCTCCCGCGTCCAAGAGGAGGGTCTTGCTCGTGGAGTCAGTCCGTCGTACGTAGTACTTCGGTTCCATGAATTACTTGATGGAAGCGCGCTTAAGTATTTTCGTGCGATACGTGGACCGAATCTCACTTTCCGTGATCTGAGAGGAGCCTTTTTGAGGACCTTTGATGTCGCCGACTACGACTTCAAGGTTGAACGCCAGCTCAGGGCTCTTAAGCAGAGGTGCGATCAATCGGTCGTTGATTACGTTATCCAGTTACGTGATTTGAACGCAAAACTCCGTTCCCCAATCAACGAGGAGGATTTTCTTACGATTGTTAAGTACGGTTTGCACGTTCGTTACCACCCATGCCTTGCTACCAACATCATCAAGGACGTGGACTCGCTTCTTGAGGTTGCTAAAAACTTCGAAACCTACCAGGAATCTGTAGCGGCTCCGATCTGTGTGGCTCCTGTGAACGTAGCTCCCCCTAACGCTACCACCCCGCCGGTTTGTTTTAAGTGTAATCTTTCAGGCCACGACTATAGAGGTTGTCCTAACGTCCCCGGCCTAATTTGCTTCAAGTGTAAACTTGAGGGTCATGTGACGCGAGATTGTCCTCGCTGTAACCCTAGTCGCTCCCAAAAAAACTAAACTGTAGGGTCGGCAAAGTAATCCCGGCTGTGTCGCCCCTTGTTCTTGATAAATCCACTGACAACCGTCTGTTCATTGAAATTTTTGTTGCTGGAACAACTATCAAGGCGTTACTTGATTCCGGTGCTCAGACGTCTCTTATCGACTCAGCGTTATTGAAGAGTTTGGGCCTTGATTATTGCAGATCGATCCGGCCTCCTGTGGTTTCTGCAGACAATTCTCCCATTCGGATACTAGGCGGAGTTGATGTCCCGATTTTATTTGATGGGAAATCTGTTGCTCATCCATGTCTTGTTGGTACTGGTCTCCCAACTCAATTTATTCTTGGTATCGAGTTTTGGAACGCTTTCGGGTTAACTTCAATTATTAGCCGGAGGTTTAAAGGTAAGCGGTCCGGGAAGCTCTTCCTTCCTGGTTCTGGTGTGGGCCACAAACCATCTTCTAGGAATCTAGCCGAGGTCAGGTATATCCACCCTCGTGCTGTTCTCACAGATGACCAGGAACGTCGTCTCCAATCCGCTATTACGGAATTTGAGGAGATCTCTTCAGACAAGATTGGTCTTGGCTGTACATCTTGACTTTCCCACAAGATTGAGACTGTTGGACCCCCTATCAGACAACGATATTACCCGCTCTCCCCGGTAAAGCTCAAGGTTTTAAACGAGGAGATCGATAAGATGCTCGAGATGGGTGTCATTCGTCCGTCACGTTCGAGCTGGGCATCACCAGTAGTTATGATCACCAAGCCCGATGGCAGTATTAGATTTTGTGTAGACAGCCGAAAGCTCAATAGCGTGACTATACGTGATTCCTATCCCCTCCCTCGTATTCAGGATATCTTAGACAATCTACGCGGCGCGAAGTTTATGACCTCTTTAGATTTCCGTAGCGCTTTCTGGCAGATTCCTTTAGCCGACAAGGCTTCCTGTGAGAAGACTGCATTCATCGTTCCTCAACGTGGTTTATTCGAATTCGTCCGTATGCCTTTTGGTTTGACTAACGCGGCTTCCGAAATGCAGCGGCTTACGGATAGGATTGTCAACTTTGAATTCACGGCCGAGTCTGACGACTTCGTTTTCGGGTACGTTGATGACCTTATTTTAGTGTCACGTGATTTCGATAGCCATATCAAGCTCATCGCCAAGGTTCGTGATCGCCTCAGGGAGGCAGGCTTATCTGTCAACCTGAAGAAGTGCGAGTTTTGCAAGTCCGAGTTAAAGTACCTCGGCTATATCGTAAATGAAAAAGGGCTACAGACCGACCCTAAGAAATTAGATGCCATTAGTAATTATCCAGCTCCTACTACCGCTAAATCTTTGAGAGCTTTTCTTGGTATGTGCTCCTACTACCGAAGATTTGTTGACAATTTTTCCTCAATCATCGCACCCTTAACTGCCCTTATCGGAAGGAGGAAAGGTAGAGATCCTATTGATTGGAATGACGATGCAAACCACGCTTTTGAACAACTTAAGAAGGTCCTCATAGATTCTCCTGTCATGGCTTGTCCCGATTTCTCCAAACCATTAAGCCTACATTGCGACGCAAGTCAGGTTGGTCTTGGTTCCGTTCTCGTTCAAGAGTTTGACGGTGAAGAACATCCAGTTGCGTATTTTTCCCGTCTTTTCTCCCGTGCCGAACGGAACTACAGTACCACTGAACGCGAACTTCTTGCTGTTCTCGATTCTGTTAAGCATTTTCGCGGCTACCTTGATGGCGTCAAATTTAAAATCGTAACCGACCACATCGCTTTAAAGTGGCTACTAACTCTCGATAATCCTACCGGGCGTTTAGCGCGCTGGTCGACTATTCTTTCCCAGTACGATTTTGAAATTGAACATCGTAAGGGGGCCCAGAATGTCGTGCCTGATGCTTTGTCGCGACCTCCTCAGGTAGCGTTGGTTTCTTTCGAACGCGGACTGATTCCTACCGGCGACCCGTGGTATGAGAAAGTTTTCCAGGGAGTTACCAATACTCCACACTTGTTTCCCTCCTTCGTTTTGCACGAAGGTACGTTGTACCGATCTGTTTCTGTTGACAACCCTTTGTCCGACAATCCCTGGCGCTTAGTTTTACCCGCCTCTAAAACTCGGGAGGCTATTAACGAGATCCACCATTCTTTTCCCAATGTCCATCCTGGGGTGCTAAAAACGTACCTTAAGGCTCGAGAGATTTATTATTGGCCCAATATGTATCGGGATATTACTTCTTGCCTTTCGCAATGTCTTGTTTGTAAGGCCTTCAAGATTTCTAACGCACGTCCACGTGGTCAGCAGCTCTACCCAAGGTCTGTCACGTCACCTATGGATTTACTCTCGCTAGATCTGGTTGGTCCACTCCCTGTTGCCTATTATGGCTATCGTTATATTTTCTCGATGGTCGACGTTTTTTCAAAATTTGTTTGGTTAGTTCCCTTGAAAACCGCTGACGCCAGATCTATCTGCTCAGCGGTAGAGTCCGAAGTGATTATGAGGTATGGTTCCCCTCTTGGCGTTTTGTGTGACAACGCGACGGTTTTTCGCAGTTCACAGTTCGCAGATTTTCTCAGGTCGTATGATATTCCTTCACCATGTTTCACACCCTATTATTCACCCCAAGCTAACGTGGTAGAACGTTATAACCAGACCGTCATTACTACCCTTAGTATTCTTGTGGGGAACGACAAGCGAAGCTGGGCCAAACACTTACCCAAAGTTGCCTTATACTTGAATTCGTGTGTTAATCTGGCTACCACTTACACCCCAAATTTCCTTATGTATGGAAGAGAAGTGGACGCCGGGCGTCGTCCACGAGTAGCCGAAACTGTGAGCCCGGAGTTGGCTGACAGTCGAGGTAATCGTGCGACGAGTCTCAGGTCCCTCCAAGACATTTATGCTAAGGTGGCAGACGCTTTGACACTCGCTTTTCAACGTAACGCAGGTTATTATAATCAATCGCGGAATCCTATCAGATTCGAACCTGGGCAACGTGTTTGGCGCAGAAATTTTCAAAGAGGCACTCAGGACATTGACCGTGGTGGTAAGTTTGCCCCACGGTTTATCCCCTGTAGAGTCATACGCCGTGTTTCTCCGCAAGTATACTTATTGGCGGATTGTGATTCCCCGCACGAGGGTTCATATCATGTAAAGGATATTTTGAAATAGACCCTCTTTTCCATGTTCCCCTGGAACATTATTCTTTTTCTAAATTCTAAAAGCCTTCCGGCAAACGTGTACCAACTTGTCTTCTCATCATTTGGCTTAGATTCACGTTTTGGCATCCTTTTTTCTTTTGAATGTCACTAAGTTTAATACTTCATACGCCTTTTTGTGGTTTTGGTGTGTGTGTGTATGTCTGGCCAGATTGACCTATCTTAGTGTTAGTTTGTAGGTATAGGTTAGGTATAGGTTATATCTTAGTGTTAGTTTGTAGATATTTAGGTTATTCGGAATTGACGCAACCAACATGTGGTCAGGTTATCGAGCTGCCATAGGCCTCAGACCTGGCCCATGTTGCGTCATTCCGCTGGGATTGAGCCGGGGCAAAATTTTTGTCCCGAAGCGCGCTTTTTTTGTCGCGGCAGGACGGTGACCGCTGCTTTGCGCAGTCCGCCTATTATGGCCATCATCGGATTTTTTTTAATTTTTTGTCAGGGTCGAGTTCGAACCCCGACCTCGTCTTTGACGGCGTTGGTTGCCTACCAACTGCGCCGTCGAGCCCTTTTTCCGAGCCGATCCGAGTGTTTCCGATGTTCGTCGGCGTCTGACGTGTTTCGGGATGAACACGATGACGTGGGCGAGCGTCGGCCCTCGTTTGATAGCTCTTTGTTTACAAGTCGTCTGTCAGTTTTCGCGCACGGTCGATTTGAAGTTTTTCTTCTCTTGCCGCCGATTACGGGCGTAACTGACAGTTTCGACTTGTAAACTCTTTACCAGTAGTTCAAAAACTACTTGTTTATATTTTGTATAGTTTTTAGTTTTAGCATTTAGGTGTGTAAATAATATCGTTTGTAGGCGCGTTTATGTTTTAAAACTTAGTGACATTCCAACATTCCGATATTCCAAATTTCCTTTTCTATCCTTTACGTATCATACATTTTCCACCTGGCTCGGGGATACCACTTCATCGGTGTTTCCTTCGGTTGTCTCCACCTTTTTCTGTTGTGGTTGACAACTTTCCTTTTTCTTTCTCCAAGCCATTTCCGTCCTCCTTTTTTTCCCTGGTGGATTGACTTGGCTTCTGTTGGGACACCGGTGGTTTCTTATCCTGGGGCCAGTGAGTCGTATGAGTCGTTTATGAGCCGCTCGTGCTGGGAACATGACGTGTTCGTTGGTTTATAGTGATGGGGTAGAGTGTCGATAAATTTTTATCGATATTTTTTTCCTTTCATAGTTGACTTGGAACAATTCGGCTTTTGTTCTAGGGTGGTCAACTTCCTTCGAGGGTTGCCATCTCGAAGATTTTTTTCCTTTTCGAGTTGGCGGATTTTTTTTTCTGGTGAAGGGATGTCTGCAGCATTACTGCAGGTTTTTTTAATAACCTTTTTGGTATGGCTCTTTTTTCTTTTGGCCGGTTTTTATGTCATATTTTCAAATTTAAAATTTTCTTGGTTTGACCTTTTTCTAAATTGTTGATTGTTTTTTCTGAGTTGTCGTCTGTCAGGAGATGGAAACGTTTTATCCCTTGAACGTGGTTGAATTTTTTCTAGATAAATATCTGTCTGCCTTGGGATACGGTATCTCTTGCTAATGCGGTGAATAATAAGTCGGAGTACTAATAAATCTGATATCGCTGATAATAAATATCGCGGATTCCTACTTTTACGTTGGCCGGGTAAGTCTTGTGCTGTCTTCCTCCTGGTTTTTATCGACGTACTTTTCTCTTTCCGTGTCTTGGTCGGATGTCGATTATTTCCTTGTACATCTTTACAGTGTATTTCCGGTCTCTGCGGCACCCACACGAGGGTCCCTCCGAGCCTTTCTCGTTCTCTCGCCGTGGTTCCGGACCCCTGAGGCCACCGGGCGTTGGACGTGCCTGGACCCCTGCGTTGTGCGCGCCCGCGCCCGTGCCAGCTGAGTGCCGCAGACCCGCGCTCCGGCTTCCCCCCCGGGATACTGCCCATCCTTTTTTAGCCTGTTTTTTTATATCAGTGTATTTTTGTATGCGGATTTTGCCAAATTTAAATTCTATTTTCTAAATTCTAAAAAGGCCCTTTAGGTTTCTCTGGCCCTCCTTTTTTGGTTCCCGTTTGGCTATACTCTTCCGGGGTACTCCGCGGTTTTGGTACACCTTCCTGCATCGATACACCACAACACAACACTAGTTCAGCGACACGATATCGACGGAGTCCCCTCTGGACTCGACTCTCGGCTCATGCTTGGCAATTTCTAGGCCTTTTTAAATTGATATTATACCGTTCGGACAAATTTAACTAACTCTTTCTTTGTACACCTAAATTTCACGTTTCGCCTGTGGTCGTCGACCACAGGTTAGCTAGCTTTTCTTTTTTAACGCTACACGGTCTATTAATTTATTCGTAGTAGTAGTAGTTCAACATTTGCAGTCCACTGCTGGACGTAGGCCTCCCCTCGGGCACGCCAAAGCGCACGATCACCCGCTTTCCGCACGATCCAGCTACCACCAGCGACATTCCTCAGGTCATCAGTCCACCTGGCAGGGGGGCGTCCCACACTACATTTCCTGAGACGCAGTCTCCATTCGAGAACTCGCCTGCTCCAACGCTCATCGGTTCTGCGACAGACGTGGCTAGCCCACTGCAACGTCAGAGTGTACTAGACTCGGGATGATAACGATACATTCAAAGATGTTCAGGCAATTAAATGTTTTGGTGGAATAAAGAAACTCACACACACACACACATCATTTCCTCATCATTTTGTTTTATATATCTATATATCTTTTACGGCCAAAAATATTAATTCGTAAAATAATACTAACCGGAATCCTGGCTTAAATCACACTAATATTATAAATGTGAAAATATATTTGGATGTTTAGATGTTTGGATGTTTGTTCCGCCTTCACGCTGTACTCAACGGATTTGGATGAAAGTAGAATAAAGTTTAATTTAATTGAAAACTTTAAGGCCTTTAATTACTTATGCAGATCAGCGTAAGAAATCAATTGAACTCCGCAAAGTTGAATCAATTCGTTGCAGTAAGTTACCAAGGTATTATGAAATGGCAGGAAACTTGAGCTCGATCGGTGAGCTAATACCGCGGGCATTAGTCGCAGCCGTCCGCGGAGGTTCTCGAACTTATTGGAACTCTCTAGAACTTGTCTCTTCTCTTCAGAACTTAGTCTGTCATGCTTCCGCCCCGTCTGTAGGAATCTATGAAGATATAGTTACCACTCCGGTGGCAGCCGTCTTGTAAAGATTTAATTTTGAATAAGTATTTATTTTGAAACTTATAGCGTTCGATGGAGGTTCTAAAATTTATTTTTTAAATGAATGCGGGCTTTCCTTTTATTAAAATCTGTATATTTACCGGGGTGATCCTTATCCAGGATTGATAAACCCTCATGGATAATGATAATCCTGTTGGTTTGTAATTGTTTTGTTAGAGATTTGGAGTCTGGCCTCCCAATAGCAGGGAAGTAGGTGGTAATAAAGCAGTACTAGAATAACCACTTTTCTCATTACTTTAAATTCAGTTCTACTGTTCCTTAATTATTATGATTATAAAAGACTGTAAATTTTTTTAAATTACCACATGGATAGTGGATACGCCAAATATGTTTTTAAATTATTTTTTAATGTTCGGTTACGAAAAGGTGTGGTGAAAATAAAATTTTGGTCGATATGATAATATTATTTTATGACCCAAATTCTCTTTGACAGGTCCGAATTCATGTAAAAGGTGTCCCGACCCGCGATTCTGGTCACGTGATATTATGATTAATACAGGAGGTACCCGTCAATACGGAAATATTGCTTTTAACTTACCTTTTTTCACCTAATAATGTTGGTACAAAGTTTGGGTGATAAATGTGTGGGAAAGTTGGAAGTATTACTTTTTCACGGAGTATAATTTACTCTTATGGTAACATTAAAATGAAATAAAACAATCCAGAGGTGATGATAAATTCTTTGCCATAAGTAATAATAAATGTATGTGTGAATATTGACACCGGTGTCAATATTAGAATGGATAAAAATACTCTTGTATTCGTGACTTTTTTGTGTAGAAAATAAAATTTTACATTAATAAAAAATATAAAATACTTTTTTTATAGCTAAATGTAGTTTCTTTTGTCCAAAATAAAAGAATACAGGAACTTCTAAAGCTGTTCCCAGATAGATTTTAAAAGCTTTTGGGGCAGATCTAGTTGTTGGCGACTGGTTGGTTCAAAATAAAAATCTTTTTAAATAGTATCGATAAATGGAACACGGAAACGGTTTCAACTTTTTGCGAATCTTTTCCACAACCGAATTGAACTGCAAAACGCAACGTGTGTTGCTCCGCTGAAAAGAAAATCGTTGTATGTGCTCATTGCGCGCTCGATTGCTTTTTTTGATTTTTTTTCTGCTAATTCATAAAGTAAAGAGCTCATGTCTAAAATTCACAAATACTTTGGAAAGTAACTATTCTTGTGGGCTAGCAATTTTTTCTAATGCCAAGGCTGGCAAGCCAGGGATTCATAGCTGCAGTTTGATTTGCACCAATAGCACCTGGTCGTTTTACGACTTCGGTGTGCTGCTGCATGACTTCGGTTAGCTTGTTTAACGTTGTAGCTTGGATTGTCTCAGCCTCTGCAATTCGCTCCAACGCCACAGTTTGGTTTGTCGCCACTCGCTCCAAAGTTGCAGCTTGGTTAGCAATAGCTTCCGTGATTCATCTTTTCAATACTGTTGGTCAGAAGCATTTAGCTTCATGGCTATCACCTCTCGTTCTAACATCTCTAACGCTGCAGTTTAGTTTGCAGCTTGAAGCTTTTTTTATGTGATATACTTATTAAAAAATACAATAAAACATAAGTTCAATTTATGAAGACTATAGCGTGATAGCGAATCACTTTGATTTAAAACCGCCAAACATGTAGCATGTCATACAAAAATAAAAATATAAGTTGTATGTAAGATTCGCGGGTTTGTTACCACGGTAATATTTAATATTATTACCTCGATATTTCGGAACGGTTGCACGCTCCATGGTCACGAGTAGACTCCCGAGGTAATAATATTAAATCTATCTGTGGTAACAAAACCGAAAATTGACAAAAATAAAAACTTGTCACTATATATTTTACAACAAAAGTTGGTCAGTTTCATGGCCTGACTTACGACAAGTTTTACGTTATTTTGCTATCACGTTGTATATTGTATTACCCTCGAAGGTAAACAACTGAAATTCTCAAATATATTACTTTTCTGAGAATAAAAGAACACAATCTCATGTTTCACATAGGGAGATGTGTGTAGCAATATCTATAACTTTCCGGCAGTGAGTTCGTTCGCTCGGTGAGCAGACGAGATTCGGGCCCAAATACCTCCTGTCTTCGGGGGAATTTTACGACCAAGCCATCTAGTCACATTTGTTTGGCTAGTCTATAGTTAAATACGTATTACCTAGGCATTAAATATCAGTACTTATTATGTTTACATGGCCACATAAAAAAAAGTAACTGTAAATGCCTATTAGCATCTAAAAAATTTACAACAAATACAAAAATAATAACCAACATATTATAATCACAAAAAAATATACACAAAAAAGGCAATTAGTCTTATTACAATACTATAAGGGAATTCTTCCAGGCAGCTTTTCGTTGAGAAGAAGATCATGGATATCAAAATTATCATCATCATTATCTGGCCGGAAGACGTCCACTGCTAACATAGGCCTCTTCCATAGGTTTCCAAAGTGAACGATCTTACGCTACTTGCATCCTCCGGCGGCGCCCAACAACCTTCACCAAGCCATTTGTCCAACTTGTGGAAGGCTGTCCAACACTACGCCTTCCGGGCCGTAATCACCATTGAAGAGCCTTTCAAAATCAAAATTGTTATAATAACTTGTTAGAATGGAGACTTATTTAAATTTGTCTTAAAGGAGTAGGCAGAATCTATTTGCATTCACTTCAATCTATATAATCTAGACAATCTTTTTCTAATATGTACTTTCATCATGCTCTTTTGATTACAATAAAATAATCCTCTAAAAGTACAATTCAATAACGTTACCCTTTTTTAGAAAAGGTCTGGATTTAAATATTTGAACAATAAGGTTAATCAAAGCTGAGGCTGGCTTTGTGTTTTATGTCAGTGTTTTTTCGTTTTAAATTCTACCTTTTCATTAGTTGTCTAAAAATTTAACTAAATTACGTTTAAACACTAGGTTTATGATTATAAATTCCATAATTATTACCTTAGAAAAAAAATGTTAAACAGTCAAATGTTAGTCACTTTCATATTTTCTGCGTAAAATTAATTTTGAAAAGTTTTGCTTTTAAGTTGGTAGATGGTGCAAAATCATTAATTTATTTATAGGACTAAATATTTTTCCTCGTGGACTAACTGGAGTGATGCACGCACGCAGCACAAATACTTTCCGAGTGCGCACAATTTTATTAAATTTATAGACTGACAAGAAGATCGCTTTTTATGGCCCTTAATGCGCATAAAAAATGAACTGGGCCCCATTTTATTATTAGCTTAGGGGCGAGAGTAAACTCAAAAGAAAGGGTATCATTTTAATTTTATTTTGAGAGTTTATTTGTTTCAATGGTTTGTTTATTATCTATCTCGATTTATATTATCTCGACTGCTTTCTAGGTAAAATTAACGCCAAAGTGAGTCAACGCCGCCGATTGCAGAGATATTCGATAACGCTTGTAAAATCTTTGAATGTTTAGAATTATTTTACTTAACTCTGTATCATGGTAAACATACAATTATTAAAAGGGAGATGAAACTATACACCGTAAAATGATACAAACAACACCCCGCCTCTTTTATTTTACAATAAAAAAGACATCGTCTTATAAAGCTGTATCAATAAAATTCATGCACTAAAGTCTAAAATCCTCAGTTTGACTGAAATAAGCCTAGCAACTAATAAAAAAAAGAAAAAAAAGGTAATAAATCTTTTGAAGTCGCAAGTCATTGTCTAGGCTTAACAGAGTTATCGATCTAGTGAACACAGTGAATTAATGGCCTTACAAAGCAGCTCAGTCACCCCTAACCAAACCGTGACAGTATCAAAAGACTAGCTAGTGTTGGTAGACACAAGTATTCAAATGGGAGATCTCTGGTTTTTTACTAAAAGTTATATTTTTTACTTGTTATTAAGTAGTGAGTTTCAAAACCATTGGTTGTAGGTTAGTGCAGTGGCCTGAATAGAGTGAGTACAGTTAAAGAAGGGAATTATAAAATTATTTAGTAAAGGTTGAATTTATTCATCAACAGCTCACATACGTCCCCACCGAGGGGCTCGAGCCAACCCTGATTTAGAGTGATTAGGCCTTAGTCAACCACGCTGGCCCAGTGCGGGTTGGTCGACTCCACACACCACCTTTGAATTTCTTCGCAGGAGTGTGCAGGTTTCATCATTATGCTTTCCTTCACCATAAGAGCGTCGAATAAACGTACAAATTTATTATGTAAGTTTGTTAGATGCTGTAATAAATTAACACACGACTTCTTTCATTAATTATTTTTCTTTCTAGATAAAGATAAAGATAAAGATATTTTATTTGCGATAGATATGGTAGATACAAAGATGTTAGTATGATTAAAAATAAAGCACATATCTAGCCTAAGTTTAAAGCATGCAAATGTCCATTTACTTACAAACTAGTACAATTCTGGCATAACTCAATTTTATGGTCAATAAATTCTTTTATGGAGTCTATCTTTCTTTGTTTATAGATGGTCTCAAAGGTTTTGAAAAATATCGTGCGGAAATATTTCTTGATTGTATATACAATCAGGGCCTGCGAAGAAATTCGAAAGTTGTAAGTATATGAATAAAAGTACCTCGTAATTAAATTGACTCTGGTCTGGTCAGACCTGGCACGAATAGAATATAATGACGTACTTTATTTTACTGTCGGGTCACTGAACCAGCGAAGTAAGTAAGTAAGTATGTATGTAAGTAAGGTCTGCTCGAGTCCTTAGTTAGAGACACAATTTTAAGATTATGTAACGATTTATGACAATGTGATTACTTCGGATCAGCTGAAAATTAAATCGATGCTAAAATAAAGCAACACCACATAATGAAATTACATAAAAAACACCAACCTCCCTTTTCCTGTAGACGGGTTTGTGAGGCGTCTCACCAATTTCCAAAGTGTCAATTTTGTAATCGTGAATAAATTGAAACTGTCCAAGGTCGAGTGGAGCACTTTGCCCATCAAATAGCGTCTTGAAGGGGATTAGTACGTGCAAATCGAATTAGCACTTCGCTCGGTTATTCCAACATCTCTGGAAGAGGCTTTCCTTGGGCATTTGGTTTACTTTGTTACTAAGTGGTTTTGTGTTAGGTTTTACTCTAGTATGCTAATGTAACAACCTGTGTTTCCTTGTGGATTGTAGCAGTAGTTGGTACAATCACAATAAATTTTTTCTTATGTTCTTTTTTATGTTCAATTAGCTGCAAAATTGTTTACCTATTTTGGCAAACGATTGAAAGTATTTCACTTTTTACATACCATAGTTTCAGGAGAACTATTTACAAGCTGTCTAATTCTTTAATAAACATATCAAAAGAACAATGCATTTTGAAGAAAACTTCAATCGTCTGCCGTGCAATAAGAATGCAATTTACCAGATTACTGCATGTGTCTTTAATTGCTCATTAATGAACTGTATTGTAAAAGTATCGATTAAAATTGTGCGAAAAATGCGAATAACGATTTTGTAAAATTTGTCACCAACAGCATATCTACTTCTACTAGTGTATCAAGGGGATAATACTAGTAATATCCGCACATGACCCAAATATGCAACATGGAATCGAAATTTCCCGATACCGGTAATGCCGTGCCTGATCCGCGTCACGTCGCGACTCTACGTGTCTGTACGCCATCGCACACCGATAATGACATTTGAAATGTTACATAAATAATTAATATTTATAAAAAAAAGTAACCATGAGTGGGTGAATAAGCTTTAATTTAATCAAAAGTTTGCTTTAACTGACAAAGCAAAGAAAAAGAAATCCTTATTTTTTCAAATAAACATCATCGCACAGCATATCTCCCTCGGTTCCATGTCGACCGATGTCGATACATGTCCACGCATCAAGGACGGATCAGCGGGATGCGGGTATTCGCATTATTGATAGAAATGACAGCGTTCATCCTCAGCTCAGTGTGACAGACAGTACGAAGTGTCCTCATCCTTGCCAATTTTAATGAGAAATTGTTTGTTAAGCTGTGTCAATTAGTAAAAAAAAAGTCCAAACCGAATCCGCGAAAATACGGTCCGGTGTAGTCTTAGAACTATCTTTATGGTAGTTTACGATCCGATTTCCGTCATCCGAACTACCATTCACATAGTTCTAAGAATACTTCGGATCAGAAGACGTATTGCGAAACCGCTCTAAAGGTGTGTCGAATCAACCGACAAATTTAAGAAAGTAAAACCATTTTCTCTTAAATAAACCTATTTTGCTCAGCGTCAAAATATAGCTTTTCCATGACACAATGCCGTGAGTGACGCTATAAGCCTTTTCGAACCATCTACTTAGATGGTTCCATTGAGAACTTTCTCCCTCGTGGAATGTTTGTCGATCCGTCGACGCTCTTATCAATGAACCCTCGTTAACCTTCGCAAAGTCGGACTAAAACCTACCGAAACGGCGCGACGCGCAACGACAGCGTCTGTAATTCTTAGGTTAGCAACAAAATTCCAAGTTTATTGGTGAAACTATTTGACACCTCTATCATTGATAAGCTCGAGATATTAAGACTGATCTTTTTTGTATACAGAATGTTCCATCATGATAAATCAGTAAAATTATTTTTAAATACGAAGATTTCTCTATTTTGTAATCATTTGGATTTGCTTGCATTTAATATTTTTAAAATACTGATTAATAATAACTATTTTTTTTCAAAAATAATACCTTGGTATCTTAAATTGAATAATAAACACGAAATTTCGGACGGGCAACCACGTGATTCTCGAGCGACGTCTGTGTTCGGAGTGGCACGGAAAGTTATTGATTCCAATCCAATGGGCGTATTTCTTTTCTTTTTTTTAATTTTAGTTCTCACTTTTCCACTAGATGTTTGTTTTGTCTTGCTAAGATGTCTCTGGGGGCCTGGTAATCTGTCAGACAGGGACTCCCTAGTGCAGATACCAGTCTCTCACAAAGGAGTTAATGTTTTGTCATATTTGATGTTTTAAGTCCATACCTTTAAGTTCTTACCTTTTATATGGCCATAGATCGTCTTAATTTAGTTGTAAAATTGAAGTTTTTTCATAATACAATTTTATGGCTCTGGATACAGACTATTTAAGTCAGCATGATGGCAATGTAGCCGCGACACAAATTTTAAAGTCCCTTAAAAGTAAACCCTGTTGGTATTCTCCTTGACATAAGCTATCAAAAATAAAAATAAAATATTTTTATTACATTAAGTACTAAAGTTTATTAGGTAATTAATAAAGTTTTGTAATTAATGTTTAAATACAAATATGTAAAACAGTTTTTATGTGTTACCCTATTTGAGTGGAAGGCTGCTGTTTAGGTTTGACTTAAGTGAAACCCAGTGCCACATAGCAGGCCCTTGTAGAACTAAAAGAAAATCCTCCATTACTATAATATTTGGGTTACTATAGGATGAGCTCTGACAGATTAAAAATTTAATAACTTATTAATATTATTTCGTTTATTTATTAATTAAAATTACATACTGTTTAATGATAAAATAAGAGGTGAAGTTACTTTCTTTTAATATTTTAGCTATTATTGTTTTTAAACTGAATATTGTTAATAAAAGTTGATAACGTCGTATGAAAAATTTTGAAGCTGTCAGAACCCATCATATAATAACCCAACTATATCATTTAATTTATCGATAACAAGTCTGACGGCAATTGATAACATAAACACTTTAGAAATAGTCGGATTGTCAGTTTTTGATCTGGTCAATAGACTTTGTCTACATACACCTAATATTTGAGCTAAAAACTCACAAAATAAAAATAAATTAAAACCCTCAATAGCAAAAGGCCACTGCAAACCGATTTTAATCAAACATCCCTACAAATCCCATTTCAACTATCTGTAAAATAAAAAAGAACACAGTTTAATTGATCCGTTTGGCTGTTAGAAAGCCACATGATACCACAAACAACTAAGTAGTACTTTTACGTATTACCTATTACTATACCTATACATACCCTCTTTATTAAGGGGTAAAAACTAACAATATCTATGGATCTTGTTTTTTTTTTCTTATGGCACTAGTTGAGCTTATTTTACATCAAACCTTTTCTCACAGTCAGTCTGGCGTTCGTCCTTTATCATCGTCGGAAACTTATTACGTCATCCAACGACCTTCAAGATAGAAATCCGGCAACATTCCGTGAAAAATTCACGAAATCGAGTAAAGCCCCCGGCAAACGTTTGTCCCTCCCTACCAGACACCCTCTAAAACTGCGATATCTTTGTCTGTCATCTAAACCATCGCTGTTTTTCCAGCGAACGATTTTTAAATTCTCCTTAGGGAATACTCGGTGGATGAGGTTTAAATGGATGTGTCGTGAGGCAAACGTACAATTGGTTGGTTTCTTGGTATGTCGATATTCAAAGAAAGGATTTTATTTCATCAGAAACGCTTGAAACAGCTGTACGAGATTTAAATACCAATTAGGAATTATTGCTTCCAAACGGTCAATGTGACCCCGAAGTGAGACCATCCTGGGTATTATGTGAAACCATTTATTTTCCCCTAAAAGGTACATAAAGGTGCTCGGACGGACGTTTTATTAATACTTTAAATTGTACTTATAAGGGTTAAATTTTGCGCGTAAGGGTTTAACAGAGGTTATAAAGAGTAAGTGGCAGTATAGTTACCCTATGTGTGATAGCGGCGATAACTTCGGGTTAATAAATGTGAAATTTTGGAGGGCGTAGGAGAAATTGTTAAATAAAATAAGTTCAAAAGGCAATTTTTTGGTATAAGTCACTTTATACTGACTTTTTTTTTGTTTGATTGACATGATAATATTACAGCAAGATAGTACACATAAAATGTATGAAGTGGACAGTAAGGCACGCTTCCTCGCTGCCACGTAATCAATTCTTGTCAATTTTGATCAAAGGAGACATCAAATATGTTTTTTTTTTCAGTCAAACTTCAGATTTTACATTGTATGAATAGGATTTTATTCTTGTTGTGCGAACATAAAAAATGTTATTATATTGTATATTATTAGGAGATACAACGTAGGTAAACAGAATAACAAACAAGTATCGAAAAAAAATTGTAGGATTTAAAACAAAAAATATAGTTTAGGCCACCGAGAGCAGAATTTGTAAATTTAAAAAACCTAGGCTAAAATTTCATGTTACTGGTGATGTGCTAGAACTGAGTAACGATCTTTGTGTTTAAAAAAAAATTGAACCTGAAAAGTAAAGTTTGCAAAGTCATCGGTGTTCTATTAATCAACAAATTTTTTGCTTCGTTGGTTCAACTTCAAACAAATCCAACTGCAAACTGCAATCTCAACAGCGAATTGAGTTGAACCTCCAAAACTGCGCCTAGCAGGCCCCGATGCGACGGCGCGTGCGCCAGGACTGCATAAATAAATTTGCAGACTCGTTTCACGAGCGATTGCCGGTTTGAATTTTTAAAAGCGGAATTTCTCAGTTTCAATTTGTCGGCTACAAAACTAAAAGCTATCTTTCGGATGTCTGGCCGAAATTGAGGGAAAGCGACTGTTAATTAATTAATATTTTACAACGAGAAAATTCGCAGAAGCGATCGTTTATTCTTTTTTGTTGTTTGAGGATCACTTTTGTTCCATTTGTTTTATCGAAGTGTTTTAAATAAAATATCTAAATACTTTTTCTAATAGTTACAATCGTTTTAATATTTTACGTTTTTCGTAATTTTTATAAAACATATTCATGATTGCTTTAAAAAAAGTAGAAGACTAGATTCTAGCTCCTTGTTAGGGAAGTATAGTAATAATATATAATGATATTAGGTGACCTTATATAATTAATTCGCAATACTTACTATCGAGCGAGGCATTTGTTTCCGCTGTGCACGTTAACGAGGACAAACACCACTATGCGTTTATTCTTTTGTCACTTATTTTCGAGATAATAAAAAATGTTGAGTATAAAGTTTTAAATTAAACTTATTACTTGAGTTTTAATTAAATTACCTTCACAACATGAGTTACGTAAGAAGTCTCTTAACCTATTTTGAAATTGGAAAAAAACAAGTCGTGGTGCTGAATTCTGAACAAAGGTACGCAAGTTCAAACAAGGCTACCTTTTGTCCAGGTTTTTTTTTAAAACAATGGTATTGTTCCTTATGAAAATTGTTCTCACCGGTAAATAAGGAGCTGAAATAACTGCTTCTTCTTTCTTCTGGCGAATTATTTATATAGTTTTACCATTTGTTGCTGCTAGAAGAAAATTTATACTATTCATTTATTCAAACTAAGATTTTTTTACCCGGTAAGAAAGTACCAAAATTAAACATACCTACTCCTCAAACACAACATATACAACATAAGAATCTTGCTGCTTCTAGAGATATAGTCGGATGTAAGCAATCTCATCGAAATTATATGTTTTTGCTTTTAAAAAGATCCTCCTTGTGTCTTGTACCTTTATATTTAAAAATTATATCAGTATATAAGTAGTGGAGCACTTTTGGGCATTTACTGTGTGAGAATTTTTATCAAATAATGGACCGCATAAAAATTTCATTTCACAAAACGTTTTGTTGAAAATTTACCTCCGAAGAATTTTTTGCGCAGCGCAGCCCGGCACTTTCGACACACATTCTCTTGGCATAACACATGCCTTTATTAAACCTCGGTAACTCTACTTCACAATGCGTATTTCGTAATAAACTTTTCTAATATTTCTCGTTTCAAATTGAACAATCTTTTTTCTTTTTCGACGTAATGAAAAAGAGTTCACCCCTGAAACAAAATTTTGGTTGAACCGGTATTATTTCGCCGTAGCTTAACTTTGCGGAGAAAATATTATTGGTGTAATATTTTTGTATTACTCGATTCATGTTAGTTTATTGGATTTATTTAAGACGAAAATATTTATTTCTGGAGTAAGTCACCTCAGACATCTCACACACGACAAATAGCAATAATACATAAGTTTATAAAAAGGAATCTAACTGTGCCAGAAATAACTTATTTAAAATTAAATTTCGAACGTATACTTAACTTTAATATGACATACATTATATTCTATATTGTCTGCAAAAAAAAATTAAGTTATATTATAAGTAACTTGGAAATTAATTTTAACCCATTTTGGGTTTAAGATTTTTAAATTGAAATCTAAACTTTACTTTTTCAGTAAATATTTTAAATCCTAGAAATTCATCATGTTCAAAGAAGATTTCCACATTGGAACAAATAAATTTACGATTTTCATAGTCCCCACAATACTTTTTCGTGGGGACGTTCCTAATCACAACAGTATTCTAAAAGATATTGTTTAATTTAAAACAAACCTCTCAAAATCTTCGCTTACGTGATCAAATTAGGGCATAGTATTTATTTTTTCGAAGTACAAAATGTTTCGTGAGCTTATAAAATATCAAAAAATTTACTTCCGACCCTAATATTTCTGTTGTACAAAACTTTTAATATTCAGGAACTCTAGACTGAAAGTTTTTAAAACGGCCTCCATCTGATCTTTAGCTCCCTGAAAGCAGAAGTCTAAAACATTGTGCTCCAGATATTTTCAGCCCACTTCTAAAACTTTCCTTGAATAGTTCTATCCTCGCTGATTGCTGAATATTTTCACTAAAATCATGCAAATATACATCCACCAAATATTTCCTAAAAAAATAAGTTCTAAGAAAATAAAAGTTATATTAATATTCCCAAAGTCACTTTGTAAAATAAATACATATTTGGCAATCATAAAAAAAAAGATATGTGGGTTTATTTTATCCGCGTTATTTTGTACCCGATAACGTAGACAACGGGAAGTTTAAAATACACTTCTCATTGTCCACGTTATTGCTATTGAAACAAAACGTTCAGTCAAGCGTTCATCATCATTATCATCATCTCAGCCGAAAGACGTCCACTGCTGGACAAAACCTCCCCCAAGGATCTCCACAACGACCGGTCCGGCGCTGCCTGCATCCAGCGGCTTCCCTGACCTTCTCTAGATCATCGATCCACCTTGTATGGGCCTACCCACGCTGCGTCTTCCGGTGCGTGGTCGCCGTTCGAGAAATTTTTTCTGTGCTATGTGCCCCACCTTCGAACTATGTCAGCAATTTTGGTTTGCTTATGAATCTCATCATTTCTGATTTGATCACGCAGGGAAACTCCGGGCTAGGCCCTTTCCATTGCCCTTTGGGTGACCTTGAGCCGTTTTATGAGGCTCATTGTAAGCGACCACGTCTCTGATCTGTATGTCATCACTGGCAACACACACTACGGTCTTTCGTCGTGAGACACTACGGTATTTGGGACGAAAAGATGCCTAGTTGGATTCGACGATTGACCTCTTTTTCGAAGTTGAATCAGCCTAGCTGGATCGTTTGTCCTAAATAGACAAAATCGTTAACAACATCGAGAGCAACGTCCCTTTAGCGTAGCAGTGCCCTTTTAGTGCAGCAGTGCCACCAGAGCAGTAACTTAGTTTGCCTGCTTTTAAAAATATGTATAATGATAGAGTTGCTATCTTTCAGGAGACGTGAGTCCAATCCCCACCACGTACCAATATGTTTTCGTATTTCGAGTTCATAAATTATTCAACGCTCTTATGGAAAACATCCTGTAAACATTTCCCCGAAGAAAATCAAAGGTTTTGTGTGAAGTTGACCCACTAGACCAGCGTGGTCGATTAAGGCCTGATCGCCCTAGTTGAAGGTTGGCTTGAGCCCCTTGGTAGGGATATGAGCTGTTGATGATGATGTTCAGGAAGTTAGAGAAAGATACTGTTTCATTCAAAGCCAGCGTTCTAAATTTATTGGGACATCTATTACTTAACTTCATCCGAAGAAAAAAAGTTACTTAGATCTTTATTTCTATATAAGATTTCAAAATAACCTGTGTGTCGCAGTATTGGTAGCGTCCAGCCGCCAAATTGAAAGGATTTTTTTTGGGATTTCACCTTATAGTTTAAGAAAACACTGTTCAGATCCGGCTTCCTCAGATCCCTTCTCTAAGCTGCCTACCAAAAGGGCTTATAATCGAGTAATCATTACGCGAGCCATTTGCTTGAGGTCAGGATGTACGGCGCGATTTGAAGGGCCATTTACTCGGAGCAATCCCCTTATTGGGAACACTGACGCCGAAAAATGTTGGGAATATAAATGATGTTCATTTTGTTTCTGGAGCTGGTTGGGGCGTATCACTTGTAAATGTTAGTTCACTCGGTTTTGATGTATTCAACTATCTACACTCAGCGGACAATAAGACAAATAGTGCCCTACTGTACTTTTTCTGCCGGATTCTGCCAACCAGCGGTTCTGTCCAATAGCGATTCTGCCGAATCACGATTTTAACAAATTCAGAATTTTCTGCATACAGCACAAGGGATCTAGAGCCTCAAGTGTACTCTTAATTTCATTCTTTCAGTGATAATATTTGGCTCTTTGATGTTTTAGGTTTACAACCCATGTTAAAACACAGTGAAAAAAGATAAACACATTGTTCCATTGCCTTGGTTTGCCACTGCAGGCCAAAAACATTATTTTATGCTTCAGTAGTAATCTTCTGAAGCAATGTTAATACATTTCTTTTACTGACTATTATCAAAAGAGATATTACGTAAGTCTTATCAGAGGCCTTTGGTACCACACACTGAAACCAGTGTCTGTGTTTTGGTAATTTTTAATAAAGCCAATCAAAAGAAAGAAAATTTTTGCAAAACCAATTAAAGAACTCACATACGAGTACTAACTTCTCTATAAAAAAATAATTAAGAATCATACTTAAATGCTATCGAGCGTTTTAATGAAAAAAATAATTAATTCAAAAGCCGCCAATAAAAAATTAAACATTCTACCGGAAAATATACATAAAAATCAGATTTTCTAATAAAACAAAAACGAGAGGCATCTGACATTTCCCGTGTTTTTCCTGATGGACCTTGTCATCTTCAGTAAATTGAAAAAGAAAACCAATCACGAAATAAAGCAAACAGAAAACCAGAAGCGCTCAAACACTTCAGACCTGAGGAAAATCAAAAGTAGACACTAATTTATAAATGTATAAATGTATATAATTTATAAATGTATATCGCTTTCTTCGGTTGGCACGAATTTCAAGTCTTTTGACCAGGAAAACGCAAAAATTACGTAAAAACATCTTTCAATTAATGATAATGATAAGGTGGGTACTTAGTAAACTTTTATAAGATTCTTCACGGAAATGTTACATTTTTATTTCATTCTGCTAACTTCAGCTTCACCACCACCAGCGACCTTCCTCAGGTCATCCGTCCACCTGGCAGGGGGGCGTCCCACACTACGTTTCCCGAGACCGCGTAATAGGTTACTTAATAGCTCCTTTAAATATGAGTTACACATTCATTATGTTTTTTCGAAACTTTGAAACAGCTTACAATTGAAATAAGCCTGCGAATTATGTCATGCAAAGAATTCTGTGTTAACAAAAACACTTTGTGTAGAGCAATTTCCATGCCAGGAATGCAAAAACATTAATTACGTTGTTCTCGGCACATGAAAGGTAAAAATGCTTATTTATTTTTAGAAAAAATATTATATGAATATAAAAATATATTTAAGTAATTAATGATTCTATGTATGTACGTATAATAAAGTTTGCGCCGGTAGAGGAAGTAGGACCGTTCACTTTGGCAACGTAAGGGGGAGGCCTACGTTCAGCAGTGGGCTTTTTCTGTCTGAGATGATAATGATGATATTATGTAAGGTAAAAATATATCTATCAATCGCACAAATACATATTTGGTGTAGAAAGCCATACAGTGGTATGTAGTGCTTTCACGAGATCCAGTAATGCAATTGAGATGGATAGAGCGGGATGAATGGATGAGGACTTTGTTCAGTCTTTCGAAGAGTCTGTAAATTTCATTAAAAAAAAGAAAAGTAATAATATAAGCTTTTATAATACTTACTGGTATAATACTTCTACTACAATTGATTAGAAATAAAACCTTAAAAGCTCACCTAGGGCACACACAGCCTTAAAATCTGCTACTAAAAATCAAACTGCAGTAACACTTACATTTTCTCTTCCATTACATTTAACTCATACATTTTACATTGTACCGTGCACCAAGTTATTTAATTTTTAAACTTTTTGCTTTCGTGCTAGCAGCGTATTTTACATTCGAACTGAGAAAGTATTCTCTACTTCTCTGTAAGGAGAAAATCTTAATGGAGTTGTTACATCACGATATTGAATAATGTGAGCTAATGTAAGTACAACAAGTTTATTGAATCTAAATGTGCTTTAAAAGGCCAGTGTAATGTTGAGTGCATGAAGTTGGGTCAATAAATGCACTCAAGAATTGTATAAACAATGAAGTACACGAATCGCCACGTACCGACCTGATGGAAGTTTACCATTTACCACAGGGCAATAAAATTATTTTTGCGCATTATATTGCGAAAGATCGCTAGGTTTTTCAAATAAATAGAGTCAACAAATAAGTGAAGTGCAAGTTTTTATTGCATATTTATAAAAACGTAACAAAATTTTACCCAAAATTGTAACGAAGCTTATTTACCTTTACATACAAAATTATGATCTCTTATTTTATTTCCCATGAAAACGATCAATGAATAAGCAATAGTCACACACTTCAGTAATTTCAAAGACACTCTTGTTTCAATGAATAAATTTTATTCGGGAAACTGAAGTATTGCGTTTCCTTTTTCACAGTATAATAATCCCACAAAATATTTTATCCGCTCGTAAATCGATGGCCATCTTAAACGGGTGAGCGTTTAAATTTTACGACCTGACCGAATTTCAATGATCAAAACTCGGGCTTTATTATCGAGTAAAATGATTGCGAACATAATCGGCGGTGTTTCATCCGGGCGGTTTACGGCAGGGCGACCGCATTTTGTCGGATTATACGGACTTTCTGGCGGCCATTTTGTTGTCTCAATTTTGCTTTTATTTATTACCAGCCTGTTTGTTTGCGGTTTGGGGTGTTATAATTATTATTTTTCCAACCATGGCATTCTTTTGTAACTGGTATTATTTGCTATCTTTGAAGTCGTCATTTTGTCGTCATTTGATTAATGACTCCTTTATCATTTTCTGAAATTTATATATATATCTACGATTCGTAGATCCCATCCCTGCTCTCGGGCTAGATCGGAGTCAAGAGCAAACCCACTACGATGTAGCGAGCTTACTCAGAAGGAGCCTATTCACTCTGGCTTTAAAGAGAGTCGGATTATATGTGCTCGGAAATACAGACGCCGGCAGAAGATTCCACTACTTTGCGGTACGCATTATAAAAGATGTTTTATATTAGATAATTTAGTTCTCTCTTCTCTGTTCCTGCGCATGTTCTGGTCAGTCCACACAAAGGGCATCCAAATCGTCACGTCATCTCTTTTTGGGACTGCTCAACTTCTTGAATAGCAAACGACATAGGTAACCGACGTCATAGCAATTTGCGACAAAAAACCTCATCTCATGTCCCAAGTTGTTCCGAAACCACTGCCTCCGCTCTTATCTAGCCTCCATTTTATGACGGGTCGTTAATAATGAAATACCGAGGCGCTCCTATTGTTCACCAGCGCCATCTATCAGTGAGTTGATAAACTTCGTGTATTTGTTTTGGCAACTCTCCTTTTGTGGCCACGCTCCGTGTATTGAGAGGACCTTTCCGTGTATTGTCTTGTGGTTCGGCGGGAACTATTTTGAAAGCTCTTTGAAAGAGTAGGGTATGTTGAACGTTTTTTTTTTACTACAATACTGAAAAAAATGAGACAAAATCTTCCGTATTTTCTTTCATACAAACCACGTCCTGAAAATAACAAACACAGCAAACAAAGAATTTATTAAAAGTGCAGTCGTACGAAAGGCTATGCGCGAACATTAATTTCGGAAATTCCTTTTAATTTAAATAAAGTTAGATTTTAGAGCATCCATATAGACGTCTCATCCTGCCTAGTTAATAAAGTGTCGGATTTCAAACCGAGAATATTGAGTTAGGGATTCATGCCCGATCAGGCAGATATTTCTCGATTCTGTAATTTCCGTAGTACGCTGATACAGGGAATCTTATTGAGGGCTGTATAATTGGTGTGGTTGTCCTTATGTTCTCGTTATATTTTGAAATGATTTTTACAAAACATCAACTCGTTAAATTTTGAATTTAAGAATAAATGTGAGAGTATAAAACTCATTCCATTGCGCATTTCTCAAAGCTAGCGAGTACACTTCTTTACATTCAGATTAAATGTAATTATGTTATGTACACAGCTTGATGCACTTTATAATAAAGTGATTAGGAGGTGTATTTTAATATTAATATTCAGTTTTAGAGTGGTTTTAGGTACTGTGCGAAATTAAAATAAAACAAGTTGTAGTAACATACCGTACTGACCGTGAATTGTTTTTAATAATAAACATGATGTATAAACGATGTGTATTGACAAGTAGGGTCAAATAAAGGGACAAAGCATGGAAGAAGATCATCAACAGCTCATATAAATCCCCACCGAGGGGCTCGAACCTACCCTGAGTTAGGGCGATTAGGCCTTAGTCGACCACGCTGGCCCAGTGCGATTAACAAGCAAAAAACTAATGTTTTAAAAGAAAACTGTCTGCGAATGATAATAGTATATTTATTCTGCAGAAACGGGCTGTTCGTGCAATTTATAGATTAGGGCCTAGGGTGTCACTGAGGAAAAAGTTTAATCTGACATTTGTGTCTCAATATATCTATGATAATATTGTGTATGTAAAAAGACATATAATTAATTTTCAAAAGCACAGTGATATACACAATTTTAATACTAGAAATAAAGACAAGCTGGTTGTTTATGTCAGCCGACTACATAAAATTAGTAATTCTTTTAAAGGCAATTGACGATCTAAGTGATGTAATAACATCCTATGGGAATAAATAATTTTGACTTTGACTTTGTTATTAACTAGTCAAAATAAAACACATTTGGCTTATTCTTACTTATCGCTTATCTCAAGGTACAACAATATCGTTTACATTCTGAAATCATCTCCTTTTCAACCTTATTTTCTTTCTCATATAAAATTTCGCACCAACCAAAAATCACCTGTAACGACATACAATATTTTACGATAAGCTCGCGAAATACTGCCATGTTTGATTTTATGCTTACTGCGTTTGAATTAAACGCCACCACGCGGGAAATTTTATGGGTTTGAATGTTTAGCAAGGTGTATAGTTAATCGCATCAAGATATATTTTTTTCTGAATAAGTTCAAACGTATTGCTTTTTTTCTTCAGTTGTTACAATAAATGGTGAAATTCAATATTGCAACTGCTCAAAGAATGTTATTTCTTTCTTATATTTATCATTGAAAAGCAATTTAGCACGGTAACATGCACTTAAGCTCTTTGAAAATAATGTGTTTGATTTGAAATACAGGCATAGAAAACCATACGATGATGAGGACTTTTGAATAATTGAAGCATAAATATTTTAAGTTTTGGTGTTAAATAAGATTTTAAACATGCTGTCAAAATTAAAAGTCGCATGTATCATTAACTGGTTAACTTAGTAAAACCAATTCATTCTGGCGAAATACTCAAAGTAAAATGACATTAACATAAAAATTAGAAAAAGAGTTTTGCGCTGTCAGCCCATTTAATTTCTTCATTTTCATCCATTTTCATTAATTAATACAGTTGCAAGATTTGGCCGAAACATAAGAGTAATAAACAACTCATACAGAAATGAATTATAATTATTTCTGAACTTGAATTTCTAAATCAGTATTGGGTTATAATGTAATGGTTATTAAATGGTTATTAAGTTATAATGTGACTGTCTCTTCTTCCAAGTAAATGACATACAACATTTACGTCATACATTCCGGTTTTTTGCCGGTAAATTTCGGTTATGTGAAAAGTCACGTCGCGGCGCAACACGGCCCAATTTCGCGGCCCTTGTTATACTCCGGATTATCATTTCTGTATATTTTATTTCGATGAGATTTCGCACGTTTTGCTGTTTGTCACTTTAAGCTGATTCGGGAAAATGCGTATTTTTTCAGAATAAAGTAACATTGTAACGTTATATGAGTTAAGGTGTAAGAAAAACTCGTTTCAAAGCTTGTGAGTGCTGTCGTGTCTTATTTTTTTTTTTTATTTAACGGTCCGGTCACTAAGACCATTATACCAAAATTTCATCAGAGTAATTTGATACAATTTTTTTTTTGCCATAGTATTTTTACATTGTATTTTTATTCTTTACCTCGTATTATGAATGGTGTACTAATTTGATAATAGACAGTAATATGAAAATAGTGTATGGTTAAATAAAAGTCATCATATTACAACGACAAGTTAACGAAAATTGTTTTAATTTTTGTATTATTTCAGACACCAAGGCGTTTAATTGCTATGACACATCATTTGTTTAAGCTGCAACAAAAATAATTATTACGTCTATAATTTTTTTAACGGCGCCTGTATTTTACTACAAAACATCCCCTTTGGATTAATTTTATGATGTGGTTACAATACGAGCAACAAACAATACGGTAACGTTATTGCCTTCTTCTTTCCGAGTGAGTATCGTAATAACACCGGTACTCCAACGTGACTTTGTTTTGTTCTCTCATTATTATTTATTAGATTGTGTTTTATTTCTTGTTAGTATCTGCTCTTTCATTTTGATGTTTTTCTTTTCGAGTGAATACGTCCATTATTAAAATACTTACGTAACAGAGAACGTTTTTTGTTGGTTTTTTATCTCTTTAACTATTCAAGAATGAAAAATTCAGTCTGATAGATGTTTATTAGTTTATAAAAACAACTCCTGGTCGGTAGTTTTTTAATCCGTTGGTTCTGCGACAAAACCCGGTAACACCTCTGTCAAACAAAAAATCTGATCCGTATCTATAAAGTTTAATTGATTATGACAGACGATGTCACTTGATACTCTTAAAATAAAGATGATTGTGTGCTTCGAAACGCACGTAAGGACTATCGGTCCCGGCTACTTTATTAACACATTTTTAGGCGCTTTCTTGTCTGTTTATCTTTTTGTTCTTCATGAGGCATGTCGCAGATAGAAAGAATAACTTTTACAAACCTAATGGTCAGTATTTTAATTTTCCAGTGGACAAAACTCAAGAATACCCTGAGTAGAACATTCTGGCCCAGTGCGAAAAATATATATAATATTTAATCAAAATGCTTCAGTCTTATTTTGGACGAATGCTGGCAATTTAGCTTTTATTATTACGCCAATTTCATAGAAAACCTCGTTGGACTGACGCACGTCAAGACCACCTTGAAAGCTCGGAGCCTACAATATTGTGATTTTCAATAGAAAGGTTTTTGAATTAAGGCGTGGAAGTAATTCATTCCGAACAGATTGGGGTGACTTGATAGAATTTTTCCACCTTATTTTCTAAGCAATAACAGTTATAATGCAAGTCATCGAGGTGTGATTTTGGGTTGCGTGATTTTCGTGGGGAAGTATAATTTTGCGGTTTGGCTAGCGGGGTTTGGTTGTGCTATTTTTTATTTGTACTTTTTGTGAGAAGAATTTTAGTGAAAAATCTTTCTTTTGGTTCTTTTGACGCAAATGGAAAACTTAATTAGATTTCATTTATTGTAAAATTTTCCGGCCAAAAAACGTGAAATTATACCTCTGAGGTAGATTTGATTTTGATAAAGTCAATTGTTTTGTGTGATATAACCGTAATAAATTACAAAAAGAATGTCGTAATGATCCTTTTAATCTAATTATCAAATTAACATACACTAGATACCGGAACTATTGTAATGGATTAATTAAAAAAACCAAAAGAAAATACGAACGAGAGCTACTAGCTAAAAATATAAACAATAATAAATCTCTGTGGAAGTCCATTAAAAGTATAACATTCACTAGTAAATCTAATTCTATCAACACAGAATTACTTAATTTAAAATCTTCCCCTAAAGCTTCAGCTGACTATGCCAATAAGTACTTCTCAAATATCGGTAAAGAACTTGCTCATAAAGTAAAACTTATTTCTAGGGATCATAATGCATATTTACGAAACCTGCCCGCGCAGCAAAATTCCTTGGTCTTACTACCCACAGATGATGATGAGGTTAATGCCATGCTGTCGAACCTAAAGTCTGATAGTGCCCCTGGTTGGGATCAAATACCTGTCTCCTTCCTTAAACAGTCTAAGGCAATAACTACCCCAATTATAACACACTTGGTCAACCTCTGTTTTAATAAGGGGATATTTCCAACACCGTTGAAACAGGCTGTCGTAACGCCAGTATACAAGGGTGGAGACAGAGACAACATCGGCAATTATAGGCCTATATCTGTTCTACCAGCGATCTCGAAGATTATAGAAAAATTACTCAATGTTCGTCTGCTTAATTACCTCAGTAAATTTGATCTTCTATCACCTTTCCAATATGGCTTCAGGCAAGGACGATCTACTGAAGATGCGGTGCATAATTTGAGCTCGCTGGTAGTAGAACAGCTTGATAAAGGTAAAAAATGTATGGCGGTATTTATTGACTTAAAGAAGGCATTTGATACCGTGTCTGTGCCCATCCTTGTTCATAAGTTGGAGAGACTTGGCATACGGGGAATTCCGCTAAACCTGTTCCAAGATTACCTGTCAAACAGGTCACAAAGAGTAAAGATGGGTATCTACACTAGCGATGACGCAGAGGTGTCGTGCGGCGTGCCGCAGGGGAGTGTGCTCGGTCCAACGTTATTTCTAATATATATCAATGACCTGTGTGATCTTAAATTGGACCGAGCCAGAATCCTGTCGTACGCCGATGATACTGCTGCAGTTTTCTCGGGTGATTCATGGGAAGATGTGAAGATAATGGCTGAACGTGGCATGGTGCTCATAGATAGTTGGCTAACAAATAACATTCTTACTCTGAACGCTGACAAAACGAACTATATTTGTTTCAGCATGTATAATGATAGTCAACCTAAAGAATTTTCTATAAAGATACACAGTTGTAAAAATATTGCCATGACTAGAAGCTGCAGCTGTCCGACAATTCAGAAGGTCACGCAAACAAAATATCTGGGAGTCCTTGTGGATCAGAGGCTCTCTTGGTACCCTCACCTCGAGCATGTAACCCAAAGAATGAGAAGGTTAAACTGGATATTTAAAATACTCAGGTACGTGGTGCCGGGACAGGCCTCTGAGTCTCAGGACACTGAGAGGGATCTTTTGCGTGAAATTTACATATCCTTGGCACAGTCTGTTTTAAGCTACTGCATACCTGTTTGGGGAGGAGCCGCTAAAACTCGCTTTTTAGAACTAGAACGAGCTCAACGTAATCTAATAAAAATAATGTATTTCAAAAAGGCTAGATTCTCAACTGAAATGTTATATAAACTGTCAAATTTACTCTCAGTAAGAAAGTTGTATATTTTATACACTATACTTAGAAAACACAAATCTATTACTTATGATCCAAATATTAACAAGAGGAGGCGGAAGGATACTGTAGTGAAAATACCTGAAACACGCTCAACTTTTGCCTGCAGGCAGTATGATAAACGATCGTCATACCTGTTTAATAAATTAAACAAAACACTTGACATCTATAATAAAACGTATTGCGAATCTAAAAAAATAATAACTCAATGGCTAAAAAATAAAAATTATAATTATGTAGAACAACTGTTGGAACATAAGTCTTAATCTTGTACTTCATGCAGAATACACAGACATACCCACACACACACTATATATGGAGGAACTGTTGACTGGTCAGTGGACAATAAAGTGGGTACTACTGTATTGTATTACCGAACCCGATCCCAAGACGAAATAGTCGTAGGGCTGACCACTCAACAGTTCCTCCCATGTTCCTATGATCATGCTCATGCTCTTGCACACACACATACGCACGCTAAGTATGGAGGAACTGTTGAATGGTCAGTGGACATTAAAGTAGATATTACTGTTTTGTATAATGAACCTGATCCCAAGACGTAATCGTCGTAGGGCTGACCACCCAACAGTTCCTCCCATACTCCCATACTCTCATGCTCATGCTCTTGCACACACACACATACACACACCCACACACACCCACACACACACACACACACCCACACACACACACACACACACACACACATGCATCCACGCACTTACGTACATGCACCTAAAACCTGGCATACATATTTAAGCTGAAACATTGTTACTACGTACCTATATTAGCTAAATGTTTAACTTCTGTGTATTGTAATTAAGATTTATTTATTCTCGTTACATTGTTTGTCATATAGGATGGAAGAGCGGTGTCTCCTAACACAGGCACACAAGCTTACAAGGAGGCACCGGTCACTGTGAATTGTAAATGATACACTTTATAGAGAATAAAACATATTTTTTTTTTTTTTTTTTTATATATGCGATGTTTTATTATTTTTAACTATGAAACTGTATTTTGCCTAAAGTAATAGTAGTCTGTTTTAAAAAATAACTTAATTGCAAATTACGAGTACTATATTTTTGGTTCATACTTTCTTTCGTTATAAACTTCATTTTTTTCAGCTTCAACTCAAAACCCAAGAGTTTAAAAAATATAGAACTAACCACCTGAAAATGTATTTTTGTAAAATAAAGTCTGTTGGAAAAATATCAAAGCTCGTTTTAGTTGAAATATGGCTGAGGTGAACTTGGTAATGGGATTGTGATTCCAATAAGAAAAAGTAGAGACGCAGTTTCACCTAGTTCAAGCTTTGCTTCGGAATAAATTACCGGAGAAATAAAGTTTTCGCGATTTTTTTGTCGACATTCATTATTTTCACGAATTCGATAAAAATTCTGTCTCTAGGTATTCCACTTTGTGATTTATTATTGCATTAAAAAAATTTTCTCTGAAATTGAGGCTCATTTGTATTCAATTTTTTTTATTTGTAAAAACAATGGTTTGTTTAATTTTTCTTTGCCTTTTGCTTGTTGACTGGCCTTGCTATAACGTGTAAAGTATAACGTTCACGTTGGAAACTGATTGAGGAAACCTATGTTCAGCAGTGCAGTAGTACGAGTACGTCTTCCGGCTCAGAAGATGATGACTCACAATGTATGTGTGTGTGTGACGCATTATGTAAGTATGTATATATTTTTTAATTTTATTTGTATCATGCATTATTTTCATGAAAGGATAATATACTATACAACCTTTTTTTCATTTACTGACGTAAATTTTATATCATAGAACTGTTTACCCAAAAATCGATACACAACTACGTGAGCCAAAAATAATCTTCGAACTAGTTTATGGAAACAATCAAAGTCGTCGACCACCCATCATTCACTTGTCCTTATTCCATCATTTGTGGTTGGCGCTGTTTGTTTCGTCTTTCATATCCCCATCAGGAGTCGTTTTAACACTTACATCCGTTTTAGGCAAATATCTTTCACACAATCCATCCATCTTTTTTTTGTTGTTTTCTCCCAACATAATATCTCTCCTGCATGACATTTTTATCCCTCCGCACTTATATGTCTACCACCCAGCAGTCGTAAAATATCCTGGAAAATCTCAGAGAGTGGTATGCTGTAAGGTGTAAGATCATTGCTGTTGCAGTTCTAATGAACCAACCGAAGCGCAATCCAAACGCACCAATGTAATCTGAATTAGGTACTGAATATAGAAAATTGTAGTCGCTGGTAAAAGTGAAGATAGCCATCATGATTAAATGATACTTTTTAAAAGCCGTCTTTTTACCTGCAAAAGTCACTCACATAAGCACAGACTATAGGTAATTTAATATAAGAGCGTTGCTGGGGTATTGGTTAGTGATAGGTTATTGGTTAGTGATGGGGTATTGGTTAGTGATAGGTTAGTGATAGGTAATTTTATGTCAAAAAAATCCAATAGATGAAAGCAAGATGAAATTATCCTTAGTTCTTTCATTCAACATTCTGTTCTTTATTTAAAAATAGGCCAACCAATAATTAGGAACAAAAAGCAACACGAATAAAATGCTCGGAAGAATCCTTCAATAAACGGTACAGAAAGATTCACTCGCAGAATAAAACAGGATGAGGCTGTATAAAATTGATAGCCATCGTATAAGAGCGATAAGGCCGCCTTTGTTTCTACGGGATTCGGCTGAAGGCAGATTCGCACAGGGCCGGAGTACATGTTGAGGCCACTATATGATTGTCAGTTGTTTTGAAAACTTTATGTTGGTTTGTAAGTTTTAACAGAACATGCTTTGAAAAAATCTCAGCTGTGTTACGATAGTAAAGTTGAAGCAGTGTTAGTTGTTGGTGGCAAATTTCCAAAACCTGAAACATTCATATCATTTATATTTTTTTGATCGAGCGAGTGAAGCGTCTTTGTTTCAGCTTGGCCAAATATGCTTTTGTTTGTCCATCTGTTTGTCCATTTGTTTGTTTGTTTGTTTAACTCTACAGGTCGCATTTCTCAACCGATTCTCGTGAAATTTTGTGAGCAGGTTCGATAAATTAATCTAATTTTTTTGTCAAGTCAGTTTTAGGGAATGAAATGAGCTGAAATGAAATGAAATAAAACTAAAAAAGAAATTAAAATAATCAAGGGTCTACAGCTCACAGAGCCACTAGTTTTATATTTCTTTATTATAATGGTTAAGAAAACCTTATTTATCAAAGCTCATTTTTTTTTGTTGAATGATAAGATAACGACGTGTTTTAAATTAAATTCCATTTTTGCTTTAAAGAACAAAAAACGTGTGATATTTCATTATTATTTTAATGAAAGACATATTTTCATATTACTAACTCATTTGCAATCTCTTCATTTTTACTTAATTCGTAAAATAAACAAACAGGTTGAACAAGATATTTTCAAATGTATAAACTGTCTTTACTACTGTTTTCATGTGTGGAGATTGCCCTAATTTTCTGATACCTGACGCTGCCCCTGGCTCTATCTCCCACTTTTATGGTATTTCGATGAATGGGGCCTGTGATAAAAACAATGTCACAGACAAATGAAGGGTGGCCCCGTTTTTGTGAGACGTCGTCGCTCCAAATAGATCCATTCAGCTGATTTAGTTAGCGAATTTGATTTCGAGACTCGGGCAATCGAGTTTTTGATATGTGCTTTTGTCATCTCTTCCGTTTTTGCTGAGTTCGCTTGTTGAAAGATTGATAGATAGAAGACTTTGTTGATTTTAGGGGAGTACATAGCAATTGCTTGGAAAGATAGTGGATACACTAGTGACGTCAGGACTTTATTTTAGAATATGGCTTATATTTTATTTAGTAAGGTCTACCCTAATGTCTATTTTGGCTTGATTACAAAATACTTAAATAAAATTATATTAGGTACCTAAACGAAAAATTAAAAAAACAAGTTTACTAATTTATTACGTTTTAAGTTATTCTGGGGCCATAAGGGGAATGTAAGTAATTAACATACAAATACCAGCAAACGGAATAAAAATCTAATTAGGCCATTCCTTTATATTAAGTTCATTTAATTTGTTCTTATTCAATTGTCGCAAAATGTTCCAAATTGTCTCCAATATTGCCTCTTAAAATATTCTAATTGTTAATTGCTATTAAACTGCTTTGGAGAAAAAATATGCAACCAATTTAAAATGTTTCGTTGAAAAGCTCTTGCGAAAGGTTAGGTTTACTACAACTTTCTTTTTTGCAAACAAATTATTCAGACAGAACAAGACACGCAATTTTTTTTTTATTTTTTTTACGGGAGAATGTTTGCTTTATATTCCTAAATACAATTAAGTTTAAATACTGGTTAAAATAAAAATAATTACAAAGCAAATGTAGTCAATATACCTTTACGTTCGTCTGACGCACAACAAGTCTTTCATTCTGACACGCTCCCGGATATTGAATTTAATTAAATTGTCCCCATATCACAAACGTACACACACAAGTTTCATTTACAACTTGTAACTTATACAAACATCGATCAGACACGAGATACCAACGAAAATAAAATTTGATCTCGCTTGGAAACGTGAATACAATAAGTACGCAAAATCTCTCGTGTAGTAGCTCAACTCATGAAACTGAACACATTTTGAAAAACAAATAAAAGGAATTCGAATTGGCGAAAACAAAATACCATCGATGCGCGAGTTCGACTCGCACTAGACTGGTAAAAAAAAATGTTTAGACTTGATATTATTTAATTAGACCTGTATTTGATTTTTCAAGTCAGTTGCGTTATATTATTATCAGATCTGAAGAAGGAGCTACACACGACCCTTTCAGACCGTCACGACAACGTCGAGTTAGGGGTCCAAGTATGTATACCCATTAGAACTACGTCAGAACTACGAAAGAGACAGTGCAGTGGGACAATTTGAATTTTCATTCTAATAGGGAATAAGCACATTTTCATTCTAATAGGGAATAAGCACATTTTCATTCTAATAGGGAATATGCACATTTTCATTCTAATAGGGAATAAGTACATTTTCATTTTAATAGGGAATAAGCACATTTTCATTCTAATAGGGAATAAGCAAATTTTCATTCTAATAGGGAATAAGCACATTTTCATTCTAATAGGGAATATGCACATTTTCATTCTAATAGGGAATAAGTACATTTTCATTTTAATAGGGAATAAGCACATTTTCATTCTAATAGGGAATAAGCACATTTTCATTCTAATAGGGAATAAGCACATTTTCATTCTAATAGGGAATAAGCACATTTTTTACGCATGTTTGTTCAGTAAATTAATTACACTATAAATATTGAACTTACGAAAAGTTCAATATTTATAGTGTTTAGTATTTACAGTATTTGTCGATATAAAACATTTTTGAGTCATTGAAAACAATAAAAAATTAAATTATTTCTTCCTTTAAATAAATAATAATAATAATAATCTCTCCGTAAGGATAAAAAAAAATATCGATGGTTGCCTATTTTGACGGCGTTAAACCACTGAATTTATTTCACTTACTGCTTTTATCTCCAGCCAGTTTTCTTTTTCTGAACCAGTTCTTTTTTCTGAGTCAATCTTTAGCTTCCAGCTCCGATGGCAACTTCATTACTCAACTTAGCGCCTTTGATGTCGCCGCGCCGCTGGAAGTCTGTCTAGCGATTTATCTAGTAACCTACCTAGCTAGTATCCTAGACGCGTTTCGTTATCGGCTTTTGTTCCTACGAGACAACTATGTGAAATTAAGGCTGTTCTTTTTAAGTTTCGTAAGCGGGAAATTTTGTTGGATTTTGTTTGTTTCTTTCCTTCAAAATTTTACAGAAATAACAAAAAGTATTACTAAAAGTAAAAAAAATACATAACATTTAGAACACTTTCTTATTGAGTTCCATTACTATTACATTCTCGGTTAGTGATATAGGTAATAGTATGTATGCTGCGGCTGCTGCAAAGAATTCGTACAACGTTTTCTTAAACATTTCAATCATGATGTTTTGCGGAATGCCATATTACATTTTGACGTACTGTTTTTTGTATGTCTAGTTACGAAGCTTCTGTACAACTGAAAGGAAAATTATCACTCTTGGAATAAGAAATATACCATTATGAAAATACTCTCTTTTTTCCAATATCAGCACAAAATGCTTTAACCCGAACAAAATTTCATCCCAAGAGATTGTTAATACAATTTATCTATCTACCCTCAAATGATCATCTTAACCTTAACAGGCAAAGGTCAATTTTTTGGCTAACTTTATTACCTGCTACAAAATCTCTACGAAGCCTGTACGGCGGCGCTACGAACCTTCGTAGTACCTGCTACGCGGCCAATTTAAACCTCCCTTCGGTGGAGGAAGGCTTTAGGGAATACGAAAAGGATGTAATTTGGGCCTTTTATAGAAAATGTGTACTTTTTACGTTACTCGGTACACAATTCTTTTTTCGAAATAATTGGGTATGAAAATGTATTACGTAAGTATTATTCTACAATGTGTTTAAGAAAGTTCGGAACAATAATGATTATTATTAACCACTGTTAAGACCAGTAATTACTCTTTTAAAAATAATAATACTACTAGTGTAACCAGTTTTAAAAATATAATATCGTGCTCTTTTAATATAAAAATTAAAAGAAGAAATAATTTAATAACATAGTCTTGGGAAACGAAATTGTTTCAAAAATTAAAAACAAAACATTAAGCATCCCACCAGGAACATGCAAAATTTTACAAAATGAAAAAATAACTCAAACAAAACCTGTCGTCCTTTCGCCAGAAAACCTCATAAAAATTAATTTTGCAAACAATGCAGTGGAAAGCAAACACGGGTGAGTCGCAATGCAATTAAAGGTGCATTTCTGGTGCATTATGCAACAGACAAAGCAGGTGCATGCATTGTGTATGCATTTGCTTATGACACTTTAATGCGGGAGTTTGTTCTCGAATGGACTTGAAGACGAACTGGATGTGGCAATGTTATTGTAGCGTTGTAGTATTTTATACAGGTTTCTTTTTTCTAGCCTGTAAAATCCCACTGCTGGGCAAAGGTCTCCTTCTATTTTAACTACCTCCAAAAATATAAAGATGCAATATGGTGTTTAGATATGTGCATTATTTTATTTCATCATCAACAGCTTATATACGTCCCCACCAAGGGGCTTTGCATTGTTTAATTTCTGAAAAACATTTTTGTGGTCCTAGTGTTTGTTTGCTGCCTCGCTGTAATTGAAAGTGTTGTTTTGTTTATCTTTGTTCAAATAGATTTTAGGATTGGAAGACCTGGTCACCCATAGTACAGGGTATCCTAGTTTGGGGACCAGGCACTAGATTTCATAAGTTTAAATTCAATACACCTGTTTGTCAATTATGTATGAGCTGCTTTTAATAAATATGTTTTTATTTTTTTATTTTTTCACCGCTCTCTGTCCTGCGCATTTTCTGGCCAGCGACACAAAAGGCATCCCAATCGTCACTCCATCTCTTGTTGGGTGTGCCCTAACCATTTATTAGGTAATTCTTGTTATAGTAGTGATGAACGATAAAATAATGGAAAACAAAAAAAACTCGCTTTCTAAATATAATTTGGAACGGACGCATAATGTACAAATATTAAATCTATACAATAGAAATTTGGAATATCTCAATTTCACATATGTTTTCTGTCACTAAGTACTAAATCACCAACAATGATAGTGTTGTAAAAGATAAAGATAAGATATAAAAATGTCTTTATTCGATGTAAGATTTTGAGGAGGCTACTGGCAATCTGTGAGAATTATGCTGCACATTACGGTCTCAAATATGATGTCAAGAAGACAGAAATGCTAGTGTTTAGGTGTGGAAGGGGGCCGGAGACAGTGCCCTCATTGTAGCCCTCAGCGGTGTTCAATCGGTTCATGTATCTGGGGCATATGTTGACAAAGGATCAAATGACATTGAAATTTTACTTGTATCTAGAATCACTTTATAACAATGATGTCATTTCCAGTACTAATGACTGCTCTACATCTGCACCATCTCTATGAAGAATACAAGCGATTATTCTCTGTGCCTCTTAATGTATGGTAAAACATGCGAATTGCAGCGCCGGATTCTCTTTCATACCAGTCGGAGCGAAAAATGCGGAAAAAGAATGAAAAACATGAAGATTAAAAACAGAAATACGAATGAGGGTAAATGTTTAATATGTGATAGTTGGAATATTCAACTGTAATGAAACACGGAGCTTTTATAAAATAGAAATCATTAGGAAATGTTTTCTCTTAGGTTTCTTTTCGTAATGAATTACTAGAATAATTATATTAAAAGTTATGAGCTTTTTAAAACATATTATTATAAGCAGTTTGTTGCATGGCTTTTAGATTTTCCTGTGACTCTACGACTTTTTGTTGTAAGCATTTCAATTTGAACAAGACACAATTTTTTTTCGTTTGTTTTGGTTTGGTATTAGTAAATAATATAGTATTGTACTCAAAGATATTTCTATGTCTTTCATAAATTAATGAATATTCAGAAGATACACATTTTAAGCAAAATCTCTTGCATGTAAAAATAATGTATGATGATGTTATCAACCAATTATAAAAATATGCACACGCATGAAACATCCATGAACATAAACTTTTATAAAACCATTCCATCAACCATACAATTCTTCCCTTTATTTTGAAAGAAAACAAGAAAAAATATATCCTGGTGATGAAAAATATAATATCCCGGTGCGGTGGTGAAAAATTGGCCTGTTTTAGGCGCTCCTGTCCCTGCGCCCTTTTTAGATGAATTCACGGCAAGATATTATATCTGTCGGACGAATCAGATGTCCACTGCGGACGTAGACACCATATTTCGTTGTGAAATTCGGTCTTGAATTAAAAACAAAATCACTCAACGTCAAAAAATATAGCACATTTTTAGTAAACTTTTAATCATAACTGTGAAACCTTTCATCAAGTTTGAGTGCTTTTTTGTACGAGTACCAATATGCCACACTACATCGTTTGACCGAAATATCAATAATGCACTTAAAATTCAAGAATAAAGCACAAAATTATCATTTAAATCAGGACTGTGCTTAATATTTAACTATAGGCGCAGGTTAGACCTTACAAGTATTTAAAACGTTTTTATTGATTTCTGACACTTTCAACCTATTCAGCCGTTTTGAGGAATTATTTTTCAATGTACGTAAAGTAGGTACCAAAGCTGGAATTATATAAGATCACCATGACAAATCACCATTTGTATTGATAAACACCATGTCAAGCCAAAGTCAACTGGTTTATACTGTAGATGGTACAATTTTCTTCTTTTTTGGAACCTAACGTTACACAATCTTTCAAACAATATACCTATTTATTTATTTTATTTATTTAACGATTTATTGTACACAATAATAACAAAAATAGAAATACATTTGAAAAAAACGACACAACAGGCCTGCTTATTTCTAGAGAAATATCTTCCAGCAGACCTACGGAAGAGAAAAGAGATAGTAAGACGCAGATAAAACGTGCACAACTTTATAAAACACAAAAGAACAAGACAATCACAAGAATTACTTATATAATATTATGTAAATATACATAAATAAACTAACACAATATACCCAAAAATATAAAATATAATATATTTTTTAAAAATACAATAAATATAATACTTAAATAAATATAATGGATCAATCTGACAGCAAAAGATAATGCTCTTTAACTCGCTTTTTAAATAAAGAGATAGTGCTACAATTACGGACAGTCCCTATCTTATTTACGCAGGAAATTAGGCAGACCGCATCATATTTGTCTCACATATTTTATGCTCATGGTGACTGTACACCACCTTGCAGATAAGCAGTCGGCTTTTTCCTTTCGAATGACAAACGGGCTAGATCGTGGCCATTTGTCAGGGCCGCCGTACCTACCTTTATTGTTTGCGATTTTTCAAAACAAAATATATTAGCCCTTTCCAATTTAGATATATTCAGGCGGATTCCAGTGGTAGCCCCAATATCGATTTATATTAGGCCTGTTCTATATGATGGCCTTAACTTAGGCTGCGTTCATGTGTGCAAGTTCGTATTTAGAGATATTTTTGTAGTGTTAAAGTAAAGTTGTAAGTAGGAACCAAAAGTTGTAAATTTATGTTGTTGCATTAACTTTGGTTTGAAAATAAATAGAATAAAATGACAAAATAAAAAGCGTTACAATAATAATATCATCATCAAAAGCCCATGTATAAGTACGTCACCATCGAGGGGCTCAAATAACAATATACCTAAAGAAAAGTAATACCTATAGAAAAATATGGAGAAACAATTAAAATAGAAGAAAAATATTTAAATGCTTGTGTATGTCTAAGAGTATGTCTTAACGAATAACTAGATCCTACTGTTCTTATTTTAGACTGCGTAGATCAGATTAGATTTAGAGATTATAAAGCTCTTCTGTTTAAACTTGCCCACCGGTTCTTATAATTTTTTTTTTTAACTATTAGCAAATACAGGATTGTGCTTAAATTAACAAACGCAACCATGTACGCGGATAGCTCTGTGTGTAGACAAAGCTTTATTCACGTGCGTTAGCGATTTTTGTTTGATTGATTCAATCAATTCCTGTCCTTTCTTTTTGTAGGCATTGCGTGATATCCTTATATTCCTTTCGTATACGGAAAAAGCAATAATCGTACTTTTTCTTTTACGTATTTTTGCAACTAGAGCTGAATAAAATGTGGTGTAGGTTTAGCAAAAATGAAGAGATTCAACCATACCGAGAACTTTTAAATACAAGCATAAATTAGGTAAGCAATAGGGGATCGGACTACTTTTTTTTATTTTATAAATCCAAACTTCTTAGTTTCTGCTATCGAACACTAAAATAATTTTTGCTCTATCTTTAAAATTTGCCGAGTTATTAAGGTTTTAAATTCAAGATTAGACAGAAAGGTACATACCCACTTGTGACGTCATTGTTCGTTTTTCAACCGATTCAGATTTTTCTTCGCGAATCGTCTGCTACTAATCTATATTTTAAAAATAATTCATAAAAAATGGTGAACAGTCCAATCCCCTATTAAGAAGTATTAAAATTAAACGCTTACAACTTGTTTCCATTGACTTTTTATTCAATGCGGTGGATTGAATTCCAAATCACCGCCATTTTGCTGTCGGCCATTTTGTCGCGGCGCGCGCACGGAATGGCGCCGACCTCAGTTTTAGTTCAACCTTTACGGGACTATGTTAACGACTTCAAACCTCGTAAATGGGTAGTGTGGGGTTAACAGGACTACACATGAACTGTTTTTACTGCAAATGTGACCATATCTCCAGGTTGTAAGTAACTACGATTTTTTTATGTGAAAATTTATTGCAGTTTGTAATAAAACTCGTGAAGTTGTCTTACAAACCTTCAGTTTTTTAGATTAGCTTGTTTGATTTTAGAATCTGCTCCTACCCCTTAATTACACAGATAAAATGTTTATTAGGTTTTAGCTACTTTTAGTTATCAATTCCAAAATAAAAATACATTTTATCATTACACATTTACAAGTTTACTAGCAGTCCGCCCACGGGCGCTCGCGTTGTGTAAGATTTTCCCGTGGAAATAAGAATTTTTCCCGTAAAAAGTATCTTATGTATTAAAAAAGGTTACAAATTATCTCCATTCCAATTTTAATTTAAATTCGTTGAGTACTTTAAGCGTGAAGGCGGAACAAACATCCAAACATCTAAACATCCAAAAATATTTTCACATTTATAATTTAAGGTGTGAAGGTGTGATTTTACAATTATTTTCTAAGAGCTTTTTGTCACCAACGCGGCCAGAGTCCTGGTTTGTTGACTTCATTGTCATCAACTATGACAAAGAACTTCCTAATGTGATCTGATTTAGTTAAACGGACCAAATCTGTCTGTATCAACAACTCATCATCTCCCTAAGTAGGGACCAGATTACATTTGTAATTACGTTTCTATTACTCGTAGACCTTGAGAGCATAAGGGGTTTCTTCAAACAGCTTTTGTTACCCGTGTGACGGTTTTAATACGTCTTGCGGTCGGAGCGTGCGCGTAGCGTAAACGCTGCGTAAGTGCTTCAAGTGGAAGTGAAATTAAACACTTATGCGAATTAAGTCAAGAGTAAGCGGAGTTAATGCCAAGCTATCTCGGAGTAGAAAATTATATTGTATTAATTATGGAATGATAACATTAAGGTCAAATCATGACCTGATTTCAGATTTCGTCGTCGTTCGGAGTGGATTATTTAATTTTTAGAACGAAAACTATTCTGATAATATTTGGCATAAAGATAGTGACGGACATCAGCTACTTTTTTACGACGGGAAATCGTATTTTCAGGAAAAAAAAATACAACGCGGAAATCATCAGGGCCATTTTTGGGAAACTTTTGTGTTGATACAAGAATTGCTAGAATAAAACTACATGCAGACAAACTACCCTAAAAGTAATGTCTCAAATATTATTACTACACTAAATTTTAAAATAATTCCATACAATAAAAACTATCATGTCATATCAAAAAAGATCAATGCCAGTACTCTATAGCTAATCCTTAGAGAGATTGTACTGAAGCCGTATAAAGATCAATGTCAGTGCTCTATAGCTAATCCTTAGAGAGATTGTACTGAAGCCGTATAAAGATCAATGCCAGTGCTCTATAGCTAATCCTTAGAGAGATTGTACTGAAGCCGTATAAAGATCAATGTCAGTGCTCTATAACTAATCCTTAGAGAGATTGTACTGAAGCCGTATAAAGATCAATGCCAGTGCTCTATAGCTAATCCTTAGAGAGATTGTACTGAAGCCGTATAAAGTTCAATGTCAGTGCTTTATAGCTAATCCTTAGAGAGATTGTACTGAAACCGTATAAAGATCAATGCCAGTGCTCTATAGCTAATCCTTAGAGAGATTGTACTGAAGCCGTATAAAGATCAATGCCAGTGCTCTATAGCTAATCCTTAGAGAGATTGTACTGAAGCCGTATAAAGATCGATGCCAGTGCTCTATAGCTAATCCTTAGAGAGATTGTACTGAAGCCGTATAAAGATCAATGCCAGTGCTCTATAGCAAATCCTTAGAGAGATTGTACTGAAGCCGTATAAAGATCAATGCCAGTGCTCTATAGCTAATCCTTAGAGAGATTGTACTGAAGCCGTATAAAGATCAATGCCAGTGCTCTATAGCTAATTCTTAGAGAGATTGTACTGAAGCCGTATAAAGATCAATGCCAGTGCTCTATAGCTAATCCTTAGAGAGATTGTACTGAAGCCGTATAAAGATCAATGCCAGTGCTCTATAGCTAATCCTTAGAGATATTGTACTGAAGCCGTATAAAGATCAATGCCAGTGTTCTATATCTAATCCTTAGAGAGATTGTACTGAAGCCGTATAAAGATCAATGCCAGTGCTCTATAGCTAATCCTTAGAGAGATTGTACTGAAGCCGTATAAAGATCAATGCCAGTGCTCTATAGCTAATCCTTAGAGAGTTGTACTGAAGCCGTATAAAAATTCTTGATGTCTGTTTTACAAAAGAGTGTAGTCGTAAACGTTATACGAGCGCACAGACCAGTAAAGGCGGGAATCTCATCTACTCAAGTACCGCATACGAGTATCAATGTTGCACGTCTTCACAAGTAACGTGTTATGTGAAAGGAATCTTTCAAACGATTTTTTCGCGTTCATTACTGTCACGATATTTAATGAGATTTGGGTTTCTCATATTATTAAAAATATTATATCAATATTATAATATTTCAGGGTAGGTTTGCGCCCCTCGGTTGGGAAGTAAGATGTTGATGATGACAATTTTTTATTTATATATTTCTGTTGGATTGGTTGATTGATTGTTTGACAGTTAAGAATATAAGTGAACGTAAATTAGTTTATATCTTGTTGCAAAAATAAATAAACTTCTAAACGAACGAACGAACTTCTAACGAGATATTTATATTTTTTTATACGTAAATTAAAATAAATCTATAATAAAATAAAACTCTAATTATTTATCTTTATCCTGTGTTTAGGACGATAAAGCAGAAACACAGACATGATATTTATATTATTTATTTTCCTTTTACATACTTAACATAGATTTTATATTTTGCTCAATATTTTATCAGCTCCTTACTTATCAACAAGACATGTAGCTAACACATAAGGAGCTAAAGAAATTCAAACATTCATCCTCGTCAATTGAAAAAAGGAAAATGAACAAAATGAACACTAAAATATATAATGCTACGTAAACAGTCTTTAAAATTTTTTGGACGAATTTGTTGAAAAATAATACCTGAAATATATCAGGCGCATTAATCATTTTACAAATTTTCTACATTAACTAGAAAATAAGCTTTTAAAATGAATTATTAATTTTTCATACTGAACATTATTTTTGGAATCATTCTTAAACTGCAAGCTTTTAGATGACCGCGTAGCGTCGTCGGTCAAAAATAATTATTTTGCTACTCAATTTAAGGCAGATTTTTTATAATTTTAAATGTTCATTAATGTACAAATTTTTAATTTACTCATTCAACTAGAACTTTAGAAAATTGGTTGCCTTTCAACATAAATTAATATTACATGAGTTAGATTCAATTAATTGTTAGTGTTCTTTAGAAGTTTTCTGTAAGCTTCGTCGCAATTATGAAGGTGTCCAAAGGGACGCTTTTTTTCGTGCATGTTTGTCGACAAATGGCGGTAGTCCAAACTGTTCTGGACGGAAATCCAACATGGATCGGATCACTAATGTGGCGTGTCTGCAAAGTTTCTCGTCATATTTTTGAGGGATCATCACAACCTGGAAATATTTATGGTTATTGATTATTTATTTATTCAAACTTGAACAGTTACAATTTTAAGATAAAATGATGCGCCAAACTTTAAAAAGAGTTTGTTGGCGCTTTTCGCTCTTACACTTAACTGTTACATTTTTAAGATTGCATGCATTACACTAAAATTACAACAATAATTTCTAGTCAACAGTCCACTTGCGCGTGCGCACGTTACAAATCCGGTAAGTAAACTTACCGTCGACTGTTGAGTGGATAAAGTATTTTTAGTTAAACATATTTGTGTTTTAGCAGGTTAAGTATACAAATCTAGCTAGACATTAGGAGTTTGTGGTACATTTCTAATAACATTTCTCTGAGTTTCTTTCTAATAATATTTTTTGTTACACTTTCCTCTACAGATGTGATGGCATTTAATATTCTAGGAATGATATAAAAAATATTGAAATTATAAGTACGTCAGTGCTGTAGTTAGCTAAGGAAAGAGCTTGAGACTTCCCGAATTAAAGTATATTAAACATAAATGAAACATAGCCACGCTTCTGGCCAGTATTCAGTTGACTTCACACAAAATCATTGATTTTTTAGAAGTCTGTGCAGATTTCTTCAGGTAATTTTCCTTCAGCGTTCGAGCATCGACAGTAAGTGTACATAAATAATTTAAAATTTGCACGATGTGGTGGGAATCAAACCAAAAGCGCCTCCTGGACGAGAAACCTACCCTTTACTCTACCATTCCCTCTGACGCAATGTAATTTACATTACATAATCATTCAAACCATTTATTTAAACCATAATCATTGATTGACTGCCGCTTGCCGCACCGGCTTTCTCTCAAATTAATTGGCCTATGCAGCGACGTCTACTTCAGCATACATTGCCGTGTTTGGGTCTCATCTGTTAAGATAAATTAGTACTGCAACAGCAATTGTTAAAGTTTTTTTTATTACTTGCATGCCAGCATCCCGAGCTGCTTGCACTCCTGTCGCAGAGTCTTCAAACACGAGACACTGTTACACAAAAAATACTCTTAATAAGGAACACATAAGGGCTCCTATATTAAATTCGTATTACCCAATGTGAAACCGGTAACTACAGATATATTTATAAAAGGACAGAAATTGGACCTTGTAGATTCGACTATCTTTTTGGGCATAACTTTAGATGCCAAACTACAATGGGATCCTCATATAAATAAATTGTTGAACCGACTGAGTTCATCAGCGTTCGCAGTTAAAAGAATTAGACTAATTCAGTTACTTTCATAGTCTAATGACCTATGGTATTTTATTGTGGGGTCTTGCTGCGAATGCTAATAGTATATTTATTTTGCAGAAACGGGTTGTGCGTGCAATTTATAGATTAGGGCCTAGAGTGTCACTGAGGGAAAATTTTAAAGAAATCAATATTCTGACATTTGTGTCTCAATATATCTATGACAATCTTGTGTATGTAAAACGAAATACTCGTATAAGTAATTTTCAGAAGCACAGTGATATACACCATTTTAATACTAGAAATAAAGACAAGTTGGTTGCTTATGTCAGCCGACTACATAAAATTAGTAATTCTTTTAAAGACAATTGTATTCGCTATTACAATAAGGTCCCTACTGATATTAAAAGCTTGCCTTTAGACAAGTTTAAAATAATTATAAAACAGAAATTGTATAAAAAAGGTTACTATAGGATATCTGATTATTTAGAGGAAAGATGTCCATGGGAATAGATTGTTTGAGTAGCAGGCTTTTTCGATATGTAATAAGCATTAATTTTGTAATTAACAATTTTTTATTTAAAAAAGGAAACGCAAAAGATGCCACGACTGTGGAGTTTCTTCGGTGAGCTCTTCTCCACAGATTCCGCCATTGTGTTAGTGAACTCACCCAAAAAAATGTAATGACGGATCTAAGTGATGTAATAACATCCTATGGAAATAAATAATTTTGACTTAGACTTTGACTTTGACTCCATTCAAGCCAGAATTAGGGTCATCAAGCTAAGATAGCTGCGTACGCGTGCCCAAAGCGGGTAAACTCTCCATTCGGCCTTTTATTTTTTTCGCAGGTATATTCAGATTTTCTCATATTTTTTCCTTCCCGTAAAATATGAACATGTATTTGAGATTCTAAAACAAATTGATACGTAATAGTGTTCAAATATGCTTCTCCTGGACGGGAGGCAGCGGCTCTAGACAAAGAATGCAAGAGTGGAAGGGTGTGTAAATAGTCATCTAAAATTAAAAAAACACGTCTACCAAAAAAAACCAGTGTCAATTGGGCTGATGTAACGATTCTAACGATACCACACACCCAAATGTGTTCAAGCATTTAGAAGTTATGGTGGAATAAAGAAACTCACATACATACATACTTTAATCAACATAAAATATATAAATAACCCTGAACACATTACACACCTTTTTTTGGACAGTCGTGTAAAAAGCCTTGATTAAAATTCTTACATCTCTAGGTTTCAAATTGGGCTCGTAGAAGCGACTCATCGCCAGAAGATAAATGTCGGGTTGGGGCTTTCCACGGATTAAATCTGGGTCATCTGCGCATACCTGAAATTTAGTATTCTGTGAAAAAAGAGGTTGAATAAAATAAATAGGTAAATCACATCACATCACATCACACTAATATTATATTTGGATATTTTTTTTTTATTTATTTATGATACAAAAAATACATACAATTATAATAAAAGCATCATTAAACCATTGTAGGTTTGTCTTGATGCCAGATTCGCTTGACGTTGTCAAACTATACAATAACGTTAATAAGTAATGTGATAAAATATACATTTCAAATTAAGATCGCGCACTATTACCCTTGTCGCAGAAAGAAAAATACACTATAGCTAAGACACTATAGTACGGTTTCGTTTGGATAAAAAGACGTCGCACTGTTTTTGCACTCCGTAGTCGCAGGCGCAAACTTGAGTGCACGTAAAAAACCGGTTACACGGCTGACATACAGGTGGTTCACTGTTTGGCAGATTGTAGGTTATTAAATAGCTCTCGAGAAATTATAGTGGAAATGTTTTTTGTCGTAATGTGTTCTTTAATATCTTTTGGAATTTGGTTAATTAAGTCAGGTAGAATATATTGTGAAGTTCTTTTACCGTAATAATTTGTAAATTTTGGTTTATCTAAGATTTGATTTGTAATTTGCCTAGTCGTTTTGCTATGTGATCGTAGATGTAGAATTTCCTTACGAAAAAATTGTTCCTTTAAAATATTTAATTTAAATTTTTCGAAAATAGGAAGGACTTTGCAATATAAGAAGAAATCATTATCGCATTTAATTTTATTTTTAATATTAGTAGGTAGTATTAGTTTCAATAATCTTACTTGTAATTTATATATCTGATTTAAGTAAGTAGTAAAGGTCCGGCCATAACTGCTCAGACCGTATGCTATTATACTATCAGCCAGGGTTTTATATAAAGTTAATCTGATATAGAATGGGAGCTTATTTTTGATTATGTAAAATTTTGCCATAATTGCCCGCAACTTGTCACACACGCAGTCGATGTGCCTTCCCCAATTGAAGTTGGAGTCAATCCAAACACCTAAATACTTTATTTCCGGTACTTGTTGCAGGTTGGGGCAAGAACACCTGTTACTAATAATGCTTTTAGAATGGAGACATAAGTGATCATGTGCAACTATCGCAACATCGTTTACGCTTCTGTTTTGATTAGAATGTACATGTACAATTTTAGTCTTTCCTGCATTCAAAACGAGACCAGCATCATGTGACCATTGACACGACACATTCAAATCTTCTTGTAAGTTTTTAGTAGCTACATTTAGATCACTGTGTGTAGATAAAAAGCAAGTATCATCAGCATATTGATACATTTTACAGTGTTTGATACAATTGTTCATATCATTAACGTAAGCCAGATAATGAAGTGGACCTAGCACGGAACCTCGAGCAGTTCCTTCCGTAACCTTGGCTTCATCACTGAAGGAAGATCCTACTTTGACAACAAATGATCTGTTCGTTACATAATTTTTACACCATCTTAAAGCAGGTCCTCTTATTCCAGTATCTTCCAGCTTACGTAACAACTTTTGGTGGTTTAGTGTGTCAAATGCCTTGCTGTAATCTATAAATATCAACAGCACATGTTTCTTCTCATCAAGGCACGCATTAACATCATCTGTAAATCTGGAAAGTAATAAGGAAGTACTTTTTCCAGGTTGAAAACCGTATTGGTTGTGAGATATAATATTGTTTGCTTCGTAATAACAATGCATTTGCTGACTAAAGTATTTCTCTATAATGGTATTGATAGCTGGAGGGACTGTGATAGGTCTGTAGTTGGAGTAGTCTTTACTATCTCCCCCTTTAAAAATTGGCCTTACCTGACCTTTTTTAAGTTTATCAGGATAAATACCGGACTCCAGGCTAACATTAATTAACTTAGCAATAACATGTGATATTTTATTACCAATAGCTTTAATATCTATCATCTTAATTCCGTCAATTCCATTTAGATGAAGGCGGGACGTTTGTTCCGCCTTCATGCAGTGCTCAACAAATTTGTATGAAATTTGGAATGGAGATAGTTTTTAATACATAAGATATTTTACAGAAAAAGTCTTATCACATTTTACGAGAAAAAGTCTTATTCCCACGGCAAAAATTTGAAACAACGCGAGCGGCCCGCTAGTAAAAACTTAAAGCAATGTTTGAGTTTTTACGCAGCGCCGTAAAATTGTTGACAATAGATAAGTAGCCATCATCGGGTCAACAACGCACCTCCCAAACTGTAGTTGTGCCCAAAACATTAAAACATGGCTCATGTTATTACTATTTCCGAAGATAACGGACGAGACAATAATTTTTTAAACGTGCTTTCAGAGCAGGGACTCCTCTTACTCTGTCATCAGGTAATTAGTTAAATATTATTTCAGTTTAACATTGTGCTGTAATTTAGTGGCTGTATAGAAAGATGGAACAAATAGAAATGTGAAATGAGAACTAGTTTTGTTTTAATAATTTGACAGCTGTCAGTTGAAAACGATTCTCCCTCCGGGCTGAAAAGTGTTACTTTCAATCCGCTCCTCAGGCAACTTCAGACCTACTTTCCGAGTATGAGTAACGAAAAAAGTTTTTTTGGTTTTAACACACACATCTAAACAAGATTAGAACTTAGGACTTTCGCAATGAGAGTCAAACGGTCTTTACCGCTCTTCCACGAAGGTTGTTAGAATTCTTGTTTAACCACTTTTAAAAGATTTTCTTCTTCATAATGTGGGTTATAATGTCAACAACTGACCTCACAAACCATGGTGTCACTGATATATAGAGTAGACTTGCTGAAGACCACTATACTAATATAATATTAAAATTATATAATTTGGAAATAAAAAGGCGATGATCCGTTTTAGGCGTATAGCACACACAACCAGAGTCGAGACATAGTCGAGGATCGGGTGCGCGTCTCTTCTCTAACTTTTGTTAAAAATTGTACGGGTAGACAGGTAGTATCGCACACAGCAGCGTCGAGGCGGAGGCGGCTGTGCGGCGCGGGCGAGTCGAGGCGCAGGCGGCGGGCGAGTCGAGGCGCTGGCGGCGGGCGATAAGCCGCGGCGCGGGGGTTTACAGACAGAGCGGGGCGAGTAGCGGCGTGCGCCGCGCGTTCGTCGCCATTTTGTTTCGAACTTTTGGCGCATTCACTACGCTAGCGTGAAGTTCAGGTATATTTGACCTACACTTATATGCAAGAAGACGCTGAAACTAATATAAAATCGACGACGACATTTTGATTGCGTGTAAACAGAGCACGCGCATCTCATGACGTGGTGCGGCGAGTATGCTGCGCGTTGCACGCCTCTTTTGCGCCGCAACGCAGCCTCGACTCTTGCAGTCGAGGCTGCGTGTCGTGCAGTCGTCGTTCAAAAAGATAAAGGCATCTTAGGTACAGCGCCACCTCTGACACAAAACAAAAACTGATCGATCTATTAGATAAATAACGAATAAAAAAGGGATATTCAATAAGTTATAGTAAGGACTGTTTCAGTAACAGATGGCGTTATTGTATCCTTAATACAATACTACAAAGCAAAGGTCAGAGATGGCGCTGCTGTTATGAATAAATATGTATTAAGGCGTATCTCCTGCCATGTTTTGGTCTACACAATACACCGTATTTATGTCTGTGGCGATGTGCAAACCGCACCATGCCAAAGGAAAAAAAATAATAATAATAATAATCTCAACAAAACAAAAATACATGTTTGTCTATGGTTCCTCTACACAAATTCTCTATGAAATGTTTTGCATTCCCGAAACAGTGTTTTGGAAAACATCCAGGATTGGAATCAGTCTTCTAAAAATATTTTCTATGACAATCAAAAGGAAAGTATTTTTTCAAAAATTATAGTACTTATCAAATCCACTTTTAATGTAACATCATTTATTATAGTAAACTTTATACAGTGCCTATCTTTTTTCAGTGCCTTCAGTATCTTGTAATTTTTATCTTTGTCACATTTATTACAAAAAATACATCCTAGTATAAACTTACTAAATATAATGCGAGGAAAATTATGGTATTTTTTTATGAACGATCCTGCCATTAGGATTGTAATACTGCGAACCATGAAAATATAGTTCAAAATAATACGATATTTATTTATTTATCGTACGGAATCTAACCATGAAAACATCCCTCGTGCGGGTGAGACTCATTGACCAAAACAAGCGAACCTCTTTGTCGAAACCGAAACATTTTCTCCGAAACATTTTAGAGCAGGAGACGTCGTTTGAAACATTTGACTATGTGTATGTGTAGACGAATTTGTCTAGAGTGTAGACCAAAACATTCGCAGGAGACAAGTCTATAGTAAAATATACGGCCACTGACATGACCCGTGTAACGGCTGCTTCCATAGATGGCAGCCGAAACCCAGGATTCAGCGTACCTCCTTCTTCTATCTTTATTTTCAGCCTGTGATGTCCTAACCAAATTGGGAAAACTCTCACAAATATATTTTTGTTTGACAGTGTTCGCAACGGGATTCGAACAAGAATATTCGTAATGAGAGTGGTTATGTGTAGCCGTTTCTGTCACTTGATGACGGCGCCATACCTTGTGATGAAATAAGTTGAAGAGTTTTGGCCGTGCCACCTCATGCAATCTTAGGCCCTGCGCGTTGGAGTTCGTCGCCAGTGCAAATGGAATATCATTGTTATGGAGATGCTTCAACAAACGTTCTGCACCTTGAAACAAGACGCTTTTACATACGCAGATAGATAGATGGATAGATAAAGCGTTTATTACGCAGCTCATCTACCCTGAATTAGGGCAATTAGGCTTTAGTCGATCGCGCTGGCCCAGTGCGGGTTGGTCGACTTCACCCACAACATTTGATTTTTTTCGTAGGAACGTGCAGGTTTTGTTTGACATCACGATATTTTCCTTCACCGTAAGAGCGTCGAATATACGTACATATGAATTCGAAAACAAATTGATACGTGGTGAAAATCAAACCCGCGTCTCCAGGACGGAAGACGGCGGCCCTAGCTACTACATCACTGACGCTGTTTTTAGATAAATAGATGCAATTCACGGGTCTCCATGAACTGGTATACTGCTTTGATTTCTGGTAATAGTACTTTTAAGACCTACATCATACTAAGATAATAGACACACTTAAAGTTCATTAAGCAGTTCTATTATTTTCTCCTAGGCAAAGTACGAGCGTCATTATTAATAACGCTACCTTTTTGAAGTGGGGAAGAAGGTAGAAATTTATAACTCAGTATCGAAAGTTTTTCTTCCAACTTCTCAGCACTGATTGGTAGTTCAAGTGCTTTCACCACATTCATGCAAATGTCTTTGTCTGTTCCTCCATACACCTAAAACAATGATAAAACACGCCATATTTAAACTTCCCCGTATTTTCCTTTCGATTTCCTGCAAATTAAGTCAGAAGACCAATGACCGCCAATTTGGCTCAATATAACAACCAGGGTTTGTAGGGCCGGTCATGGACACCATCATTGACTTTACCGATGATGATAATAGCAACTTGGAAACTCTGACAACTATGCTTTAACTCTTAACGGAATCCTACTAGCGTACTTACGTTGCAGAGACGACATTAGAGTTTATGTTCACACCCGCTGCGCAGAAATCAGGTGAAAAGTGTAAAAATTTAGCTTTATTTTTATTATTACCTTTGTTCGTATGTCTTTTGTATACTTTTTTCCGTAGCTTTCGCAAATATGTGCCAACATTTTGTGGTAGGCCATCTCAGAGTCTGAAAATATTCAAAAAACGAAATCAGTTTTTTTTATAAATGTCATGAGAGCTATGCTTGGAGTTTCCCTGCGAGATCGAATCAAAAGGAGAAGTGATTAATTCCGCAGTCAAACTAAGCCTGAAGAATCACAAAACTTAAATGGCAGTGGATGGGGCTTATTGCAAAGAGAACTGAAAGTCACATCCACTGCTGCAATAAACGCCTCAAGTAAGGTATTATATAGATTCTGTGACCAGGGGGACTGAAGAGGATCTGGTGAAGCCGCTAACTGTGAGCCAAGCAGGACAAGTCATCGTTAAGATCCTGGGGAAAGTTATACCTTTAACAGTGGACAGTATTTTGGCTGGCATTATAATACTCACACGTATTTGTACGTTTGTAAAAAAAAAGTAAAATGGTTGTACCCATCCATTTTTCGTCGTCCAGGCCATTTTGAATTTTTTTCTAAGTCTTGAGAGAGAAACATAGATACTTACCGAGAATAGTTCCGTCCATATCAAAGAGGCAATGAGTGACTTTCCTGAAATTTCCATCGTGTATATTCCTTTTAGTATTAAGAGTCCAGAAGTAGTCATGTGGTTTATACTCCTCATACGTGGACTGGAAGTCATAGTTGATGTGGGGCATGTAGTCCAAGGGGTAGTTATTGGCTTGATAAAGCTTGTCATCCCTTCCTTGTTGCCTATGTTGCATTTTTGCAGTTGCTCATACTTATGCCCAATTGCCCAGCTATTTTGAACTCCAATCTATGATCTTCTTACCTGGTGGTAATGCATGGTTTCTTGGTTAACTGTGGTGATATAGTATTAATATTATATAGCGGATTTTTGTTATTTTAAGCATTTTTTTTTGTTTCTTGTTATGATAAAAGTTCACATCATAGACAACAATTTGTTCTTATCAAAGTGATTGAAGCAACCAGAAGAGACAGTTGTTGCTTCTGGTCGCTGTTTTATGCGCGTGACAGAGGTCCATTAGTCTATGGACTAAGCACAGCAATTTGATATTTATTAGTAATTTTGTAGGAATAAGGTAATTTCCCACGGATAAAACGAGTACACGATGCAAAATGCCATCCCAAATCTTTAAGGACTTGCGTTAATCACACAAGTAAAACGGTAGAAATTTGAGTTTTATAAATAAAATTCTCCCAGTTCTTTGTAGTTAAAATAAACTTTGATAAATTATTAATATTTACATAAAAAATCTTTGAAGTGAAATAAGAACACAATTTTCGCATCACCAGTCAATGTTTCGGAACGTGTTTTTGTCGGCAAACTTCCTTTGATGTCAATAATACATTTACTGGCGGCTATTACCAAGTACCTCCGAGCCAAGTACCGAGACAAGTTTTCTTATTATTGCTTATTCATAGAAATGTGTGAGAATGAAATCAAAATATGGCCTGTTTATTTTATTTATTTATTTATTTACGATTTTATGTTTTTTGTCGAAGTAAGTTAACGTAGTAGAGACAGGTAAATAAGAAAATTTTCTAGAAATACGTAGAATACCAAGTAGAGCCAAGAGCGTCTCGATTCAAAATAAGTGAACAATTTTATTTTCATTTCAGTTTGCCTGGTCTGTTCGACAATATCAGAACTTTTTGGATAATTATTATTAAAAAGTTATTTCATTAAGATAAGTTGTAGAAAAGATAATATTTAAACAAGGCTTTTAGAGCTTATTCCGCGTCTAATAATGTTTTATACGCGTCATAAAAAGTGATGTCGTCATCATCAACTTCATTTGAACTTCATTGAAATGCTTGAGCACAGTTAACGTCTTCTATTAATCGTCTAGTAGCTTTTAGTATTTGGCTTTTTTATTTCTAAACTTTTAACACCGTACAAACCATGAAATTCAACAACTTTCCCCTAGGAATATAATGGACTGATAGACAAAATGGTTCTTCTTTACAAAACTGATCGCACTCAATAAGAAGCATTATATTGATACCTTACGTTATTTAAAAAAGAACTGAGATTCATTAATCAAATTTCTTCGTAGCAGGATTAACATACATATTCACTGATGAATAATCACACTAATTAAATGTGAAAATATATTTGGATGTTTAGATGTTTGGATGTTTGTTCCACCTTCACGTTTAAAGTAAACAACGAATTTGGACGAAATTAGTTTGTAACCTAGATAAACACAAAGAATCGTATTAAGGGAAAAAGCCCTATTCCCACGGGAAAATCTTACACAACGCAAGCGTAGCAGCGGGCGGACCGCTAGTTTCAAATAAAAGGAACAGCGTATAATATAACCAAACAATTTTTTTTCCAGGTCCTGTACTTCAGATATCCAGCCGTTATGAGACTGGTAAGCCAAATATAATATAACTACAATGCACAATATTAAAATTGACGACCAATATGGGTAAATTATCTGTGCGGGTCCCTCGTAATACTAAGCATTTATTATTAGCGAAACATTCTGCTTTCTGAGTAAAAGTCTCAAGTTTGAATTCTGACCAGACCTTCGTGGACCAGACAGATAATATACTTAAATTTGTAATTAAAATTATTCTGTTTTGAATATGAGAGCTTATTGTGTTTTTCAACGATATTCCTGACTCGAGGACTGCTCATACTCGTGACCAAGTTATGACACTGACTTTTTTCTTTTAAACAGCATATTTGTAATAAGCATATTTTACATTACCAGTATCATCAGGATTCTGCAAAGAAATTGGTCCCTTCTTTAAAAAAAACACGCGTCAGTTAAAAATAAACTCACATTTTAGCCTCACCCAACAATGAAAAACTCAAGAAAAATGGTCTCCATTTACAAACAGTGGCGAAGCGATTAAATTCAGACTAAAACATGCCTTGCGTCCTTAACATAACGCTCTTTTTTAAAGTTAACTTAATGTTATTAACTGAAACTTTTCATAATGTATCGTATTATAAAAGCAGTAAAGCATGTTTTGTATTGAATTGTTGGCGTGATATAATAATCTGAAGTGCTTTTATGAGGCTGTAGGATGGAATGGTGCTCCATTTGAGGAAACGGCAGGCGTTTTATAAGATTTGTTGGAACAAGCCAGCTTCATTAAATTTTGGTATATACGTACAGTACAAGAGCCATCATGGCACATGTGGGTGTATCACTAGAATAACATGGGATTAACCTGACTAACAGACCGTGTACTATATTACAGGTCCAATTTTCCAGACTTATTATAATTGCATTCATTCAATCATCAACATCAACGGCTCGTTACAGTCCACTGCTGGACTATGAGCCTCCTCCACTTAAGTGGAGGGTTTTGCCATAATCTCCACGCTTGGCAGGCGGGTTGGAGATCGCAGACTAAAAGGTTACTGTATCAGAGAGCGCTGCTGCCCGCTCCCTGTTCAATGTGTAGTCCCTAAGTCGCCTCTTACGACACCCACGGGAAGAGTAGGGGTTGATGACTAATGTATTCTACTCTGCCGTCACCACACGGCTCATTCATTCAATACTTAGTGTTTATTTGTTATGTAAAAAATAAACTGACGTTTTATGAAAATAATCATCTAAGGTAGACGGCTGGTGATCAAAATGCTTTACTGACCACCCAGGTGGGTGGTTAGAATGGTTTGTTGGGAATTATGCGACACATTTTTTGGAAAGGAGGAAAGAAAGCAAAGTTTTCGCTTTATCGCTCCAAAGATGCAGGATAAAGTCTCAGTAACGTCCAGCCCTAGGGCAGAATCACTTTGACCAAATAATTTGTACGTGACCTGAAGCATATTATTCATCTAAAAGAACTCACCTAGCCATTGTTGTTCTCTTTCTCTTACACATTTTTTGTTTGTTTGTTTAAACAATTTTTACTGACAGATCAAAAGCAGAAATCTCCCCACATCTATCCAACACTTCAGCTTGCTCAATGCCTGGTGATGCGCTTTTTAGCACATTTGTAACTGTTCTTGCTACTAGTTTTAAATTTTCTTTTAATTTTTATTTTTTTTCTCTTTTGTTTGTGGAAATATATTTTTGCTTTGTTTGTTTAAAACTGTGTTGTCTGCTTTTTGTGGGCGCTTTTCGGTCACTCGCACTTTTAGGTTCACGACTGAAAATCAGCGTTACTGGCCAGGCTAGTAACATATGCTGAGTCGGCAACTTTTTAGCATAGTTACTTTTATTGTTGTTGTTCCTTGTACACTTGTGTTTAATCTGTATTGTGCTATTTTAACATTAGTTTTGTTCAACTACAGCTCATCTAGCTAAACAATACCAAAGTTAAAATAAAACAACAAATTGCAACCTACCTTAATTATTGCCCCCACAATAGAACAATATAGGCAATTTTCATAGCTCTTAGTCTTCGTAAACATTGCTGATTAATGTTAATATTTGTGAGTGTTTCCGTTTAAAATAATAATGTTTGCTAATTAAGTAAGATTCTGTTAACATCGAGAAAGAAAACTTTGATGTCTCTGGAATTAAAAATCTTAATTTGTACTATAAGAACCAAATGGGTTAGATTAACCACCTATTGGCGACGACGACGTGGCATGACAAGCTAAGCAGTTTCGCCAAAAGCTGGTTCACTAACGCTTCCGATAGGAAAGGGTGAAAGGAAAAGAGAGGCCTTTACTCAGCGTTGGACAACAATGTCTTAAGATAAGTAAGAACCAAACCAGGACATGCAGGCACGATTCTAGATAGATAATACAGATTCATCATTCGTCATTCTAGTTTCTGGTTGTTTCTAGTATTTGGTTATAGTTAGGTTAGTTTGGAGTGGAATGCTGTCTGTATTTCTGGAATCGTATTATTAAGGCGTCCCAGTAGTTTCATTCGCTAGTTCCATGAAGGGATTTCTAGCATTTTTTTTCTCCCAGTAGTTAGTTCTCTTCTATCTTTGACTATCATCGTTTTCCATCAGTTGAGATGAGACTGTGGTCAAATGCGAACCCATTTTATAATATACAAGTAACAAAAAAAAGGATAGATAATTAAGAAAAGTGAAAGCGGCCCGCCCCGTTTTCGCGCGGATAGATAATTTGAGTTTTTTTCCGTGGATAAAAAGAACATACTTACAAACCGTGTCCTCACCACACCGATCATAACAACAATAAATTATCCAATTTGGTCTGTTCGTCCGGAAATTTTGCGTGTACTTTCTTTTCGGCGTTTTATTTTTAGAAGACAGATCAATTAGTATTGGCAAATCAATGGTAAGCTAACTATCGATTTGATTCTACATGGATGGGTGATAATCATAACTTTTTTACAGTGTGATGAGACATTTTTTTTTATTTCATGTGTTGCAGCGTTTCGGGGCAGTCAGAACGACCATTGTTTATATTTAATACTAAGTGGTACAAAAATTGGGAAATACTTTTCCTGAATTAGAAAGCAACATTGTCTGAAGATACAGACGGTTCAATATATTTATTTTTAACCAAATTTCGAAAAATACCAGAAAGAAAAAAAAAATAGATGTTATCCCTTAAATTTGATTAATCGTGGCACTTAAATAGATGTTTTTTCGTTTTTTATACTCGTAGATATCTTTTTACTCCAAACGAACTGAAAAAATAAAATATTGTGAAAAGTACGAGTAACTAATATATTCTCTTAGTTTTTAGTACAAAAGTTAATTGCAAAAGAACTTTTTCTTTGCGTCTCCGTTTCAGCTAGGTCAAAATTGCTTTTGCGTGTTGAAGATCATGTAAACTAACGTATAAAACGTACTAACTGAAAATTTACATCCTCAGGGAATTGATAAAATACTGTATTGCACACACGAGAATGTAAAAAATATCAAAAAAATAAAACAATGAGCAGTTAGGCAACCTTTATAAATATTTTAAAAACTTGGCATATTTACAATTTAAATACAAGTTTTTTTTTTAATATTCTACTTATCAAAGAAAGGACTCATGATTATTTTTCATAAGTATGCTTAACTCATATTTTTAAGATACGCTTCTTTGTTTTTGGCAAGCAAATTACTCTAGCGTTCGGTCCTTGTTTCTTTCAGTCAGCCATTAGTCTTGGGAATCCGTTACAAGATTTTCTTGCAAATTTTAATATATTTTTTCCTTTCCTCCCTTAATTAAATTCTGGATGGTAATGACTTGATCTATTTCCTCCGGGAACCGTGGAAACATTAAAAAAAAATAGTCATTTGTTTCAACTCAACTCTATTACGTTTCAAGATTTTTTTAAATTTCTCAGCGTGTAATTTTCATATTGAATCATCTCAGGTTTATTTTTAGTTTATTTTAGTAGGTTCTACAACCACTCAAAGTTTCTTTTAATTTAAATGCTCAAGTAAAATTTTGTATTATCTTATGCATCCATGAAACAATAAATTTTACTACTGTACTCGTAGTTTGGAAAAAGAAGAAAGCAGCTCATTTTTCTTTATGTGGATGACCGGTAATATGAAAGTTATGCAGTGCAACATATGAATCATAGAAAGCTTTTATAATCAAACCAGCTCCTGATAAGCTAAATAAAAGATTCTGCATCGGATCATCGGCTATTTTGTTCCTCAAATAAATGTCAGCAAAATACACACAGTAAAGTTCGCAAGGCACTTGAAGTAATATCTTGGTAAGATGCAGATATGGGTGCATATCTGGTTGCACGAAGTCCAGTAACAAGTTGGTGATAAGAAACACCCCGTTGAGGATGAATATCGGATTGCTCCAGTGATCTGGCCTTTCTGAATTAGGATCCTCAGGATCAGGATACTTATGTTTTTTAGAGTCAAACACATCTTGGAATTTTTCATACAACTCGAATACGAACAGAAGTAAAACCCTGAAAAATAAATGGATTATCTTTTTCATTAGCTTAAACTAGGCGTCGACCACGCTGGCCCAATGCCGGTTGGTCGACTTTACACACACCCTTTGAATTTTTTCGCAGGTGTGTGCAGTTTTCTTCACGATGTTTGCCTTTATTGTAAGAAGAACATCGAATAAACGTAATATGAATTTGAAATTCGAAAAACATTTCTTTCTACGGTTCACCCAGGTGGTCTCGGGAGGTGCATGATGGGCAAAAAGGGAACCTAACTAGCTTCTCTCGGGCGACTATCTATCTGCACGTGTACTGTTTTTGTCTTGTTTTTGTTTGCTTCCTTTCTCTGCCTAATCTATGCTGGTACTTGCTGGAGTCAACATCATTTATTGTGTAGTGGGTAACACAGGGTCTTACCCTATCGCAGACACCAGCCTCTCACATAACAATATTTACAATGTATAACCCACTTTTTATCTCTTATAAAATTGTATTTGTTGTGTTGAGAGGAAATAAACCCAATTTTATTTTATTATTATTATTTCCACTGGCTACGATCTAGTAAGAAGCTTCTTTCACTTAATCTACATTCCTCAATCTCTTCATGCATGCTTGTGGGGTACTCTGAACCTGGCCTGTTTCCAGAACATTCCAAATCTGATAGTGGAACGTTGGTTTTGAACTTCCCCTTTTAATATTGTCCATTCTTTTTTGCTTTGTTTTGTCTCTTCCTTTATTCTCTTCACAGACTTTTAAATGGTGTTAAAATAATTACACTAATATTATAAATGTGAAAATATATTTGGATGTTTGTTCCGCTTTCACGTCTAAACTACTGGACGGATTTAGATGAAATTGTACCCTGGATTGACACATTGAATACTTTTTACGGGAAAGCGAGCTTAGCCGCAGGCGGACATCAAGTTTTAAATATAAATAATGAATTGACTACTTACTCATACCGCATGATTTCGTGTTTGTTTTTGTTTACACTTCAGGTATTCACTATACTTCGTTCTGGTAAAACAATCAACGTTATCTGGGCTTTATGATCAATGTAATATTAGTAGTTTGTTGCTCTTTTTCATGGTTTGCTGCATTGTATTTAGGAAGCTTTCGAGTTTCAATTATGGAATAGAAATCTTGTTCAAATTATTATTTTCACACATTATGTTCGTGCAGTTTAGACTACTCTATTGCAATAAGTATATATTGAGGAATTGATGCACTCAGTCTTGTAGTCGAGTTTTTTGTATTTTCAGACTTCATTTTTGTACAGAAAATCCTAGTACATTACTTATTCATCTGTGCAGAAAATGCTAGTTTTATTGGCATCAAATGTGTTATTTTTTTTATTTATTTTTTTTCTCCTTTGGCATGGTGCGGTTTGCACATCGCCACAGGCGGAGTTGGTAAATTCTCAGTGTACGGAGAAAAATATGATAACAAAAAAAAAAACAAAGTGTCAAACATATGTCAGACTTAGATAAAACCCTCCGAGACAAAACCTTCCGAAAAAAGAATTCGAACCTCTTCCGAGCGCAGCAGAGTTAAAATCAATGGTTCTGAAGCGTAAAGAATTAAAAAAAAACACCTGTAAGACACGAGGCTCTAGATGTCTTTTATTTATACGGGAGTAACAAGAAGAGTAATAGTGATACAAACTTCGATCAAAGAATACAAGGATCGAAGGATACAAATGGCACAAATTCTCAAAGTATCGGACTCGTATGAATCCACGCTAAAATTCTGTTTAGCTTTTTATCACATTCAAAATGTGGTAGAAATGTTGAATTAATTAATTAGCAACACTGTTTAAAAAACAGCGACTTTGAAACGCATAAATGCGATACAACAAATTATGAGAGATAGCGTTTCTTCAACGCAAAATAGCATTCATTTCTGTCATGACACAAAATCATTACGTTAGGATCCAAAGATTTCTGACGCGCGTCGCCTCGCGCAGCGATCGTATTTCCTCTGAGATAGGATCGGTAAAAACCTCGGTTATAAAAACGCACGGCACAAATGTCAATCACAATAAAGAATCCAATGACTTAGACATTAAAACTTTTTTAAATTACAGTAAGCATGCCTTTTAAACGAACCCAATCAAAGTTGCAATGTGATATGATGCCGCCTCCACATAGTAAGTATAATAAAAAAAAACTATTTTGTTTTGTTTGTCTTTATTCGTTTAAGTCTATATTATTGTTCTGTTGTGAACATTTTTACTTATTGTCACCGGAATGGTCCTTTAAGTCTGAATCCCCACTGCCATCTGAAGAATTCCGTTCCATCCACCTCGTTCTAAGAGTTGTAAAATCTATCTTTTTAAAATCTTCAACTGTTATTTTTACTGTTGATACGATAGAATATATTGTTAATAAATACATCATAAGTTTAGTGCCCGAAGTATGTCTAAAATAGGGATTTAGAAATTCATAAGTGGTGTAAACTGAATAAATTGATGACACTACGTTAATTATTAAGCTCAATAGTTGTAGTTCTGGGTGGACTATCAGGCCTTCTTTGAAGTATTGGAGGGTTATCGTGACGATGATAAAGATGCAATGGGCTACGAGTTTTAAGAAGTGTAATATTTTATCGCATTTGCTTGCATCATGACGACGACGATTCCTTTCGTGCTCCTGGTGTGCTGAAGTCAGCTCGTAGTGTAGCTGCCATATGAACGACAGTATTAACCTGAAAACATATCATGTTGTTATTATACCAATGAATGCAGCTTTTGATGGCGAACAAAAAACTGTTTAGAAAGAACTGTCGTACCAAAATGAATCATTTAAGTCATCGAGCCATAAAGGAAGGGAAATCTTTTATTCGAGTTCTCAAGTTACGGAAGAAAAGTGAATATTAAAATTTAATAAAAACTGGGAATACCATGAAGGTTTACAAACCAAATCGAAAGTATATATAGGATACATCGTGCAATTAGCTTATTAAAAAAACTATACAATATTTTTTTGATCAAATTTTCAAATAATAATATGATTTTGTTTCTTTTGTATAATTTTCAGCTATATTACAGCAAATAAGGGTGGTGGTAACTTTTTCGTATACATGATTTACAAATTATTATTTTTTACTTACCACCAACCCAGATTTTTTTTAAAAGGGCAGCACCCGGATTTTTCTTTAACCCAGATTTTTAATGCATTGTTTGCATTGTTTTTTAATGCATTGTTCAAATGCCATTCTCCTTTATAATTTGCCTTGGATCATTTGAAACAATGCCTGCAATCACTTTATTTCGTGCCTGCAATCTTCTTCAATCTAACTCAATCGTTTTTCATTTTTTATCGATAAGATATTTCTTCTAACTTTCTTGTTCTTGATCAAGTTTCGTCACATCAGTGTGAATTTTTAAACCTGTTTGCAATATCTCAAAAAATGAGAAAAGCACCATGATAAGTGTCAGTGGGGTGCTCTTCACTGCTGGTTGTACGTAGTAGAAGATAGCAAAGATTATGTAAAGTTGACAAGGTATTCCAATGAGCGTCCTGCACAAACTCAAAATCGGAAAATCATCCAAGGGTAGCATATGGAGACCTGCGAAAATAGAGCATTTTGAGATTGTACATATTCTTTGTTTTTTATAAACACTGACATTGTAGAATTTATCATCATCAACAGCAGCAGAGCAGCATCAGGGGCTCGAGCCATCTTTGATCAAAGCTTAGCCGACCATGCTGGCCCAGCGCGGGTTGGTCGATTTCATACATAACCTTTTAATTTCTTCGCAGAAATGTGCTTTCATCACAATGTTTGCCTTCACTGTGCGTACTTTAAGCATGAAGGCGGAACGATCAACCATACATCTAAACATCCAAACATCATTTAGTGTGATGTGAAGTGTGATAGTGTGATGTGATGTGAATGTGATACGTAAAGATCAATGAAAATAATTATGCAACTGCTTAAAGAAACAATCATATTTCATGTAACGTGACGTGAAATTTAATTAACGTAATTCACGTCACCATAATCATCACCATCACCATCTCATCATCTAAGAGAACATTTCAAGGACAATCCCTTATTTAACAAAAATAACACCTGTGACGATGCAGCAGCAAGAGACGCAAATGCTGAAGCGAAGTTTCGTGTAGTCCTCAGGTGTTACTAAACAAGCGAATCTGTAGCTGGTATATATTTCGGCGAACATGCGCCATGGCATCATATAAAACCTGAAATTCAACGAATGTCATAGAAAATATATTATTATTAATGATCACCAAACCATATTTTTGTATAAGAAACAAAGGCATAAATTATTTACATACTTAGAGTTACGGTCTACCTATCCCTAAAGAACTAGATATTATGTATTCGTTTCTCGTGGCGCCCAGAGATTTTAATGGCGTATTATTTTGGGTTATATAAAGGCGCGTGGCCGCTACGAGGATAAGATCGCAAGATATATATTGTTACGGATTGATATGTTGGACTGTACCATGAACTTTCTAGAAAACGCCAGTCGTCAGATATTTTACTGTTTTTCTATTTAAATCTTACGTATAATATTTCCTCTCTTAACATTTGTGAGACATTTTACGGGCTTACCACGATATTATTTATAACCGCGAAAGTTTAAAATTATATATTTCCTCTCTTACCTACTGTTTATTTTCCTACAATAATCCTTTCTGAATCCTATCTATATTCTGATCCTAATTTAAAATGACTGAGGCGATGAGCAAACCGCACCATGCCATTAAAAAAAAATCTTTGACAACCAACCAGAAAGCTCGAGACACCTATAATTTCCCTTTGAAAAGTATTCACTACTCGAAACAGCTGACTGTCAAAATTGAATAGAAGACTCTAGAAGTTCTGTTCCAGAAATGTCCCTACTCAAAAAGATTAAAAACGAAAAGAAAATTGAAATAGGAACATTCTCGAACTCTCACAGGAGTAATCGGGGAATAATCGGGGAATCCATTCAATTTTATTTTATTTACATGGAGAAAAAACAGAAAACAGTACAGCTTAGCTAAGTAATTAACAAAGGATAGTAAGGATAGCACTGCTTCTATAGAACATTTCTCGCAGAGACATGACAAAGAAAAGTAATAAACGGGGAGCCAAACTAGTGCTCAAACATAAGGTTACAATAGCTCTTGAGCCGAAGTAAATAAAAGTGTTAGTTAAAGTGCTAGTGAACAAGTTCAGTGAAAGTGTTAATTACAGTTTAGTGCTACTTGTGCGCGAACAGTGTGACGTTGTTTGTGTACTATACGTGAGTAATAAAGGACCTATTTCTCGAGAGCAAATTTTCAATCCCTGAACCCCACTCGCTCGTAACAACATTATGCACTTATTTATACTCGTATTATCATCATCATCATTATGCACTAATAGCATGCCTAACTTTGCGTCTTAGGGCACCTAGTGACAGGTTGCCTGCCGGTTGTCAATGCGACACAAAACCCAAATTATCTTTATTTGACATCTACGACATGGATTGGCCTTATTCTTATGTTGTTTTAGACCATATCACACGAATTTCATTAGAAAATATTTTGTAGGTATACTTTCATAAAAATCTGTTTACGTGACTTAGCGGTGCGGAGCCTTTGCCCTACGGTTCTTGGTTTGAATTTTGGTGTGAACCATGTGGGAGCATTGCCAAACAAAACCAGTTTCTGAGGCTGATCCTAGCTTCGTTAGGATTTTTCAGGTTAAAACAGCTGATTGTCCGAAGAAGGAACGTCGTTACATGAACTATGTCAGAGGCCTTTGGCGGCTCAATGACTCCGATACCAGGGTTTGTAAGGAAGTAAAAGCGATCATGTCTTTCAACATGCACCTAAGTAAGAACGTCGGTGGTGCAGGGGCTAGAGCTGCTACCTCCCGCAAGTTGTATTACGTAAGTTTGACGTTCCTACGGTGAAGGAAGTCATCTAGAGGAAATTTGCACACTTTGGCGAAAAAAATTTAAATTCAATTTTAATGTTTGGTGGGCGACTTAAGCGCACTGGGCCAGCGTGGTCGACTAAGGCTTGATCGTCCTAAGCTGCTGGGTGTAGACTGTATGAGCTGTAGATGATGATAAGGACAAGCACAACATCCGGGTTATTTTCCTATATTTTGTTAATATTGTTTTTGTTGTTTTTTTTAATGAAAATAATAATGCCGAGATTACCATAATGCACCTGCCAGTTTGCTTGTTTGTCTTTCTGCTTGTTTGAATGGTAAAACTGTTTTGCTGGAGATTCAGCCCCGCCCCGTATCGGAATATTGTGATTTGTTGTCTATTGCATTTTGTAGAAGTACTGGCTTATTTAGGGGCGAGGATTGTCGAGCAGTTATCACATCTTATGCTATAGTTGTAGTTCAACTTGTAATAATAATTTAAAATACAAAGAATTGAATTGTTGTTTCAATTATTTACCTACTTTTCTATTTAATTTTTGTTTGTGCTGATGACTTAATTTGACAGCTTGACAAAGCTAGGTTGTTGTTGTTTTTTCAATTTATCCGAAACGGAAAGGCAATGGATCCAAAGGAGTTTTAACAGAAAAGAGTTTAGGAAGTTAACAGGTAGAGGAGAGAAGAACAATTATTAACACTTCTATCATTCATATACTCTTCTTCATATATAACTCTTGATTTTGTCCGTGCTTTTGATTGATCTTTAACTATCACCTTCAAAATTCGTAGTTTTAGTCTCCGTGGCCGAGCTGTTAAGCGTTTGAGTCTGGGGAGTTGACATTTCTGTTAGGCTGTCAGTAGTTCTAATTTTGGTAATTTTACAGGTAAGTTGGATGGTTCAGTTGGTCGGAGTGGAAACAGGGATTATGATAGGTAATCGTTACACGATCCATGTCAGTGGCCTTGGCGGCTCTATGACACTGACGCCTACACAGTACTCTCTCTGGCTCCACAACTGAATAATTAGTTTTAATAAAATCCGTTCAAACGAACACTTAAAACTACTACTACTACTAGATACATATTTCCAACAAGGTATTTAGTTTGCATAATTCAAATGTAGTACGAATAGTTCTCAATGCCACTAACAATTAGAATTCAAAGCGCTCGCTTCAAAGAACAGCGGAGTTGAAGAGAGAAATCAAAGCCTTTGTACGACTACCTTCGTTTCCGACGTTATTTCGGTTTCTTTGTTAATTGTTTCAGTAATAAGTGGCTAAAGAAAGACTCAAAGAGCAAAGGAAATGTATGGCGTGAAGCCTTTGGACATCAACGGAGAACAATATAAGGCACCGATGTGGTCTCTGACATCTTTTTTAGGCATTATTGTTCCCAAGTATTTTTTGTTTCTATGTTTTGCGGTTACTTTTGAAAGAAAAGTTAGCTTTAAGATCTTTCCTTATTGTTTGGGTTGTAAGGTCAATCCCTATTGAAAGATAGTTTATTATATAATACTTGGACACTTCTATGTGTCACGTATTTAGTTTTTTGTACACACACTAACAATAAGCACAACATTATTTTACGCGCTTTTTATATTTTCTTTGTTAATTCTACTTGCATCAGTTTATTTTTAAGTGTAAGTATCGAAGTATCGAAGGTATCGATAATCTAAAATATTGTCAAAAAAGTTTCTTGTTTTAACGAGGGTCGTCGATAATTGCGTTTTCTCAAACTCCAAGTTTGTTTACTCCGTGTTGCTTTTAATATTAACAGAGTGTCATCAATTAACATAAAACAAAAAAAAAAAAAATTTAAAATATTTAATTATCTCTTTCTGTGATACAGAAAATGGACTGTGATTGGAGCCTCCTTTTAGGCTTGAATAGTCAAGAACAAGATGATTATAATATTATAGATTATAATGTCTGGACACTTTGTCAAGATTTTTTAAAGCGTTCTTGTAAAAAGTTAATTGTTTGTTATACTTAAACTCTCCGTCTAGACACGGGCTTGTCTTATAATTGACCTCAAAGTTGTGTATCGCATGGTTGAATTATCTAGAATTTGGACTAAACGTTTGATGCGTTGTATTTGGTTTATCGGAGTACATTGAGTATTCTATCTACTTTTTTTTTCGAATTTAATATTTTTTCAAGAGATATCCTTTATCCACTGGTAGTCGCTTTTACTCCAAGTTTGTATTACTAAATAATTTATGGCAAATATGTTTTTTTTATGACGACTAAGGCCTAATTGCCCTAATTCAGGGTAGGCTCGAGCCCCTCGGTGGGGATGTGAGCTTTTATGATGATGATGTTTTTTTATGTTATTCATTTTTTGATTGCACACTAAGCGTCAAATGAAATGCGAGTAAAACTATGATGCCTAGACCGAAGGAACGAGGGACCACAAAACCCTTGAATTTGTTCAAAACATAAAGAGAAATACTGGGGTAGTCATTTGTTTCAGAGTTCGCACAAAAATGGTGGTAATTCTACAAACCGCTTTCGATGTGACCGCTATAACGTTTTTGCGGTTCCCGACTCATACGTGCTTGAGTTCCAAAGATTGCGTTATCCAAATAGTCAAGCACGTGTGCAGAAATATTTAACAGTCCAAAATAAAACTAATGTTGGTGTTTTATGGCATAATTTTTTAAGGCTTTGTTGAGACATCATGCTCATGCTAAGACACCATTCAATAAATTATGCCCATCTAAGAGAACAAACATTCTCTGCAATTGTAGACTTCGTCCAAAAGCAGCAGCACGAGGGGGTAGCAGTCATGGCCGATGGTAGTCGGCCTCTATAAAAAAATATTTTTAAATTATTTAAAATTACACTGGTGCGCGACATTACATTTTTATCAATTACCAGAAAGATTTTTTTAAGAGATTTTGATCGATATATTTAAAAAGATTTTTACAAGTCAAAAGGGTTCTTATTTCCCATTGCTCGAACCGTTATCAAGGATCTCCGAAAAGTAGGCGACAGTGTGTTTTCCTTCAATAACCGCTGAAAACGTGACACGAATAACTAGACGTTAATAATCTACTGCCGTGAACGCAAACGTACAGGCGGATCTAGTCAGGTTGAGGGGCTGGAGCCTACCCTGAATCAGGGTGATCAGACCCTAGTTGACCATCTTCATTTAGTGGGTGCCGGGTATCGTCATCCATTTTTTATCTCAAGAGAGCCAGCCACAGCTCTGTGGACTTCTGGAGGCACTATACCAGCCAGTGGTTACAGACAACCAGTAATGATTCGGCAAGTTTCATTTAGTGCTGTGTCCACTAGTTTGGCATCGACAGAGCGGTCCCATACTGAGCATGCAAATTCGCCTGCTGAAAAGGCGAGTGCCAGGCCAGTAGTCCGCAGAACTTGTGGTGTGGCTCCCCATTTAGTAGCCGTAAGCCGTAAGCCACCGCGAAAGGTTGTCGACCATGCAGTATGGTTAATCTGTTCATATAGTAGATTGGATGGAAGTGAACGGGTCGATTTACGGCAGAAATTCTACAAGAGTCTTTTTCTTATAGAATGGGTTGCAAGTACGACAATCAACCTCACTCACCCTGGTGGGTGGCAGAGTATTGGAGCCAACGAAAGCCTTTGATATGTTTCATTAATCAATCAGCCTATTGCAGTCTACTGCTGGACGTAGGCCTCCCCAAGGGCATGCCAAAGCGCGCGAATACCTACTTTCCTCATCCAGCCACCACCAGCGACCTTCCTCAGGTCATCAGTCTACCTGGCAGGGGGGCGTCCTACACTACGTTTTCCGAGACGTGGTCTCAATTCGAGAACCCATCTGCTCCAACGCTCATCGGTTCTGCGACAGACGTGGCCAGCCCACTGCCACTTTAGCTTGCTACACTTATGGACGATATCAACCACCTTGGCCCTCTGCCGGATGATACAGTAATGTTTCATACAGTACAATAGGTTGAACAATTTGTTGATTTAATGCTCACTCCGGGAGTAACAAATACTGCGTTACCGTATTTCGTGTGGTAAGTCTCGGAGATGAGAGTCAGTCCAGCTACGTGTGGTCGACTTTACGTTTCGTCTCGGTGGGTTTAATTTGTCATCGAAACGCAAAGAAGAAGATACAGTACAATAATTATTTAGTACAGTTATTTTCCATACATTACAGCCGAGACCAATGGCCAAAATTCCAATCAATTTTGCCCCCGTTTGGTCTCACAAAGAATTGTTTGACCACATGATTCGAGCTAGGAACTTCTGTCTCTGTATGTGTTGAAAATTAGCCCATTGTTCATAGTAGTTTTAAATTTGGGCCTATTGTGTAGTGGGTCACTGCCATTTTTTTTTCTTCTGTAATTCATTATACGTTTAATTTTTATTTCCGCATTTTAATTATTAGTTTCGTCGCTTGTACAGTATGAGAAGCTGATAACATTTTTATTAACCATGAATTTATTAAGTTGCTTATAAAATTGATATTTATTTTAATTTGTGACAATTTAACTAATGGGTACTTTGGTAGAGCTTGTCTACGAGTAGTTTGAAATGACGCGTCCCACTACTCATTTAGTTGTTTTAGATGTGCGAGTGCAATATTAACAATGAAACTTTATCTGTGTGGGAGCGTCGTCGACTTTTACGTGAATTATGATCTTTATGCCTACATCATGGTCATAGAAAAACTAAAACATAAAAATTGTGCGGTAGTGGGGCGCGTCATTTCAGCCTAGACAAGTTCTGCCATCAGTTTAATTATTAATTTTTATTTTATATTACTAACAACACTAGCATTTAAGATCATACTAACACATCTATGGATTTTAAATCTAAAAATAAAAGTATTTTTTTTTTTTTTAATTATTATTTACCACAATTTAAGTTAGTATTACTACCCCCTTTTTAGTTAAAACTGTGTGTCAGGTTATCAGTCCACCTAGGCCGCTGGTGGTGGCTGGATGAAGAAAGCGGGTGATCGTGCACTTTGGCGTACCCTTGGGGAGGCCTACGTCCAGCAGTGGACTGCAAAAAGCTGATTGATTGATAGTGTATTGTGTAAGTATATTGTCTATTGTGAAGTTGGTTTTTCAATCCACACATACCTAAAGAGGATGGATGGTGTACATACATCATCATCATCTTTCTATTCTATTCTATTCTATACACCATTGATATAAATTATAAACTAGCGTTCCGCCCACGGCTACGCTCGCGTTCTGTAATATTCTCCCGTGGGAATAAGATTTTTTCCCGTAAAAAGATTCCTATGTGGTAATCCAGGTAATCAGGCAGGCAGAACAAATATCGAAACAAACATCCAAATATATTTTCACATTTGTAATATTAGTGTGATGATGGACACATACAAAAAGAGACCGTTGAAGTGCCGGTTTAATAAAAATGTTTATAAGTACATATTAGCTTTCTGATAATATTAGGAACTTACGCTAAATTATTAATAGGCGCATTTCATCAGTTGTTCAGATTATAAATTATATTTCTCTTGATTACACTTTAAAGGACTTCAACTTAATTCAATTAGGAGTTCAAGTTCTAGTTCTAGTGAGATGCACGACCTATAAAACGATTTACTAGTTTAATTAAAAATAACTACCAGTAGGTACTACTAAGAATAATTTTGTTAATAGTAAATATATTTACATTAAAATATACAAAACAGATTTTGTTGTACAGGTACAGCTAGGTACAAACAGTTAGTTAGCTGTACAAACAGTTAGGCACCATTTCGTTTTTTGAATGAATGAATGATTTATGTTACTTGTCTGTCGCATGTTACTTCTCTCAGTTTCAACATTCATGTTTTGGTGAGTGTACTAGACAGTGTGCGGACTCTGGGACATAATACACCGAAAAAACTCCACATGCGTCGTATCTTTAGCGTTACTTTTTTCACCGCTCCGTTTATGTTTTTTGCCCTTCTAATGCTTCAAACAAAGTTTAAAAACTCAAAATCTGGAGGGAAGCAAACATTGTACAGCGATCTGAAGTGCGGGCAAATACTGTTAACTTCCCAGTCGCTTCCAGTAATAATCGAGAATTTTCATTGCCATTTCCCTCCGATAGTAAACCTCGTGAAGGCAATTATGATTAATTAAGGACTGATAGTATTTTGATTAGAAAATCTGAATGTTTACTTCAAATTAGAAAACACTTATGGAATAGGAAGATATGACAAAATCCATGCGTATATCGAGTAGTTGGTTCGTTGAAAACCTTAATATCATATTAGCGTTATAATGTAAGTAAGTATAATGCGACATCGAGTACGGACTTGCGGTTGAATACTTTATAAGGTTGTAGAGCAATAACCTGCTTGGATGTTCAATTTATTAGCTACTGATTTGTGATTTAGATCTCACCCTGACTTTAGGTTTTTTCGTTTGATATTTTTAGAAGCATCTGCTACTTTATTTGATTCGTAGTGATGATCTCTCCAACCGTTTTCGGCCATGGCGACAATTTCGATTCCTAGCCAGTCGGGCTCTAGTGCACCCGACTGGCTTAATCAACAAGATATCTACTCTTGTTGATTCGTAGTGACTGAATGAAACAATCTGACTTTAATGTTCGATGGATTGACACGAGTAATGTTTTGTTTATGTACAATGTTATTTTTTCAGGCGCAATTTAAAAGCAAAATCAACCTAGTGCTGATGAATACAATAAAAAAAAAACAATATTAAATAATTCAGGAATAAATATGCCTAGTATCAGAACAAGTTTCCCTAATTTAGGGTAGGCTCAAACCCCTCGGTGGAGACGTAAGTATTATGAACTTTTGATGATCAGAACCAGACGGTCTGTGTAGGAGGCTACGCATTAATTGACACTAAATAGCTCTTTCCTATATTATTTCCACAATGTTTATAGTAATAGAGTGGGATATTAGCACGAAAAACAATATAAAAAATCGTAATAAACGATTGAGCAAGTATATCTCAGCTAAAACGACAAACAGTTATATGAAGTGGGCTTGTGGTCATTGAACACTCAACCTAGTTTATCTAGTTAGTTCAGTTCACTATCGTGCGGATCAATTCAGAATCGTTGGACAGATTTTCGCTTAAACTGAGGACATTTTCACGTGGACAGAAAATAAAAGTAAGACGGAAATTAAAAGGCTATGTGAGCGACTGAGTAAGAAATATCGTTTTCCGTATTCCACGCAAGATTCGGTTTAATTTGGGCAGAGTAAACTCTCTCTATCCAGTTTAAATGTGTTTACCTCTCAATCTTTTTTATTTTACTTAACCAATAAGAAGAAGGTCTAGATCAAAGCAATGTAAATGTCGTAATCATTTAATGTAGTGACAAAACTAAGAGAAATATAACATCCATAAGTTTTAAAACGATTCATTCACTGATTCATCGACTAAATAATTATATCATTCATTACCAAGTGGAAGGGTGTAGTTTTGCCTATACCTTCGAGACAAAAACATGACTTTATTTATTGCCTAGTAATAATATTTATTATTATTCAATATCCTTCTTTTTTCATTCTCTTCAAAGTTCTCGTCTAATAATAAGGGAACATCATGTGATTCCGAGTAATTGGTTGAATTCGATATCAAGAGACCATCTTGATCGAGATAAAGGAAGTACATTGTGAACGCGCAGATGACTGAATTAATAGGAATCGATTCATCAAAAAAGGAAATGGGTATTGGAAATTATTTAATATGACATGCATAGACATAGACAACTCTTGCAAGTATAATCTTTGGCTTAAATCGATCAGAAGCTCGTCATTGTCATTATCTTTTACCAATAAAACCGATGATGTGATATAAAAAAATATTTTGTTATACATAACATTGAACATATCACCCGAGCACGACTAAATTATTTTTAGTAATGTTTGAGTAAGGTATTTAAGGAAAAAAATTATTAGTTTGCCCAGAAAATTGTAAAAACTAAAAGTACTTTTCTATGGAATATTATAGGTACAAAAGAAAAAGGCAGGACAACTTATGTCGGATAGATTATAAAATCTAAGCCAATGTGACGTTTAAAGTGCTCTCTACAAGTTAACAGAAACTCTAGCAAGATAACTTTGTCCAAAAGATTTAAAACTCTTCTTGAGCTATTCTTTTTCCTAGAACCTGCCAGTCTTTATCTGTACTAGAATCAACTTTACCACAAAAAACGGTTTTGGCCATCCATCAAAGTCAACTCTACTTCATCCAGATCGCTTCCAGCGCTGTTTAATTCATCTTTCTGTGCGCAAACAAAGGAATGTAGACAAAAATAAACAAGTTCCCGTTTTCTTGTATTCTCCATCTTTGTTTCGCCAATTACTTCCGGAGGTCAAACACTTTTTAGCTTTGATTAGCGATAGCGTTTGCAGTACAAAGGAAGAGTTTTTCTGGTCTTGGTAGGACGTTTTTAGGGTTCTGTACATCAAAGTGAAAAATGAACCCTTATCGGATCATTTTTTTGTTCGTCTGGCTGTCTGTTGGTATGTTTGTTTGTCTGTTAAGATCCTTTTTCACAGAAATTCGTAGAGGCAAGTATACTTAAGTCCGTAGCCCCTTAGAGCTCCAAAGAATTCATGCAAAAAAATTCATTCAGTCAACGCAATCAAAGGATAGAAGTCATGTTTTCATACAAGTTTTAAAACTCACAAAACCCGTCAACCTACAATCATGAAATTTAGCAAAAAGTAAGTTTTTATATCACAAGAAAAGGAAAAAATCTGAAAGTAGAGAATTTGTGTTTTCATTTAAAAAAAATACCCTATGGTACAAAACATGACAAGACAGACAGACAGACAGTGAACTGACAGACAGACACACAGACTCAGACTCTGTGACTGACAGTGGACTGCAATAGGCCGATTGATTGATTGTACAAAACATTGCTAAAGATGGCACCACGTGTCAAATAAAATTAAAAATTTGCATCTTTTTAAGTACGTAACTTTTGGTGCAGGAGTCGGACTCGCACTTGACCGGTTTATTTTCATTGACGTTTAGGGTATGAAACCATAAAAGACCAAAATTTAATTATTCATGGTTATAATGATAAATAATTAATTACCTGTACTTTCATTAATTTTCTTTTTCCATAAAGTAAAATTTTGTTGTAATTAATAGAAGCCTTTGTTTGAGAGTAGATGGATTTTCTCTGAAAATTTAAATAGGCAAAATTATATATTATAATTAATTATTGAAAATAAGGGACTGCATTACCATATTCACAGAATAGATAACAACTCCATAGAACGGCTGGTCGTGCAGGGAAAGGTAGAGGGAACCAGATCACGTGGCAGATCACCCATGCGCTGGAAAGATCAGGTGAAATCCGCAGTGGGAAACCGCGTATCAGACTGCACCAGACATTCTGAAAACAGAGAGAGATGGCGGGAGATCATGAGGAGAGCTGTGTCCGCCTCAAACGCTAACGTGGACGCCTCAGCGTGACCACGACCGCTCTGTCAAGAGTGAAACGACAGAGAAGAAGAGAAGAGAGAATAGATAATTATCTATTATAATAGTAGTACGCCCATAGTCTAAAGCATGCATGAGCATCCGTGAGGCGACACTTAGTCTGCGTTGTCGTAGTCTATATTCTACTTTAGACGGTCCATAAAAAACATTTTTCCGTTCTATTAAAATGTACGTAAATGTACGTAAGTATAAAGTTATCATCATCTCAGCCGGAAGACGTCCACTGCTGAACATATCCCATAGGTTTCCACCGTGAGCGGTCCTGCGCTACTTGTATCCACCGGCGCCCAGCAACTTTCCCCAAGTCTGTCTACCTTGTGGGAGGCCATCCAACACTACGCCTTCGGCCCGTGGACGCCAACCTCGAGAACCTTTCTTTCCCATCGGTTATCGGTTCATCCAGCTATATGGCCTGCCCATTGCCACTTCAACTTGCTTATCTTGAAAGCTATGTCGAGTATGTCATTTCTGATTGGACTCTCCATCGCACGCTGCGTGACCTTGAGCTTGTTCATGAGACCGATAGTTAGCAATAGTTTAAGGTCACATGAACCAAATTACAGGTCTATTTGCATTGTGTATTCAGGTGACTTTTATTTCATTGCAGTAATCAATCATGGTAGGTAAGAGACTTTTATATGATGCCTATTTTATTTGGTATCATTTTGCAGATTAAAAGGATCAGTTCAGCCGAGGTTTTATTTAACAAATTAAAATAAAATAAAATAAATAAATAAATAAAAATATTTTCATTTCCCAAAAACTCCTATTTTGCCTGTGTTAATTGAATTCTGTGTATAATTTGTTATTGATTGAATTATAAAATATCTACTAACTAGTCATCATTCTCCTGCCCTGTTCCCTTTATTTGGGGTCTGCGCAATATGTTTTCTTCTTCCATTCATCCTTGTCAGATGTCACATCACTATTCACTCCCTTCGTAAACTAGTATTTAAAATATTATTCGCCAACAAACTGTTAAACATTTTGAAATACATGAATTGTAAAGATCCTGTGTACTTTGTTTAAATAAATAAATTAAAAAAAATAAGATTCAGTTAAATGAGATAAATTCAAGCACATCTTTCCTGATTTAGTCACGTACTAAGGGTAAGAGCTTTAGTAACAAGTTCCCACTAAAAGCTGATACTCCCCTTTAAGAACATTGCTTATACATTGAATTCTTCTTATGCTGGTTTTGTAAGTCGCCTTGTCTAAGACTAAAACCGCGCGTACTCACAGAATTTACATACATATTCAGTACCGTGGCGCTACATTTAAGTGGGTACAAAGGATAGCGAACGTGTTTGCCTTTCCTTCCTTAGGATGCGTACACAACATCAACGAAACAGAATATCATTTTATGGCACATAGAAAATGGACTGACCATATAGAATGGACCTCAAAGAACAATATCATCATCAACAACAACAGCTCATATGCGTCCCCACCGAAGGGCTCAAGCCTACCCTGAATTAGGGCGATTAGACCTTAGTCGACCACCCTGGCCCAGTGCGGGTTGAACAATATTATGTATATTATATATCACGTTAATCAACCTCAGAACTTAAAAAAATCGGAAATCGGGTAGCTCTATCGTTAGAATTGCAATTTCTTTCAAGTTACATTTCTTTTAACAATTTGACTCCCTAAGGTAAATAGAAAACCACGGTTTCACTAATATTCATCTTATAAATATTAAATAATATAAAACAAAGTCGGGTTAGTTACTCGTACATCTCAGAGTGAAGAAAAGACGAGGCGATGCGCTTCAGAAATGTTTTAGTTATCCCACCTACACCATTTATAGCTGAAGAACGGCCACCGGTTTTTATTTGCTTTGGTTTGTTAGATTTGTCTCAAAGAAATAGAAAACTATTATTAAAACATCGAAGAAATTCACAAAAATAGGAACGTAAGCGGTACGAGTTTGCCGGGACAGCTTGTTAGTAATAAAAACCTTTTCTACGTCGAACATTAATAAGAAAACTGATGAAATAATTTGTCAAGAATTACAGTTTGAAACTTAGAGTTCAAAACAATTAATATTTCAATGACAATTATTTCGGTTCGCTCGCACTTTCAACTCGCTTTTCCATTCGCTCGGCTACACACGGCACGTTCGCCTACCGCCATTTTAATTCACATCTCAAAGTGAAGCGGAAATTATATCATTAAGTCAGTACGCAAACGTCTCCTCTTTATTGCGCTATTTTGAGATACTTGCTTTTAGCATAGGAGGTATGGAAGCACTTTAGTAGTGTGCTTTTACTTCCAGAAATTACTGGCTGTAATCATATTTTGGAAGCACTTGTGTTCTAGGCTTTTTGAAATTGGTGAAAAAATATTTTTTACGCTAGTTAGTAATTGCCTGATCATTTCGTTCATCAGGTGGTTTATGTTTCTTTAGGAAAAAATCTATTTCTAGCGATGAAAACCTTGTATCTATTATTATCTCTAGCAATAAACTAATCAAGATAAGACAGAAGGCCAGACAAACGAACACTTTGTCTTAAAATATATTAGGATTGGTCTAAATTAATATAAACTTAATTTTAGATTTCAAACTAGCTTCTTTGACATAATCGGTATTCTTAGAAGAGAAAATAAGATGCTTTAATTAAAGTCACTAAAATGAATAAAACACATCTTTTTTATGTAATCTAAAGTAGATCTGAATTTATTATGTGATCATTATAATTCCTAAGGATTTTGAATTTAGAAATTTCGAATGCATTTATTGATTGAACTAGTATTGCGGTGAGTCAACCTGACTGACTCCAACATCACATCATAATTACAATAATCACACTAAGGTAATATTATACAATGTGAAAATATATTTTGGATCTTTAGATTTTTGTTCCTCCTTCACGCTTAAAGCACTCAACGGATTTGGATGAAATTGAAAATGGAGATAGTTTGTAACCTGAAATAATACTTTTTAAGGGAAAACGTCTTATTCCCAAGGGAATATATTACAAAACGCGAGCGTAGCTGCGGGCGGACCGCTGGCTAACAATGAACTTGGAGAATGAATGCTTTAAAAAAAAACAATGTTGAATCTATATCAGTGTTTCAAGCATACGCGGTCGCACACTCAGTCACCAATCAGAATCTACATAACGTGTAATTTAATATTATTATTACTAACATTCCGCCCGCGGTTTCATCCGGGTTTATGAGTTTTCCCGTGGGAATGAAGTTTTTTTCGCAGTAAAAAGTAGCCTATGTCCTATTCCAGGACATAATCTACCTTATATGTGTGCCAAGTTTCACCCCGATCCGTCCAGTGGTTGAAGCGTGATTGAGTAACAAGCATCCAAACAACCGACCTTGGTATTTCTAATATCAGTGGAATTCAATAAGATCCATTGATACAGTAAAAAAAGTATTAAAAGTAAAAAAAGTATTATGTTTTATTGAAAGTAATTTGAAAGGAAACTTGAGCGTTATTACAAAAGAAAATCTACTTCAAAGTAATCAGAATAAAACATGGTCCAAATAATAATAGCGTGTTTTACATTAATTTCTTAGAGGAGATTTCGAGGCCAAGCAACAAAAATTTGAATCGCAATATGGTTATATTTTCCAATTACTTTTTCTTCAGATTGAATTTGAAACTAATAAAAAACTGGTAAACGCGAGCTCTAGTTTTGTAATGGTTCTGTTACCGAACTCAGAAGGTTGATTTTGGTTTTGGTTATTTTCTTGCATTAGATAAGAACAAGAGTACATATTAGGTCAGGTCAGGTATGTCCTTTTTCCCGTAAGAGTAAGAAGAGCCTACATTAAAATAAAGTGATTTCAGATCTTTATTACTTTTTAGTATTTAAGTAATGACTTATAATGTTTGTCCCAATAGGATTTATTTCTCTGTTTTTTTCAATTACTATAAGGAATTAAAAACTCAAACTGGTTTTCATGAAAATCAAAGGTAAGCAGTACACGTCTTTTAACAAAAAAAAATTGTAAAGATGATTTTAAAAATTGAAACATGCACAAAAATAAAGGCCGACGGAACCCTAACAAAAGTATTACAATAAGGACCCTTAGCCTTTTTCTTTCGATTTCTGTTTGCTTTATCCGTCAAATTAATCTTTCCATTCTTTGGCCGGAGTTTTGAAATACAATTTGTTTTGAAATTTTGCGGAACAAGAGGTTATTTGAGATGTTTTTTTATAGATATTGTAAATTATTTTCATTTTCAGCCGCAATTTTTTACATTTACTTGTTATATTTTATTAGGGTAGCAGGACAACGATTTATAAGATTATTGTTTTAAAAAGATTTATCAATACTACCATCTGGGAATCTGTTCTATGAGAATGGATAAATCGAATTGATTTTCCACCCTGCGAATTAACCTAAGTGATTTTAACGTAAGTGATTTTTGTAATCTTATAATCACACTAATTTATAAATGTGAAAATATATTTGGATGTTTGTTCCGCTTTCACGCCTTAACTATTGAACGGATTTGGATGAAATTTGGAATGGAGATAATTTATACCCTGGGTTAACACATAGGATTTTTACGGGAAAATGTCTTATTCCCACGGGAAAATCTTACATAACGCGAGCGTAGCCGCGGGCGTGCAACTGTTTATAAATAAATACTCGTACATTTAATTTTATATTGAATAAGGGACCAAGATTATTACAATGCCATGCCAGTGAAATATCCAACCAAATCTAGTAATATTAAAGTTTATCAGCATTCATATTTAACCGGGCCTAACATGGGCTCATTATTTACCATCATAGGCTCGGGTAAAAACATTCGGATATCCCGGAATGTATCACCGGGAGTCGAGGAGTATATTTACGCCGACGTAAAAGCCTTATTCGTTACCCGATCGAAAAAAAAAAACAAATAACTGGTTTTCGGGTGAATCACGAAATATGACTGTTCGGCTGTGTTTGTAGTGATGGCGAAGTTCGTATTCTAAAAAGACCAACCAAAAAAGGAATTTTTAATTGTATGAACTCAACTTTTGTATTATTTTTTTGTATTTTGATAAATCCGAGGGGCTCCTGTAGCTGGCCTAGTACGGGTTGGTCGACTTCCTTGGTGGACACCTACGAGTAGCCATCACTAAAGAAGATTTGTGTTGTATTGTATTTTTCAACATATTAATAACATATTATTTATGTTGATATCATGAACTTTTAAATGATTTTCTTTTAAGGTGGCGAGGAAAAGCTAGGACTATTTATAAATCAATACATTACAATAACATGAGTCGTCCTCTCTTTTGTTTTTTTTTATGGTCGCTTCATGAGTAATTCTTCAAATGTTTATGATATCAAATTGAGATCTTGATTTCAAGTTATAAAAGTACTCAAGTTATAATATTATATTTTCTTAAATATTAGAAACAATAAGTTTTCATAAAAATTCGTACTCGTTTTTCTGTCGCGTCACTAGTCAAACTATTATACAATCCTGGGTTTCTATCGAATTCCGCTCCCAATTTATATTCAGATCCTTTTTCATGGTTGTCACATAAGTTGTGAAATTATATCCGACATCGCTTTAGGTAGCTGAAGATATTTCCCCTCGTATTGGTTTTAGTAAAAAAGACTCCTTGCTTTATTTATTAACTCGGAAACTGTAGTATTTTTTTGTTATAACAAAGTGTTGTTGCTCTTCTTATAATAACAAATATCAAGCTACATAAAGCTGTCACAGTAAATTGTTCAGACGTCTTGACTATTTTGAGATCACATTAGATTCAGACAGAAATTGTCCGACTGAAGGTTCTTATCTTTTGAGTGTATACTCAAGAAGTTAAATAGATTTATTTTTAATGAAATAACAATAAAAAATAATAATACAACTAAAAAAAAAAACTAAAAAAAATATATTTCTATTCATTTTTTTTATTTATGGCGTTTCACTTGTAGTATTTCGCCAGTATCAAGTGGTTTTGCTAAGTAAGTAGCATGAGATACACAGACAGCCCTAATCCTAAGACTAGGGTGCTGTGTACGGTGAAGGACTCCAGTAATATGATAGCAGCATTACTGAAGCCACCACGTGGCCGCTGCAAGTCATCAGTAAATGACGGCTAAATGCAAGCGTTTCAATTGTCTTAGTAAAGTTTATTGTTCAGAGTCATTCACTGGATAAACACTATCAAAATTATACACTAAACACACTCGAATAAACTAAAAAACGAAAATTAAAACGAAAGCCTGTCCGCCATTGACGGATGCTAACAATCGACCCCAAAAAAAAAAATATATATGAGGCTTATCTTAACTATCCGTTACCTGTCAGAAAATTTTTGTTTTAACCTGTAACCTAGTTCTACTCTAAGCTCAGTTCTCTCTCAAATAAAAAACGGGACGAGACGGGATAATATGACGTGTCTGGTGTTTGTTTATAGATTTTTACATGATTATAATATGACTAGCCCTGTTGTAGGAGTTCTCTAGGAAAGGGACCTGTAACTGGTTTTAACTTTCTGTATTTTATCTATTGTTATCATGACCAATAGTTTAACATACTTTTCGAAACAAATAACACACTTTTCGGCCAAAAACATTTTAACATTTCATTGAATACGAAATTGCTACTGTACCAAGATCATTGCCTTCAAGCTACAAGTTACTATCATTATCTTCCGTGAAAAGAGGGCCCCAGAGGCACGACTAACGACGGACCGTCACGCGAACTTGAAGGGACCCTAAAGGAGCCCTTTGTTATGAAGTAAAAATACAATATTCATGAAGTACCCTACTGAAAGTGTGTTGAAATAACTAAAATCTGTCGCGTTAAAAGTATTCCTTAAAATATTTGTTAAGGATTTTTTTTTATAATTTGAATTTGGGTTAATACTGAACACACGCACACGTCCTTACCGAGGGGTTCGAGCCTACCCTAAATAAAATACACAAAGTACAAAATTAAGTTTGTGAGGTAGTCAACTAAAAATATAGAAGTATTTTTGTGGCTTTTTTTTCAAAGTTTCAGTTTTGCCATGTTTTTGGCGGCTTTATAACACTGACGCCAGGGTTTACGAGGTCGGTTTTAACCTTGTAACCCACACGATCAAGAAGTCTAGCTTTATCTTTTCATTTATCAATTTTTTAGTGGATCTGATATCAAATAGCCAGTTCAAGAAGGCATGTTTATGCAGGAAGACGTCCACTGCTGAACATAGGTTTCCAACGTGAACGGTCCTGTGCTATTGGTATTTGCATCCACCGGCGCCCAGCAACTTTCACCATATTATCTGTCCTATCGAGCTATATGACCTGCCTATTGCCACTTCAGCTTGCTTATCCTGAAAGCTATGTCGATTACGTTGGTCTTTTTACGTATCTCCTCATTTCTGATTCGATCACGTAGTGAGACTCCGAGCATAGCCCTCTCCATCGAATGCTGAGTGACCCAGAAATTATTCATGAGACCAATAGTTGGCGACCACGTCTCAGTGCCATAGGTCATCACTGGCAATATACCCCGGTTAAAGACCTTAGTCTTCAAACACTGAAGTATTTTGGACATGCCGCAATTTCCCGAACGCTGCCCAGCCGAGTTGGATCCGTCGACTTCTTTATCGAAGCCTGATCTACCTAACTGGACTACTTGTCCAAGGTACATGCAATGATCTACAGCTTTGATAAATAGCACTTCCAACACTGACCGGTTTGGGTGCAACATGGATATTTGACACAAGTTTCGTCTTATCTGGAATTTTATAATATTAGCAATACAATTTTATTTTCGAATAAAGATTTTTCGTGTTTTTTTAAAGGCCCGTCTTATTTATCCCTGAAAAAAAGAAATGTCCTCTATCCGGCCTTCCGTCACTACAATAGCGGGAGTTGCAGAACCAATTTATTGTCATGAATAATTCAAAAAAGCGCTCAAGAGGAGAATGTTTCCATTCCTTATTATTTTAAGGGATTTCCAGACGAATAGGCCGCGGGGGGAAGTTGGGTTAAAAAAGATGGAGGGGGTAAGATAAGGTGGGAAGCAAGGGAGAGGAAAAGAGTACATTGTAGCACTTTTAGTAAGTTGTTGTTAGTGTTACTTACAATTAATTTTAATAATCATAACGATGCTGTCAGAATCATAAATAAACAGTTGATACTTCGGTCGGTTTATTTTACTATAAATCATTAATATAAATATATCTCAACTTAGTTCATCAACTAACAGCTTCCTTCAGTCTTTTTTTCTAAAATATTAGACCATTTTTCACCAACAAAATTATCACAACGATTATATTATAGCCTAATTTAGAACTCTTTGAAACGATTTTTCATATACGCCACATTCAGACAGAATTGCCTGACTGTCCAAAAATTAAAATTATTCTTTGTTAAAAACTCTATAACACTGAATGAAACTAACATAAGTTTAGTCCTAGACCTTACAACTCGTATCTCGATTTCTATTATCGTTCACACCAATTTCTAATGTTATCATTTATTCGTTATATTTTTCGGGGTTTGACTTAGTCGTATTTTCCGACACCTTTATAAACCAAAGGGCCAATTCCGTTATCAGTGCTGTGTAGGCGTATTTAACCCGTTGAACCCGGATCGGTTGATACCCGTATCCGGAAAAGTGGGTATTCAGTGGGAGTTATCTCTTCCCGAATGTGAGTTATCTTTGTGAGTTGAATTCAACTAAACCAGAGATGTAGCGTTAATTCATGGGCTTGTCTGAAAAGATTAATGAATCTGATGATGATGTTGTACGAAGTGAGAAGTGTCTGGATCACAGAGACAATTATTTTGTAGAAAGCGAAAGGTATTGGTTTTTACAACAGACATTATAGAAGATACGATTATCTATTGTTTTTCCCCTTAACACGTGGTCCAACCTATCGCTCTAAGAAATTTTAATTATTTCATGTTATTTTTACAGTCAAAATGTTTATTTAAAAATATCTGTTTTTATTTAAATAAGATGTTATTTGCAGTGAAAAATTTAGAGCTTGATGTTTGTTTCATAAGAAAAAAAATATTTGTATTGAAAAGTTCCGATTTTAAATCCAACGAAATGTTTGCCTGATCACATATTAATAAAAAAGCGAAAATTAAACAATATTGATTTTAACCAAGTTACAAAAAATTACTGTAACAAGAAATATAAATCAACCTAACTTATCAATTTTAGACATTAAAACCAACAAACAGAAAAATCGCTATCGCTTGCACAACGCCCCTTTAGCATCAGCAGAAAAGCCCTTGTCTTACCTACGTTTTACTTGATATGGATTGCGGTAACTGCTGTCTTATATTATTTTCACAATAAGACTGGAACAGGGGAACTTGTCTTCCGGTGTGAAGTTTTTTCGAACTTTCATATAATTACAAAAAATACAAAAAATATTTATTTCTTTTAACAAATTAATCTTATAATTAGGGGTGATACCTCCTTTTAGGCTAAGAAAAGCCTGTGTCAGGAGGTATCGCTCTTCCGAGGAAGCTTAGCACATAGTCATGTCATGCACCTATATACCAAAGCTATTTCTAATTTATTTATTAAATGCTCTACATTAATGATTAAAGAGTAAAAAAAAAGAAATAAGAACCAGAAAACTTCAATATTAAAGGGATGGGTGTGAATGTCGAGTTTATGAGTGTGTAGAGTGTGGGTATATGTCGAGTGTGTTGGTGAGTGGTGAATGTAATTTAATTTAATTTAATTTATTTAAAAAAATCAAGTAACAATGACTCATTTTGTTAGTACAGTTAATCTTATTCTATGTTAGTAATATAAATAATGTTAAAAGCACCAATGTCATTGCTACATCAGACCAGTGGATATGACGCAGCAATGACCCAAGTACTTGCAGTCTAGCCTGCTCGCAATCATATTCAGAATGCTGTTATTGCTCCCCCGCACCCTGCGCACCAGGGACCCGCACCTCTTGCGCATCGTCGCGTAAAAACAGTCTACTCGCGCGTCCGCGAACATCCCCGACGCACTGCAGAATCGATGTAATGTGTGTGTCTGATAATTGATCAGCTGATTGACTCAATTTGTATGAAAGTTTAAATAATATTTTTTTTTTGCGAATTTTATAAAGTTTTAGAACAAAAGTTGTTCAGTTTGTTGGCTGACCTACCACCCGAGATGCTTTGCGTTATTTTGCTAACACGTTGTATTTGTATTGTAATTGTTTTGTATTGTAATTGTTTTGAATTGTAATTGTATTGAATTGTAATTGTATTGAATTGTTAAACTACGTAGCCAACTGGTAGATTATTACTAGGGAGATACAATTGATTTTTTATGTTCCTTGGGGAAACTTATTCAGATTGATGGACAAACCTCACTCTTAATAAACACGATGCGATGTATGAAAAGGCTTCTATTCAAACGTTTATATAAATAGTAAAGTTGAAATTAGTTGATTTTTTCAAAAAATAACCCACTAATCCTACAAATAAAATAACTGACCAACTTACTATTGAAAAATAATAACAGTCTGTTTGTACGTTCAAAGAAACGAGGCGAGTGCGGAATAATACATGCTTTGAAATCGAGTATTTGCTGTTAGGCTGTTAGTGTTGCCAGAGAGGACAATTCAAAGTTTCCGTATCTACGACATCAGGGGGCCGTTTCACGAAGCTGCAAGTTACAAATTACAAGTACAATTCGACGTTCATTGCGTAGATGATTAGATAAAACGATAACGGCTTACAGTTTAGGCAAATGGGCTACGCAATGTATATCAAATTGTAACTTGTTACTAGTATCTTGTTGCTTCGTGAAACGGGGCCCAGATAATAAGAATTTGCTATGTTGTTTTTTAACCTGTACTAAAAAATGGTCACTTTCAAAACCAAGTTTCGAAGTTGTTTCGAGATAGACATCAACAGTATAAAATAGAGACTGAGGCTGTTTTCTATATTCTACAAAAAACTGTACTTAATAATTTCTGAACGCACGCGGAAAGAATGGGAGATTTTCCGACAGCCAATTAAAACAAAATAGTTCATAAATCATCAATAGATGGCATTGACGATTCGTGGATCCGAAGAAATCCGGCAAGACACCCTAGGCCATAAACGGATTAAAAAAAAGAATCCACGAAGCACACCTGGCTCCATATTCTATCGTCTTAATTATAACTATTATTTTATTTTTTAAAGAGCTGTCAGTAAATCCCCCGTTACTGAGTGAGCGAGTGCGAAGCGTCCCCGTTTCAGCTTGGGCGTTGATGCTTTCGTATGTCCGAAGGATGTCCAGCTGTTCTCCTCTATACAAGTGGCATTTCTCAAGCGAATTCGTGAATTTTTGTGAGAAAATTCAATAAATATATAGGCAGTATATTTTTGTCAATTAAGATTTTATAAACTTTTAAAAATAGTGGAAATATGGGCGTTAAAAAAAAAAAAAAACAATAATATATCAGCCATTTCGAAAAAAGAACTAGCGGGGTTAACAGAAAATTATAATATCTGTTTTAAAATCTCAAGCTTAGGTAAACCTACGCTTACAGGTGAAATATTATTTAACCTATCAAATAGATACCCCTTGTGCGTTTTTAAATGTTTGATCTGGCAACACTGTTCGGATGAAATATTCAGAAACTGGCTGTGAGTTTTTGTAATCAGTTGAGTGGGCGTGCGCGTTTAGAAGTTAAGGCTTATATTTTAGTACTCGTGTATTTGCTATTTGAAAGCATTGTAAAAGGATTTTTATAACAAAGGCGAAGGAAAATCGATCAGTTGATGAGTGTGGGTAAATAAGGGCAAAAAATACTTTAATCTAAATCTTCTATAGAGTCTAATAATGTTAATTTCAATTTTATGACAATTTAAGTATCTGCTGCATACTACATACATCTTCAATTATACAGAAAATAAAAAAATAAAAATATTTTTGGTGTTCAATTTCAGTCATTGCTGATAAAAAGTGATATAATATCAAACGAGGAACATGCATACCCACAAGATGCTTATTCACTCACACCTCATAATCTGGAGCCACTACCAGATGAAAACCAGTCTTTGCTATTGCAGTACTGAAAGGAGTTGGGGTGCTCCAGCGCAGTACAGAAAACATTAAAAATACACTTTTATTTTTGTACAATCACTACCTATATCGCTATCACATCACACTAATATTATATTTGTATGTTTAGATGTTTGGATGTTGGTTCTGCTTAGGTATGGTATAGTATCTCTTTTGCCTATCAAAATTGTTATTACTTTATATGCGACTCGCCACCACACATAAGTGGACTATCTTAAGTGGCGGCTACATAGACTAAGTGAAGATGTATATGCTTGTTATTGGATAAAAAAAAAAAAAAAGTAGTGTGGGGCAACTCAACAGACGTGGACAAAGTATTTCTTCTACAAAAAAAGTGCATAAGCCTTTATTTAAAAGATTAAAGATATTAACATTGACCGGATTATATATTTATGAGCTGTGTATGTTTGTAAGAAACTATCCGAAACTCTTTCAATCGGTCACACAAGCACCCAGACTGCGGAAAAGAGACCTAACCAAATTAGTAGTACCTGCTCACAATACGGTTCTTTACACTAAAAATTGTTTTTATATGTGCATTATTGTGTATAATAAAATACCAAGGGAATTTCGGGAGTTTCACTTAGTCAAATTTAAAAAATCATTGAAAGCTTGGTTGATCAACAAATGTTATTATAGTTTAAAGGAATTTTTTAATGATATCTAGATGAATTGTGACATTAAATGTATTTATTTCTAAATAACATCAATGTATAACATGTATGACATCACATAATTAACTTAGGTACTATTATAGTTCTTTTATTATTCTTCAATTTGACAAAGGCTGCTGATGTAATTATTTTGTCAATTTTATTATTTAACAAACTATTTTGACAATTTCATTATTTTAATCATTTAACAAATTATTTTGACAATTTCATAATTTTATTTTGTCATTCATGTTTATTCATTTATAAAAATATTTCAATGCTGTACAAATGGCTGAATAGAGACACTTGTGTTAATAGTTCTAAGACCTTTATGTATTGTAACCTATTCAAGGCAAATAAACGATTTCATTTCATTTCATTTCTGCCTTCACGCACGGATTTGGATGAAATTTGGAATGGAGATAGATTGTAACCTGGATTAACACATAGGTTATGCGGGAAGAAGTCTTATTCCCATGGGAAAAGCTTGGTATTTTTAGCTAGTTTTGACAAAAATGATTCTGTGGAATTTCATTTTGAATAAATAGGTATTCTTTTTCTTTTTTAAATAACCTCAAAGCCCAAAGTGCGATTGTAATCTAGAGAGATGATCGCTGTTTTATTCACTAGAACACCTACATCAATTTTCACGCAACGGTTCTATCAGTCAGCAATTTGTTCCACTCCGCGCTCCCTAATTCATTCCGCTATCAATATCTCGGAGCCCTCCAGCTATCTCTTCAGGAATCTTCCCTGAGGAGCATTCCTTCCGAGTTTGAAGTTCTCTTTAACTTTCCACGGGAAACCACAGACTTGGTAATTCAAAGACTGCGGTTAGTGACTGATTCGCACGTAATTTTTTTAACGTTAACTTATTTACAATTACTAGTAGAACGCAAAGAATTAATAGGCCAATTTATAATATGGGAAACAAAGGTTTTTCGAGTTTATAAAACAAAAATATTTTTCTGCAGTGCAGTGACATTACACTTCCAAACTTCACCGTTAAGAGCGTCGAAAGATGTTCTACGAGTACGTTTAGTTAAATTTCATGACGGCGCGGCGGGCGGCGGCGTCCAAGGAAAATTCTCCAATTTCTTTTTCTGAGTTCTTTTGGGATCAGTTGTCTATGGTCACTTCTAAAACAAGTTTCAACTTGTACTTTGCTTCAGACTTTGTGTCGTTACGAGATTTGCATGGTTTCTACCGCGGGTCCACATGTTTCTATAAAGTATGTCTCCCTTCATATGTCAAGGTAAAAGAAACTTAATATTTTATACTTTGACTCGAAATGATCAAGGTGGATAAATGGTGGAATAATTTTAATACAAAGTTATTTGAACAAGGGTTTTTTTTTTATTAGAAATGGGCTTACTCTTGCTTGGCCACAATCAGGCCCGACTAGCAGGCAAAGGCTTAGGGTGGAACGAACTTGGCTAGAACGTGCCTGATTACTGCCTTAAAGAAATCTGAAGCCTTAAAAAGATCTGGGCTATAAGCAACTTGGGAATACAGACGCCGCCGGCGTCACACCGGCACCGAATTCCACATCCTGGCCGTGAGCATAATAAACAATGAATTAAAGCGCTTTATGCGAGCGCGTGGGATGTTGGCTAGGTGTGGATGATATCCCGCGGTGCGTCTGAGCACCCGATCTTTCTGACAAGAAAGGAGATGATGGAATGAGGTCGTGCAACTCCTGCGCACATTTACCAAAATACAGCCGGTAGAACACCGATAGTGATGCAACCTTCCGACGATGAGCCAAGCTTTGAGGTTTATCTTTCCCCAGATTGCTCTCACCAACAATTTTCTTGGCGTAGAGTTCTGCTGAGTCTAGTGCAGCAAGTTGGTATTTAGCATTACAACAGGCAACAAGTTTTGCTATTTTAACGTAGCAGCAGTAAAAACAAAAAAAACATACAAATTCAGATGTCATTGATAAAACACCTTAGCCTTTAAGAGTTTAGGGTTTTCCAAACACTGGAACTAAAAGGCTTTTTAAGCAGACCCAAGTGTGGGGCATTTATTTACGTACACCCACACACTGTAGAAGCACCCAAATCTGTGTGTTTAGGACGCGGCGCCTTGTTTCTGGGTCCTAGTTTACCTGCGGGTGTACTTACATTTAGGGATGTAGTAGTAGAAAATATAAAACTAATAAATTTGTAATTCAAAGCAAAAAAAAAACGATGGAACAATCAATTATTGTCAAAAAATAGAAAATAATAATCAAATCCTCATGTTATAGGCCATTCATTCTGATTACTACCTACTAACATAGTGACTATCACGAAAAGCGAGTGATCTATTATTCGGTGCCTTTGAACATTTTCAACTTGAAACATAGACTGGTCGGCCACTAAACTGATAATTAATTTAACTAATAAACGATGATTGTTGTAACATTTAATATTGTTTCATATAAATTGTGATGAAGAACCGTTATTAAATTGAATTAAAATTGTAGGTTTAAGACTGTCAAAATTGTATTATAAAATTATATTACTTATTAAATACTTTTTTTTCTGTGTGTTATAATGTCTTCTGTGTTAAAATTTTATAATAATATTACTTGTTTATTTATTACATAAATTACGCCGACGTGTTTTTTATCACGTCATAATAATAACAGTTTATGGGGAGTTGGGACATCCCTAGTATGCACACCTGTACTGTTCAAATTTACATTTACCAAAACGTAGTAACAGAGTTTGAACTATTGAATTTTGGATGTTGTACATTTTAACGATTGTTTCAAACATGGCTAACTTGACAATAACTATTTAGTGTGTTTCATTCTAATTTTATACACAAAAAATTGCTATTATTGGCTCTTGTGGTTTCCTACGTTACTAAATCGTCTTGTTAAAAGACATTGTTATTTTTATCAAGTTTTGTCTTATACTATAATGATAGCTTAGCTACAGTTCTGTGGTGATAGCCCTAGACCACATGCGTGTGGGCAGAACCAGCTTCAGTTTCCTACTAACGTGTTGAGATTGTAGCCCGAACTGAGCTGCTTTGTTTAAACGCCCAACATTTCCTGCTTGTTCAAAGTTAGTTAGTTCAATTTGACTTTAAAGCTAGCTTTATTTGTTTGTTTGAATTATTTAATGTATAGAATAACAGTTTTCTGAAATCCAAATGTCAGAGTAATTTACATACGAACATTTCTCTTTAACTAATGCTACTACTGCACATTGCTCTTGCAGTATTAATTTACTGTCGCAAATGCAACCTAGATACCGCAATGTAATTCGAATTATGTGCTAAATGTAGAATAGTGTAAGCAACATAAAGAAACGTATTAATGAAGTAACGCAGTGAAGACCCAGTATGACAGTGTTAATAAAAAGGTTTTTCCTTTTTGAATTAAGTATAAAGTAAAGTTGGTGTTAAAAATAAGCATTTGGAAATTGAAATGAAAACAGGAAAAATATACCTCTCTGAAATTTCTCATCTATCCTCAAAGTCGGTACCGAGTTCGGATCTAGGTGGAAACACTGTTAAGCTTACGCTGTTACAGTGTTTCGCTTTTAGATTACTCTTTTAGTACAACTTTTCCAATTTTGGTTAGTAAATTGCATGCTGAATCACCTGAACGTTCGAAAAGAAAGATGATTCCCTGCTTCAGAAGACACGTTAACCTATTGGTTCCGGTTTAGCAATACAACATTGACACCAGGGTTTGTGAAGTCAGTTGTTGATCTTACATTTCACACAATGAAAAAAATGTTTTAGATAAGTTAACAAGAAAAAAATAACATGATCTAATGCTTTTTTACAAGAAATCCTGAAACTGGTTTCAAATCAATTTATGAATTCACCTATGTAAATAGGATTAGTCTATTCACAATGCGCATATTTAGGTAGGCAAGTACAGCATTTGGTTTGAGTTTTTCCTCTGAGAAATATTGCCACAAGTTTTTTTCCACTAAAGATGAAAATACTGGCTGACGAGCTGGCTTTGTCAATTACTTGGTGTTTTTTGCTTCTGCTTCGTTTAACCCTGGATATCAATTGGATTTGAAATTTAGAATCTGGAATTTTGTTTGTATCACTATTTATTTACTTTTTATTATTGCTTGATAAATTTAAAAAAGATTTATTCGGTCCTGGCTGAAACAATTAGTTTGGCAACATTATAATTTTTTCTATCTCGCGACCCAAGTATCGTATCGTATCGAGTAGACACAAAATTATCGAACACATTCAAAAGTCAACCATTATAGTTCTTATTCAAAATTACCTGATCTGATAGACGAAGATATGAAAAATTCCATTCTTAATCAGTCAGCAACTTTTTTGTTTCGCTTATGACAGTTGTACGTTGTAGTTATGATAGTTGTCCCGCAGGGTTAAATTCTTGGACCTTTCTTGTTTTTAGTATATATTAATGATTTACCTTATCTTGTTAAAGCAAAACATGGGTTAGTATTGTTTGCCGATGATACTTCTTTGATATTTAAAGTTAAAAGACAACAATCAAACTATGACGACGTAAACAATGCTATCTCTAGTATAGTGAATTGGTTTACTGTTAATAATCTATTACTTAATGAAAAGAAAACTAAATGTATTAAATTCGTATTACCCAATGTGAAACCGGTAACTACAGATATATTTATAAAAGGACAGAAATTGGACCTTGTAGATTCGACTGTCTTTTTGGGCATTACTTTAGATGCCGAACTACAATGGGATTCTCATATAAATAAATTGTCGAACCGACTGAGTTCAGCAGCGTTCGCAGTTAAAAAAATTAGAGCCCTTACCGACGTAGACACCGCTAGACTAGTCTACTTCAGTTACTTTCATAGTCTAATGACCTATGGTATTTTATTGTGGGGTCACGCTGCGAATGCTAATAGTATATTTATTTTGCAGAAACGGGCTGTTCGTGCAATTTATAGATTAGGGCCTAGAGTGTCACTGAGGGAAAAATTTAAAGAAATCAATATTCTGACATTTGTGTCTCAATATATCTATGACAATCTTGTGTATATAAAACGAAATATAAGTAATTTTCAGAAGCACAGTGATATACACAATTTTAATACTAGAAATAAAGACAAGTTGGTTGCTTATGTCAGCCGACTACATATAATTAGTAATTCTTTTAAAGGCAATTGCATACGCTATTACAATAAGGTCCCTACTGATATTAAAAACTTGCCTTTAGACAAGTTTAAAATAATTATAAAACAGAAATTGTATAAAAAAGGTTACTATAGGATATCTGATTACTTAGAAGATAGGTGTCCATGGGAATAGATTGTTTGAGTAGCAGGCTTTTTCGATATGTAATAAGCATTAATTTTGTAATTGACAATATTTTATTTAAAAAAGGAAACGCAAAAGATGCGACGACTGTGGAGTTTCTTCGGTGAGCTCTTCTCCACAGATTCCGCCATTGTGTTAGTGAACTCACCCAAAAAAATGTAATGACGGATCTAAGTGATGTAATAACATCCTATGGAAATAAATTATTTTGACTTTGACTTTGACTTTGTAGATTTACGATCTATTAATTTACGAACTTGGTGAATGTCAAAAAGCGTTTAGCGCGTCGTCTGACGTCATAATTACCGTTGCGCTGACGATTGTTGATATTGATGACGTGTAGTGACGTCTGATACCTGTTAATTAATAGCTGTCAGTTACGTCAACATCATTACTTAGCAGACCTTGGTGGCGATGTGCAAACCGCACCGCGCCATTTTAAAAAAAAAGCTTGTTTAAGGCGATGCGCTTCAGAAATCTTTGGACCATACTGACAGTGCTCTGTTATACTGTTACTGTCAATTTGAAAATAGTTTTTTGCAATATTTCATCTTATTGTGTGTATCATGTCGGGTCAAAATTAACCTTAAAAGTGGCAGAGTTGTGGAGCCGTCAAAGGCTTTTGACATGGCTCATGTAACGAGTTATTTCCGTAGGGACTGGGGCTACCGGTTTAAACAACCAAAAGTTTTTTTTTAGAATATTTAGCTTATGATATCCAAACTAGGGACGATGATATTTTTCGACCCTACGGAGATTCGAATCTTAAACATCCGTAAGGAGTCAAACTGAACTGCTTGACCACAGAGCCAGTTAAAATTATCAATTTTTATTTATCAAATAGGTACTATTATGTGTACAATTATGCAAGGTGGAATGGTTATAATGACGCTTGTTTATTGGTGGTAATTGGAAATAATGAACTTACATATTTTAATAACATTAGCTTTTTTAAACACGGACATAGACGTAAGACTTTGTACAAAAGGAAATAAAAACAAACAAAACGATAGAAAAGAGCAAAGTAATTCCATCTCAAAGGCGTGTGAGAGCCCAAGGGAAAATGCTGTTACAAAAAACAGAGGGCAATTACTCGTGGCCTTATTTCATGGGCCATTAGGTTGGGTATTGTTCGCCGACGATTGCACGGTCGTTTTCGCCACATAAAAGGGTATATGGTACATGTGAACCAGTGATGGCCAGTGTTATATTTGCTATTTTTAGTTTAATTTTTTTATATCAATTTGTTGTCTGTAATTCATAAGTGTTACGTTAATTTTGATTGAAAGGTCAACTGAAAAACACAACAGGGTTTTCCTTTTTTTATGATTTGAAGCTTATGCTTATCTTTATGTGTTTTGTTCTTATTTTTTTAAAGTGTGATTTACGACGAATTCTTATCTCAATTCTATATTTTCATTGAAATTACTCATAATACAGGCTCTGCCTAGTTAGAGATAAGATGGTATGAAATTTCGGCATATTTTTATTTTATCTACTTAGTTTAGACATCGCTTTCATATTTTATCTGCTTTAAATTTTTGTTTTTATATTTTAGATTCAGTTAATTGAAATAAACTTTATCTTATCTATTTCCATCGTGACTTGCTTTGGAAAAATACTCGTTAATTTACACAATAATAGTTGCAGCTGTTATTTTATTTAGGCAACCCTAGTACGCACTATAAAACGGAAAACGGTATCCCATAAACTAAGATCTTAATATTTGCTGATATGTTCTAAAACTTATAAAAAATAGAGGTCCCAGCTTAACATTATGTTCCGCTTAGGGAAGGGTTGACAATTTTTCATGATACATATCTTTGTGAGGTAAAACCATTGGTAAAACGAATAGTTATTATGACAAAATTGTGTACACCGTTATGAAGCATTTTTATTTTTTTCCATGTCCTTATTATTATAATATTTTTATCTCATGCTTACAGAAAACGGTTTTGTATTCTTTTCGTCCTAGCGTTTTCCGGCCTAGTGCTGGGTACGGTTTTGTATTACAAAAAAATATTATTTTTTTCTCTAGTCTGATTATATATTATTATTATATCACAGCAGGCCAGTTTGGTAGAAAAAAATCTGAAATAGCGATCACGCTCCGGAAGACGCAGCGTGGGCAGGCCTCCCACCAAGGCTGGAAACCGGTATTTTTTAACCTGGTGAATTTCGGTTTCAAATCAGATCCCAGGTAAATCACTCGTAAAGCGAAACCGACTTACGAGCGATATCGCTTCTGGGATAAACCTGGTTAATCCCAAGCAGCGCGTGACGAGTAAAGCGCGGAGCTCTATCTCTTTCTTTCTTGTGCATAAATTGTGAATAAATGCAGCGAAACCAGATCGAGGACAAAAGAGTGAAGCAAATTAATCTGATATTTGAGCAGGAATCAAAATGAAAATGCTCTATGATCAGAACTGAAAATACCGCTTCTTGCGAGCCGAATTTCAATGAAAATGCTCATCTTAAAATGTATGGACATGCGCGCAAACTGGTTTGAAAATTCAACCAGGTATTCAAGCCTTGCCTCCCACAAGGTGCGCCGACGTCTGTCGAAGGTCGCGGGAAGCCGCTGGATGCGGGCAGCGCACGACTGGGGCTTTGGGCAAGGCTGTAGTCCAGCAGTAAACGTCTACAAGCTGAGATGATTAACTTGATTAGGTAGGTTTAGATAAAGGTGACACATTTGTTAAGCCAGTAAAATCTGAGCGATTATAAAGAAGCTTTCGTTGTTTATCAGAAAATCTTGTTTTTTTTTAACTTAGTTTTGGTTTCTCATCCAATCTTTCTGACACTGTGTTCTTAGTCAGTAGACGGCAGCATTTATTTCCAAGCCACTGACGATGTAAAAAACTCAAGTAAATTAGAAACAGTTGACTTCATAGCACTTGTTTACATATTTTGCTAAAAAACATAATCATCGACTTTTAAAAGAAGAAGAATCTTGGGGCATAACTTTCAATACAAACGATCGTTTTTAATTTCCATCGCGTTCTGTAATTCTCATAAAAACTAATTTAAAATTTCGCCCCAGCTTCGTTGTGCAATAAAGTGCCGCCCTCGCGACTCCTGTTTAATATTCTGTTGGAAGAGCACTTTCTTACAGACTGCAGCTTATTGAGTGACTGTACTTATCTGAAAAATTGCACTCTCTTTACAGTTAAATGCTTTCCAAGGAAATACATTTCATTTAAAATATAAACAAAATAACGGAAGAGTTAGTAGAACTCTTTATGGTTTATGAAAATTTTCTGAGGACAACCACGGCAGGATTCAAATGTGATACCCAAGCCAAACCAACGCAATGGCCCGTTACAGTCCACTGCTGGACTATGAGCCTCCTCCACTTAAGTCGAAGGTTTTGCCATAATCTCCACGCTTGGCAGGCGGGTTGGAGATCGCAGATTAATACTGTATCAGAGAGCGCTGCTGCCCGTTCCCTGTTCAATGTGTAGTCCCTAAGTCCCCTCTTACGACACCCACGGGAAGAGTAGGGGTTGGTGACAAATGTATTCTACTCCGCCGTCACCAAACGGCAAAATGTGGTACCCGGAAGTGATCAATTACGAATAAACTTGGAGACCTAGCAGTGCAATTGTATTGACTATAGGATATCGTCAGAGAATTCCTTTTCACACACAAATTGCTTACAATAACTTTTCTATTCCATAATTTGAATATTGCAAAAACTAACCATTTTCTTAATTGAAATATTGACTGTTTCAATAAAATCAACACAAAAACAAAATGACAAAGAGAAGTTTATATTCATTTTGTTTTGGCAAGAGAAAAAGAAACGGACATTATGTAAACAACGAAGGGAATTCTGTATACAAATTGTGCATATGTATGTGCTTTATTTACATAGATAATCAGCCAAGAATCAGGGCCGCTTTAAGAGAAATCAGACGCTTAATATACTTTAGGCATATCTTTCATACATTGACAATGAAAAAAAAAAAACAGATTTTTATGAATGAGAAAGAAATTAAGCAAACAAAGTGGGTTCCCTACGTGAGAATGGCATGGTTTTAATTTATTTGTATTTGGCTTTAAAACTATACTATACAAATAATATTACTCGTGACGTTATTATAATAAGCGTAAATTAAAAATAATCCTAATTTATGCTCGCAGTAAGACTTGCCGTTCGCTTTGCGGAAAAAAAGGCCTCTTAAAATGTCCAATCATAAAAATAGTCTGTTATATAAATGACCGATGATTAAAATTACCAGTTATAAAAAAAAAGAATGGACAGTATTCTTTCTTTTATTTCTGCCAAACCTTTGTAGAATATTTTACTTTTTCAATTAAATTGCTAGAGCACAAACTCATAATAGGACATAACACTGGAGCTAGAAGGCGCATAAAGAGTATAACCAAATGGGATGACAAAACGTCAAAAAATCCATTTAACATTTGTTAAATCGCCTTTTAGGTGCATGTTTGTGTGGCGCCATAATACCAGTTTTATTCCCTATTTGTAGATTGGCAGTGTATAAGTAAAGAAGGATTGTGACCCGGTTTTCTTTCCTGGCATCAACCCTGGACACTTTCTCATGCGCTCTTTCATTCCGTTATGTAAATGTGCTGCGAAGATGAAGAATTTGTATGTCAAGATCGTAAATCTTGAATTATGCTTTGTGGCAGAGGAAATACGTGTTGTTTTATTCAATCGAATCCTGTAAAGGGAATTCGAAAAATTCGCCTAATCCGTTTTTTTTTTGAAGACGAGTCGTCGTCGTCATCGTGTGGGTTGTAGTTGTAAGGTCGACAACCAACCTCACAAACCCTGGTTTCAGTGTTATAGAGCCGCTAAAGGCAACTGACATGGCTCATGTAATGACTAGATAGTAGCCAGGACCAACGGCTTAACGTGCCTTCCAGAACACGGAATCATCTTTCTGTTCAGAAAATCAGGTGATTCAGCCTGCAATGTCCTAACCAAACTGGGGATAGTTTCACAAAGAGATATTTGCTTGACAGTGTCCCCATCGGGAATCGAATCCGTAATGGGCGTCGAAATCTCAACCATTTGGCCACGGAGGCTGAGAGATCTTTTTCTGTCATTTCGGCGATAAGATTATAAAAGAAAGGCTAGAGATGACGTAATCTGTGGCATTATATAGGTACGTCTTCGCTTGTTAGAGTATGAACCATCGTTTGAGAAGAGGCCACACAGATATGCACTATCTGAGTTATAATCTATCTATGCATGTTATCCCACGAATATTCTGTGTGTTGTCCTTACTTCGGCCGACTTGTCCAGAGTCTCTTAGGAGACTTCCAAGTTGGCGAAGGTAGGTCATATTCAGGAGGGATTTTTTTTGACAACGTAGTATTTTTTTATTTATATTTGTGATTCAATAGGTAGAACGTCAATAAACCATCAGATTGTGTATGTATTGCAGGTAGAACTTCTTCTGCATACGATAATGACAAGCGTCATTTGATGTCCTGAACTTGAACTAAATTGAAGCTGTTTGAACCTTGATTTTACATTATACTTGAAGGAGCTCATTGTACTCTTTTCTTTAATCAAATTTGCATAAATTAAAAACATCAAAATAGAACAACATTATGGAAGAATACTAAGTAGTTCTTGTTTATGTCACACTAAGAAGTTCTACCTATAATACATACACAATATTTATTTATTTGATACGGACTGCAATTTAATGTAAATCAACTTTGACTCGAGACAAACTTCTTGTTCGGTAATTATAAACTTGCACACTGCGATGTAGCGTTGCAGTCTACAACTAACAGAAAAGTAAGACATAGCTCCACAAAGAAACAAAGTGACGCCAAAAAGAATAAGGCCCGTACAAATAAACACAAGAGGTTTTACGATAGACCAGAAAAATAATGTTATCTATTTTTGACAAAGACTAGACTATTCTACTTCGTCTTCTTCTTATCGAGTCGTTTCTGAGACTATATGGCTTTTCACACTCTTTTAAGATAAGAATTCTTGATAAGATTTTTTGAGCATTGTTTTTGTTTTTCTTAGATTCTTATATCATTTCATTTTCAGGGGTAATTTAATATTACTATTGAACTGGCTGATATGCCTTCATCTGGTCTCACTCACATGATACAGTTTAATTTCATTTGCATTTGCCTGTGTATCTATTTGTTTTAGTCTTATTTATATTTGTCAGACACTATCTAGCACTTTCATTTACACTGAGTTGGTAACTACATTGTAGAATTGGGTGTTAAAATTGTATTGTTTAAGGCAGCCGAGGCGTTGAAATGTTTAAACTGAGTTTATCTCAAGTCCTGATGAGTAACTGCTTCCAGAGTAGTCTGTTAGTAGTGTATTATCTAGTCGTTACACGAGCCATGTCAGTGAACTTTAATTGTTCTATAACACTGATTACAGGGTTTTTGAGGTCGGTCGTTGACTTTAGGACCCTTACCATAAGTAAAAGAACTTAACCAGACTTAACTGCATTTATTAGCCTAGTAGAGTTTTGTCTGAAGCTCTGCTCACCTCGTAAGGGGTAATAATGGTCGTCATCGTTTTATATGATGAATGGTCTGCCAGTTCGTGTGAGCGATTGTTTCATGAATAGCCCATCAATAATATGGACTTAGTGTATTGTACATATTTCTATTAAGCTCTACGGTTAGTTGGTTTTACATAATAATAATACCTGAAGAAGTCTCCTCATAATTATAATAATTTATTTATTAAATTTCACAGTAATTTTGTCATTAAAACTTATGAACTATTATTTAATATTGGTGAGTTGACCTATTTAATTGATCTGGTTACATAATAAACAACAAGGGGTAAACAGCTATATCAATATTTGTTTCTTATTTTAGTAAATATATTACGAAATCATGATGCAAATAGTTTTCACGTTTTCAAAATATAAAATTTCTATGTTACCACCTATCAATTTTATATTAGATCAGGCTCATTAGTAAGCGTATTATTGTTTATAAATGTATTATTGAATTGTGTCTACAAACTTACAATAGAAAGGGCAAACAACACAATAATCAGATACCGTGTCTGTTACATGTAGTGAGACTGTGACCGTGTATGAATGCGTTGTCGGAGGCCTTTGTCGGATCAATAACTTTGACACTAGAGTTTGTGAGACCGACCGTCGATATTTCAACTCTATCATAAAATAAATATTAAAGTAAAAAATTGTTTTAACATTATGCGAAAAGGGTGGAGGCGGTATTATAGAAGTTAGGTTAGTTGCGAGAAGGACAATTTATTTAATATTTTTATCTCCTCAGAACACAAGCATTCGTGAGGACAGTCTACAATAGAATCAGCTGTTGAGTGTTCGAAACATATTTGTTTCTTCTAAATTCAAATAAACCCGACGATTCTATAAGTATTTACTGCCAGCAATAACCAACGAGGCTGAGACGTATAGGTATGAACACATACCTAACATCCCTCCCTCTCTGGAAAAGAGCGCTTTCTAACCATACATATATTACACGATTTTAACGCACTAATTCTAATTTTTATTGATGTACAACTCAAAACGAAAAACGTGGGGTGCATGGGACATATTTAAAAAAAAAACAATACAACCGTGTTTCCCAAGACTACACATAAGAATTATAAGCTATGCCCTTTTATAAAAAATGGATTAATAGATATTTTCTAGGCGAGCGTGGTCCATCTTAGACCTTTCGTTGTTGTAAGATTCCGACCGAACAAACAAACAAATAGACGGGCAAGAAAGCGAGTTAATAAAATCCTGTTAAAAGAGACTATAGAATGGCTATAGACATATTAATCTGCTGTGTTAGCCAGCGTCCATCTCCACGTCAATCTGAGAGACTCTTGATATTTTAATCCTTTGAACTGTTCACGCTTTCCACTTGTGTTCTACGCCAAATTTCGACGTGAATTTACAAATAGTTTATTCAGCTGAACATTTTAGACAACTACGTAAATTGCAATTTGGCGGGAAACCGTCTTTACGAGTCGCAGTCGAGTTTGTAATTTGTAGACAAGTTGAGTGAAGTCCCAACTCTTGTAGGTGCAGCAATTTATGTTATTTGATTTTGTTTAGTTGTTCAGCTTGAGGGATGTTTATTTTCTCTTTATAACTTACGTTTTATTATCTTTTATAGTTCAGAGATCGTACAACCCACTCGATATGATCTATGGGTAATTATGATGAAAGGATTGATATTATTCACATAGTTTCTCGGCCTATTGGCTTGGATCAAAGAGATCTATTAATCTATTAATTTTAGTTAAGTTCTAGACACAAAGCTGCGTTATACAATAATAACTATTGTATTTCTTTAATTATTAAAGAAAATCCCAATATTTTAATTTTAGTGAGTAATAACTTTGATACGTATTTCTCTATATTTTAAAACGTAAAAAGTTACAACGTAATTTCATAATCGTTGACAGCTTTAAAACTGCTTGTGTGTGACTTAGTAAGGTGACGCACTCGTGCGTTCTTGGTAGAAAAAAAGCTGAAATACATAAGTCGAAGACTGGCAAAAACTAAGGCAAAATCGGCACGCGTAGTAAAGGTAAATGACGCATAATGCTACACGCAAATAACGTATGTTATTACGCCATTCCCGAAATTGCCGAACGCGCAAAGGGAATATTATTCGACAAGAGCCAATTTTGTTTCTGTCAGCGAACTCTGTTGCCATATCTGAATGATTTCATATTTTTAGCAATTTTTGTTTAAACTCATCTGTTTTATTACATCTTATTTCGACTAATAATATAATTTTTCGTCTTGTTTCAGGTACGTACTCAAGCGTAAGTAATAACATAAAAAAATGTTTATTTTAGGCACTATAATGACTATCATGTTTATTTTTAATTTTGTATTACACACTAAGCTAAAGAGGGCTGGTAAGGATTAAAGAGGAAAAATGGCGAAGTTTAGGCGGTTTTAAAAGATTCCTCGGTAACTTATTTTGCGTCTTAACAATATAAACGATACTCAGTCCATTGCATCGAGAACAACACGTTAATATCAAAATCGTTCACTAGACTTGAATGATAATTAACGAGCATTTCTGGCGGGATATTCACTAAAACTGCTGCGCCGAATTGCGACCTCTACGCAGCTTTATAAGATCACGAGGCCGTGGTCTATCCAAATATCATGAAGAATAGCACCAGAATTTGTTTTATGATATATCGGTCTTAGACGAGCGTATAGTCTAAGATGCCAAGTTTTAAAGTAAAAATTATTTTTTTACGCAATGAACTTTGTTTCTTAAGGCTAAGGTATTTAAATTTGTAAACACGCAGTACAGTTTGGTGATTTTTGTGCAGCCTAAATATACATTTATATTGAATGGTTCTTTTTCACCTCCATTCTCTACAAGTCTAGCGACCAGCTTCGAGCTACATAATGGAATGAGAACACTTCCTAATTGAATTGGGCCGCCAGGTAGGGCCAGACGCTCCTTTGCAGCTACTTAAAGGTAGTTTTAAGACGAAAATGAGTCCATTATCTACCTTAATAGAGAACAGTGCTATTATTATTAGCGCTGTAAGTATCAGAAAAGATGGGTAAATTGTGTGTGTGAAGGATGATTGTTTAGAAAGGATTTGAGTATTGACATGACGGCTGATAGAGATGTGTGGGAAAGAAAACATAATAGCCTGCCCACGAAGCACAGGCTCGCAGGTTCGAATCCCGCCTCGCCTAGGGCAAACATTCGTGATAAACACTTGTATTTGCCATGTGTCTGGATGGTGTTTAATTTATGTATGTATATCAACTCACTGATATCCGTAGTACTAGCACTGCTTAGTTTGGGATCAGATGGCCGTGTGTGAGATGTCAAAAAAAAATGCGCCAACCCCAAATAATGGGACAAGGACAAGCGAATGTTGAGTATGATTAGGTATAGGCTATTATCTAGAATATTCTTATTAACTCTTTCTGGAAGACAGTTATAAGAAATTGGTTTTTACTCCATCGATATTCAGTACTTTAATCTAGTGTTTGTTATAGCCGACTTAAATAATATAACAAACAAGTAAAATGAACCAAAACAGGATCGAACCAACCTGAACCGCCCCAAACCGGATTACCATACAAATGGCGCGTATCTCTGTTATATCGGTCCCGATTAATATTCAACGGCGAGTTGTCACACCATACATAATATACATACAAACATGGAGTATGACTTGAGTTGGGATCTAGATTGAATCAGTACTCCAATCAATCAAAAGATATAATACATAGCTAGATTCAATTTTACACTTGTGTTTTATTGGTTTTTTTTGGCGTGAATATAAAGTTTCAGCGGTACCTAAAAACACTATTATCACTCTTGATTTTGATTTGTTGTTTTGTAAAAGAAAGACATATTACTCACAACCAACACACACATCTTCTCCAAGTGCAGCGTGCGGGTTTGAATTCTGGTGAAGACATTGTCTGACGATAATGACTTTGTACTCAGTTAGGTAACGACGGATTACACTTCCTTAATAACCTAATAGTTCGAAAATTAATATGATTTGGTGCGTTCGAAAGGCACGTCCGCTGGTCCTGGCAAAATATTATGATAAATATATCTAAGGCATTCCACGTCAGAGATTCCCTGCCAGAGACTTTCTCAATAACTCTAATACCAGGATTTACTGCACAATAACCAGTATATTTCTACCTTGTTCACCCTTGTGGGGTTTTTCAACAATTCAGTCAAGCAAAAAAACTGGTTACGTACAATAGTTATTTATTCTGCATTGGAAACCGATTACGAAATTGCGGTTACGTAGGCGGCCGAAGGGCAATAGTGTCGGATTTTAATAATGTTGTTTTACTGTTTATCTGCATTGTATGTGGATGATCTAATTCAATTCAGCCAATATTACGCTTGTGTTTGGGGTGGTAACGACTCGTAAGTAATGAATAACTATGTTAGCTCGTGTTATAGCTCGAATATTTGAGTAAATTAGTTCAATGAACTTCGTTATGGCGGGGAGATAGTAAGGAGGGTGAAATATTTCTATGGATCCTTTTATGTAGGCAGTGAACTCCTAAACTAGATCTTATTATGTATTGAGTTTGTTTTGGGATTGTTAGTTTGCTGATTGAGTCTTTTTGCTGGAATAGTAAAATTCAAAAACTTATAAAGATTTATATTTTTATTATCTGGCAAATCAAGTTATTCACATACTTTTCAAAAATATTGTACTTGTATTAAAAGTACTGTTAATTCTTAATCCCGTCATCCCTTCGCGAGGACGTTTATTTTGAGCTGACAACACAACTCTTTATAAACTTCAATTTTACCATTAAAATAACCATTCTAGTCATAAAATTAACCGTCTTAAATATTCCTTAACGCAATTCTCAAGTAAGAGTCCACAACATCAAGTTACACAACAGCATTAGCGAGCATACGACATAACATTGCAACGTCGCACAGTGTATCGTGAGATATGATCATGTAGCTAACGAGCGCTATACAAGGTTACTGCGTAATTACATGCACGTATAACGTGTTAGGAGGATGAGAGGGATGTTATACACAGATGTATACATACATGTATATGCTAAGTGTGCTCTATATTCCGGGGATAATTCAGTTAGTATAGGTAGAAGTAAGTAGAAGGTCGTGGAGTGTATGGGTGGTAGTTATAAAGAGATGTTTAACTACTATTTCGAACTATTCGATTCAGCCGTTTTCCACCCAAACCTTCCGGTGAGAAAAGCGTCTATATATTTTCCGCATCCCACTACGCGATTCAAGCGTCGTCCTAGACACGCACTAGGCAGAAACCGCACCCGCCGCCGGCGGGTACGCGGATCTAGTCCTAGAATTATAAATAAATAAATAAATAATAAATATGTGGGGACATCTTCACACACGGCCATCTGATCCCAAACAAAGCAGAGCTCGTACTATGGGTACCAGACAGCTGATATACATTACACAAATAGATAAATACATACTTATATAGATAAACAACAACCAGACACAAGGCAAACACATGTGTTCATCACACAAATGTTTGCCCTGGGCGGGATTCGAACCCGCGACTCTGCCTCCGACGCACAGGGTCCTGGGCTACGGAGCCGTAAAATTATTTTTTTATTAATTCATTAAGGCCCGGTAGGGGTCATTCTTCTCCGGCGCGTTTTTCGCCCTGGCAACGTTCTGGGCCGAAGCCCGAGCCCGTCTGAGGGCGCCCCTAGATACGTTGTCATAAATTTCTAAGGGGTATGAGCCTTCTGCTCCCCCGCAAGTCTGCGTTCGCTATATTACCACTAGCGATTATTCCGTTAAAAAACAGACTCCGTAGCCGAGCGTTTGACTTCCATTAAGGCGGTTTTGGGTACGATCCCGGTGGGGACACTGTCAAACAAAATCTATTATCTATGTATTTAGAGCATTGCAAGATGAATCATCTGATTGTCTGAAAAGAAAGATGATTCTTTGTTGCAGAAGCAGTGGGTCCCGGCTAATATCTATGGAGGTCGTCTTTGTCGTCAGTGTCCTTTGTCGGCTCTTTCTTTAACACTAAACCAATTACTTTACTGTTTTTTGGGAATTAGTCTTCAATTATTTATTATAGGTATATCTGCCGTTTATTTTGTGCATCATAAGATTTATTACAAAAAACTATGTCTGCCTAGATCAGATCAAGTATGTAGAAGGAAATCCCTGCCTGCCCCTCCAGTGAAAAATCGTGTGTTGTGCTCCCACTTTCGGGACTTCATATACTTACGTAAAAAGATATTTATTTCACAAAACGTCACTCACATCATTATCACGCACAAAATATTGCAGAACGTGCTTAAAATATGATTTCACACCCCAAATAATGTCATTCTAACCCTTCTATGATCCTGCAAAAAATATGTTACATACACGTCAGCTCGACACGTTTTTGCAAAATTTAAGATCTTGTTACACTGAAAATAGGGATGAAACTTGCGTTGCAGATGTAAAAGTTGATGTATATTTTAGTGTAGGTAATACAGGATGTCCCGGTAGGGGGAATGATGAAAGGCCCTTCTCACTCGCCGAGCACGTGATAACGCATAAGCAGATAATGACTGCACGCTGTATAAGCAAAATTTTAATGTGTTTTACATTAAAATTTTGCATAGAGGGAAAATGTAATATTTATATATACATGAACTTCAATATATATATAATATAATATAGTTATTCTTTTTACTCATAAAACACTTGAAGCCTAACTTGGTGATCAAGCAAAAAAAGGATTTATCTACTTCGACTTTACTGAGTAATCACACTAATACTCGTATTATAATTAATGTGAAAATATATTTGGATGTTTAGATGTTTGTTCCGCTTTCACGCCTAAACTACTAAACGGATTTGGATGAAATTTGGAATAGAGATAGTTTGTACCCTAGATTAATACATAGAATACTTTTCAAAAATCGTATTCCCACGGGAAAATATTACATAACGCGAGCGTAGCCGCGGGCGGACAGCTTGTTTTAATAATATATTTATGTATTCAAGTTTCTTTTTTTTATTTATTCTTGATTAGGCTTTTGTCTTCTAATACCTCTAATTTAGGGTAGGCTCGAGCCCCTCGGTGGGGTCGTATATGAGCTCATGATGAGCCCTTTGTCTAACAAAGACAAAAAAGTGTTTCCAGCCCAGTAGTATTATTTTCAAAATGGAAATTAAGTAAACATAAAGCATTTTTAATATTGAAATGAAGCAAATTCAATACTACATGTAGGTAAGTACGTTCGCTCAAAAATTTTAAAAGGTGAAAATATTTCTGATGGAAAAATAATAATAATTGTCACAAAACTTAATTAATAAACAATAATATTTATTGTACACAAAAAAATGTACAAAAGAACATTGAAATTGCAAGTTGTACAAATAAGGCTTTACAAATAATGAAAGTCAGGTAATAGTACATTACGATACAAGGATCGTAGGTGGCAAATTACAAACGAGGTGACTTTTTTAAGCCCGAGCCGCAGGTGAGGGTTTATAATGTCACGAGTTTGTAATAAAACCGAAGATCCGTGTGTTGTACGACGTTTTTCAATACACTTGTGAGAAAACTGAAATAGTAAATAGTTAAATTTAAATGGTTAAGAAAGGTATCCTACAAAAGCTATGATACTACAGGTAAAATTGATCATGTGGAAGGTGTAAAAACTAACCTTTATTATATCGCGCGCAGTTTGAGTATCCTTACTATTCACATTTATCATTAAATATCAGCACTTAATCACTCATAAAATCACATTCAATGTAAAACAATTAAATGAAAATTTTACAAACTTGGCGCCAACCACAAAACGATAGTATGTTTCTTTTTTATAAGCATAATTACGGAGAAAAAGCTCTGGCGGACGTTCAGCCTCTACGAATATTATTTGTTAAATCGAGATAATTTTATTTTTATAATTAAAATATTACTGGCTGATAATATTTTTGATACAATTTGTTGAAATAAAAAAATATAAAACCCTTTTCTCTTTGTATGAATCGATTTAAATATTTTTTATTGTCAAAAAGCCAGGATGGCTGAATAATAATTTTGAAGACCTTAGGAATAAAAAAAAAATTGTAATAAAATCGCACTAGTGCGGTAAAACGCATTTACACAGTTTACTGCCTTCGTAAGTTCAATTTTCGAGCAAGGTGTATTGAAAAATTATTTATGCATCAAAAATACTAGATGGTTTCTAAAATATTTCTGTTCTTTGCATATTCAACTTTAATGTAATCTTTCAATATACTAGATAGTAATGTAAATATACTAGATGGTTTCTAGAAATCTTTGCTTTACATTAATCCAAAATAGCGCTTAAGTATTTGTTCGAAATATAATTTTCACATCAAGAATAATTAAGTACTTAATACCTTCAAGGAATTCTGAAAAGCGGAAGATTCCTGGTGAACTTTAAATTGAGATTTCCCATCAATAAGGACTTAACGGTCCTCTAATTAAATTTTAAATACGACAAAGATTAATTTTCGGATCCGCCGAAGACAAAATCCTTGAATTTTGAATTTCTGAAATTGAGATATTGTTTTCTCAGTTGGATGGTTTGCTTGGAACTTAGCTGAGAGAGAAATTCCCGATTCAGCTGTTACGTATGTTTTATTCCTCCGAGTTCCACTTGGAAGATGGTGTTTTGTGCGTTTGTCTCTTGTTGGATGCTCAAAAACCAACACAACAGTTAACAATTGAATATAAAAGTTATGATTTCAGTGGATATACACATTTTGTTCCAGATTGTGTAATCAGTAAAGTGTCGTATATCATGATTCATCGTAGAAAACTGTATTGAAAAACATTATTTAAAGTAAATTACAGATAAAACAAAAATGCAATCAATAAAACAATGAACAGTGTGTAAAAATTAAACATTATCATTGTTCTTATTTAGGTCTAACAGCATTTTTTTAACAGAGCGTTTGAAAGCCTCATTCATGATTCGGGTTAAAAACATCAATATAATTTTTTTGCCTAACTAAGTTGTTGTACAACGACATATTCTAATGATGGGATTATAACAAGATGTGTTGTTTTTGTAAACTTTCAGTAGTACGTCTGAATATGACGAGGGTTTATTGTTTAATAACACCATAAAATATTAATAAATGCATTGTAATGAGATAACTAAGTATAGGTAAAGTTTCCGGAGTCGGACGACGAGAAAATAGCCAGCTTCAAAAACCTTAGTCTAAGGGCGTTTGCGCACTCATCCGTATCCGATTCTCATTCGATTCTTATCCGTTTCTGATCCGGTTTGGCCATCCTAGTAATTGTATGGACGCTTACGCACCCATACGTATCCGGTTCGTTTTCGATCCGAAAATTTCACTCCGGATCGGTTTTCTTACGGATCAAAACCGAGTCGAAGTGGCCGCCATACAAATTGTACGTACGCTTGCGCACTACACGATTTTTTTACAGATGAAGAGTGAGGTACGGGGAGGGGAAAGCTCGCGCTGCTAGTGATGTGCCAAATTGTATTTTTTTTTATAAACAAGTATTTTGGTACTCGTTACAAAAATAATCGAATGCACACTCGAGACAAGAGACTCCAGGATTCTATTTACGTGAAACGAACTATACGAGTAACGTGAGCGACTTTATTGCGGGATCTACATTACATAAGTAGATATAATTTAAAAAGATCAACCTAGTATTCGAATTCTATAAGTACCCGAAATCTATACTCGAGTACAGTCAACTGCTCATCAGTCAGTGGTAAAGTGTTAGCACTTTGACCTTGAACGCTTCTTGCTTCTATAGCATTATGGTCGAGATCAGCTCAGTCAGTCAGCTCGACTCGGCACATCACTACGACAATATCATGCAACGTCTCAAATACGAATGAAAACCGGATTGGATACGGATGAGTGCGCAAACGCTAGACATGAATTTACCGTCCGTTTTTTTTACGGATCAAAAACGGACCGGATAAGAATCGGATACGGATACGGATACGCCCTCATCCCTAATCACACTCCTGGTCCAAAAATACCCATCATACTGACTGCGTTGTTATCGCGTTGAATGGCCAAGCATATCTGTAGGACTTTTTTTTGTTTTAAATTGACATAATAGATTATTTTTTTGTCAAAGTCACAAGAAGCCCTATTGTTAGACCTCGTTATTATGGTTGTAAGCTACGATTCCGATAATGAATGAAATTAATATAATAATTAATAGTCAATTAGTTCCAGAAATATTTACGATTTGGTCCGATGTAACTAAAGCTCAGGTATCAACGGCCCGTTACAGTCCACTGCTCAGGTAGTTGAAGTAAAAAGTATAATGTTGACATTAACTTCTTTATTTTCCATTAAAATCACCAAATCCACCGACGCTACGTGAATTTAACCATCGAATTCGTAGCAATCATCACTCGCCTCATTAAAAACTTGGTATCGAGTTTAATAAACACATACACTGCGTCATAGCAGCAACCGTGTCGTCAAAAACAAGCAAAGTTATTGCTGTTCAATGTTCACTGGCATTGCTGGTATTGAGTAAGAAGTTAAAATTGGTTAAGTTACTCGTCGGTTTTCCATTTGTATTTCAACGTACCTGGATGAAAAAAGTGAAGTTTTTGGTTTCCAATGCTTCCAAATGGGCAACATTTTTAAAGACGTCACAGACATCGAGGGTCTGTACCCTATATCCTTATTCGTCTGTACCTATTCTTATTCGGTCTGTACCCTATATTCGTAGAGGCTGAATGTCCGCCAGAGCCTTTTCTCCGTAATTATGCTTATGAAACTTTCATATAATTGTTTTATATAATTGTTTTACATTGAATGTTGTTTTATGAGTGTGTTGATATTAATGATAAATGTGAAAAGTAAGGATACGCAAACTGGGCGCGATATAATAAAGGTTAGTTTTTACAACTTCTACATGTTCCATTTTACCTGTAGAATCATAGCTTTTGTAGGGTACTATGTATGTACCTTTCTTAACCATTTCATTTTAACTATTTACTATCAGTTTTCTCACAAGTGTATTGAAAAATATCGTACAACACACGAATCTTAGGTTTTATAACAAACTCGTGACATTATAAACCCTCGCCAGCGGCTCGGGCTTACAAAAGTCACCTTGTTTGTAATATGCCACCTACGATCCTTGTATCGTAATGTACTTTAAATGCAATATTATTAAACTCCAATTATTAAAATAACAAAAGCCAACAAATGACAATTAGTCTAATTTTTGTTCTTTTTTTTAGTTAAATTCTTTTTTCAAGTTGAATTTAGTACAGACAAATCACATCACAGACATTATTTGTTAACAAAGTATACAAAAAAAATTATTCGTATCAACGAAATAAATAAGAAAATAAAAAAGTCTAAATTAAAGTTTTTAGAAAAGTGCTGAATAAACCTTTGCAGTTTCCTTGGTTATTCTTGTTTACAAAAAAAAACTCATTTTTTATCAAAGACAATCCTTTTTAATATTTTTATTTTCTTTAGTTTTTTCAGAATTCAAAATTTAGTCGTGTCAATATATAAAAGTTTTTATTACATAAATTTTATTGTTTGAGTTTTCTACTTTTCATAGTTTGGCTGTTTTACTGTTTTAATTTCTCAAAATGTTTCTTTTTCTCTTAAGAAATTAAATTACTATCAACGGCCCTTTGAGAATACTTAACTTTTACTTCTTCTGTTTCTGTTTTTAAATTATACCTTACATTGTTTTTAGTAACAAGTTTGTTTCTTTCTGAGATTACTTTCAAATTATAATAAAACAGATTTTAGCCTCAGTGACAGCTCTGAACTGGTTTTTGATACTTTTTTATCCTTGTTCCAAGAATCCCTATAATGACTATTATGTTTTTGAAATTAGTATATCACTGAGAATTTTAGTTTCTAAATAAAATAACTGGCCAGTACCTACTAAAGTTTTGTATACCTATTTAAAATACGATTTTTTTTTCTTTTTAATCGATGATCATTATTTTTGTCAGTAATCTAAAGCTATTTGACTGCGGAGATCGGAAGGTCTACCAATCTACCAAAGATCACGATATCATCAATGACTTACAAATGTCCCCATCGAGGGGTCCGAGCCTACCCTGACGTAGGGTAATCAGGTGACCACGCTAACTTGGTATACATTTGTCGATTTCAAACAAAATATTTTGATTTATTTACACGTGTAAGCAAGATTCCTTAAAATGTTTCCTTTACAAGAAGAATAAGAATAAGAATAAGAATAATCTTTATTTGCTTTAAACATGGTATAGGGGTGTTACATTGACAAGAAAGTTAGTGCAGACATGTTTAGCTAATGTTTAGTAGCATGCAAATATCACACAGGTTATTAAGTATTAATCAAGATACAGTAAGGGCGTCAAATAAAGTATGTACGTACATAATTAATTCAAAACACATTGATTCGTGGTAGGGTTCAAAATTACGTCTTCTCGACGAGAGGCGTTCATGCGATCATGATAATAATATAAAATAAACAAAACATGTCTGTATGTATGTATCTTCCTCAGATAAGCAGGGAAACTACGCAGAACTGAGTAAAAACGTGACTATCATTACGGTGTGATTTATAGCTGGCACACTCCGGGCCTCAAGGGCCGTCTTGGGGCCCTACAGATGTTGCCAGATCCAAGCTTAGCGGGACACGTATTAATGTGTTTCAGTTTTTTTCTCGTATTCTGCATATTGTTGCCGCAGGGAACAGGAAAAGTGTCATGTGTTTTGGTCTTAATCTATTGGATTCAAACATTTTATTTTATTTTACTGAAACATTGCAACAACCTATATAAATTTATAATGTTCTTCACACTTAAACGAGTGTTTGTTGTTTTATTTGCCTGTTTTGGAACTTTCTCAAAGTAGAAATGTTTTATATTTCAAGTTGTGTGAAATCCATATTGTATGGGAATCACAAATTGGAAGAATCGCGTTTGTGTAAATCAATCGCACGATTCGTGGAATCCTCATTCTCTATTTTTTTTTTCCACAATTGATGTACAGTCGAATACATAAGTCTATCCTGTATATCACGTGCGTCTATATTTTATAATATAAATATTTTTTTATCCTTGTGGATACAGTCCCTTACACTTCATTTATAGTTGCAAAGACTGAAAAGAAATTACTTTTAGAAAAATAGTTATAACAAAGTATAGATATAGACGAACGTGATATGGATGCACTTATGAACCTGTACTGTACTGTACGTAGATAGTAATAACTCAACTTTAATCAAAACTGTGAGTCCTTATAAATGTTCAAATTCAATTAAATGGTTACGGTATTATAACGCTTAAAAAAAATCAGAAAAACACGTGAAAAGAAACCAAAATTGATCTAACTACTTAGACTTGGCCATTTTCCTAGCTTTTTACTAAGCACATCCATAATAATAATATTTCTGTGTGTGCAATAAAGTATATTCATTCATTCATTCATTCATGAGCTGTCAACAATAACGACAAAATTTAAATGCCAGACGACGTCTAGCTTCATCTCCAGTGAGATACTCAGAGACTCGGGGAGATGGTAGATAGTACAATAGTCTAGGGAAATGCAAATCTCGTCACGTCACAGCCGGAACGGATTGTCTGCTCTGTGACGTAAAGTTTCTAGAACAGTCTAAAAATAGCTAAGCTGCAATCTTTTTCATCTTTATCATGTGGGTTGTTAAGTCAACAACTGACCTCATAAACCATGGTGTCAGTGCTATCATCATCATCTCAGCTGAAAGACGACCTGTTGAACATTGGCCTACATTAATGTAACCTCACCCAAAAAAATGTAATGACGGATCTAAGTGATCTAATAACATCCTATGGTAATAAATTATTTTGTTTTTAACTTTGACTTTAATGATTCCGTGCTACTTGCATCCATCCACCGCATCAGTGTTAAAGAGTCGCCAAAAGCCACTGACCTGCCATTACTACTTCGGTAGACCTTGGAGGACGCACAGCTTAACGTTCCTTTCGCAACACGGAATCATCTTCTTTTATATACAATCAAGTTTATACTCATGAATACGCCAGCGTTGTTTGCAATTTTTTCCGCGTTTTTTAATTTTCTTCTCACCTTGCAAAGTACCTTACCAAAACCGTGCTATCAAAACAGACAGACGGACTGATTAACTTGTAATATTTTTGTCTCTTCTACATCTTGAGGTTCTGTGTTAGATCCAGCGTCGGCTGAGGTCATGCATTCGATTACCCGAACGTTCTCTTGTTTGTCGGTACTGATATACGGGCCTTAGGATTGGTACGATCTACCGCAGCAAGTTAGTACACCTTGAACTAGTTTCGGTGTTTGAAAGTTAACTAAATCTACGATGGGGATGTTACGTTGTATTTGTAAGAGAAATTGTATTATGTTCTTCTTTTGTGTACCTACCTATTATATGGTAGAATTTTCTTGAAAGGTAAAAAATTAAGGAAATTACTCTGAAAGATCATCAACATAACAATGTACCCAAAACGTGAATTGAAATGTTAAATTTAATAGACGGATTACTAGAATGTATTCTCTGGCTGGCTTGATAAATGCTCTATTGTTAAAGGTGTAAAAAATATCAAAAATTGGAATCAAAAATATCATGCTCATAAATTTTTGTTTTATTCATATTCACAATATAGGTAATAATTTTACTGTTCAACTTTAATTATATGTTGAAAATTCAATAGTATTATATCAAAGCTTTATCTGCCTTTCTCATTACATAGTTCAAACAAAACCATTTAAAAAAATCCAAGTAAAATTTTTATTTTAAAGAAATTTCTTCACGGATTTCTTTGATAAATCAGAACCATCTTAAAGAGTAAACAAATCTTCACGAACTTTTCTTATTAAGAATTTTGTTTGCTACTTGTAAGGGACAACCTTTGCAACCTTTCATCCCTAGGTATACAGGATGATTTTAAAATCCCTAGCAAATTTTAAATATAATGTTCAGACCATCATAAGCAACAACTTTTCCCAAGGAACCCAAAAAAAACTCGACCTCCCATACAAATTAGTAAAACTTTCAACCCATATTCCTTGGGAAAAGTTGTTTTGAACATTATATTTAAAATTTGCTAGGGATTTCAAAATAATTCTGTATTATCTTTTAGGCTTTAAATTAATGCTTACCTTCATACTAATATTTAAATTTAAGTTGGTAAAAAAAGTGTATATGCCATGCCATTCAAAGTATTAAGTGTACATGCCATGCCATTCAAAGAATTAAGTAGGGCAGTTTCATGCACTTATCACTGTATCCAAACTGTCATTTAAAAACGGATAGTTTAAAAGCAGTCTATTATTGTTTTTAGTCTGTCTGTTCCGACTGTTTCCGCCAAGGTTTCCGTAGGTAGCCGCCAGGTCCTACGACTAAGCATGCTTTTCAAAAAACGGAATCATTTATTTCTTCTGATAATAAAGTGATTCAACTATATAATTAATGTTATATATTTTTCTCATGTTAGTAGCTATTGTTATTATAAGAATAAATATCTTTAAAATTGATTTAAAAAACATAAACCATTCAGCTTGCAATGTCTAAAAAAACCAGAAAAACTATCACAAACATATTTTTTATTTAACTTTATGTATTAAGGGGCTTCTCTACGCCAATGTCTTCAATAAAAAAACATAACTCCGAGAAAACAAAATATATAAAAAATCCGGTTGGTTATTGTTTCAAAGGTTAATTGTAGTATTTTTATTGACTTTAATAACATGTGTTTAGTTGTAGTAACAGATAGCATATGTGCAAATAACGGCTGTTTTTAGCACTTTTGCTATCTGTTGCTACAATTAACATTTTCATAAATTTATCAGTTCTAAAAATAGACGACCTTTAAAACTACCTATACATAACCAACCGGATTTTTGATATATTTTGTTTTCTCAAAGTTATATTTTTTTATTGAAGTGGCGCTAGTGTGCAGCCAGGTGGCAAAGTATGGAAATCCTTCCGCATCGGACGCGGCGAATGATGCGAAAGGATTTCCATACTTTGCGCGTGTTTTGTATAGGTAAACCGTCGATCGCCGTCGATAAGTGTGGCCCGACCCTAAGAGTTGAACGTTCGACCACTCATCCACGGAAGCTATTTGTTCACACTTACACAATTCATATTACGAGATATTTTCAACAATAAATAGCATAACTGTTTCATTGAAGCTTTCAGATATAGCAATTTTATTTTTAGGAATATAATTAAATTCGAGTTCAACTGTAATAAGAAACTCAACTGTTATTTTAAACAAGTAAATAGCAAACTATTTAACAAATTTATCCTATACGGTACCATCATGAAGTAGCTTTGTAACGACCTCGCAGCGCCATCTATTGCAGAGGAAATGTCGAAGTTTTTGGTAATGACAAATTCATTGCAAATTCCCTTTACGGAAATATTTTGGATAGCACATTTGAATATGAGTACAATTTGGAAGTATGAACTAGAATGCAAGATATTATTTTCAATTACATCACAACAGGATTTGTTCTTTTAAGTGATTTTGTTGTTTTTATATCCTAACTGGCTATTGCGTCCCTGGAATCGGATAACTAGGAGAAGTAATGATTATATTGCACTGAACTTAAAAAAGGGGGTCAAGGCAAAGTGTCGGAAGGAAAGACCACAGCGTCGCGTGCTTTCCTGCTGGAAGCCCATACGACGAGAGTAAAGAAAGCATATAACGATCTTCTTCTTAATCTTGTAGTTTAGCGACAACAGCTGACCTCACAAACCCTCAGGTTATTGGAGTTATAGAATAAACCACACATGGCTACGGGTTATTACTACGATCATGGTTATAATGAGCTTATAATGAGTTCACCGATATTTCGAAAATGTTGAAATTATCATTGAAAATAACTGAAAATCTAAAAGCGTTCAAAGAATAAAGTCGCCAAAGGCTGATGTTAATGGCTCGTGTAAATGAATTCTTCCTTAGATAGTAGCCGAGACCAACGGCTCGTCGTGCCTTTCGAAGCACAAATTATTTTTCTTTTCGGACAATCACGTGCTCAGCCTGTACTTAATATCTTAACCAGCCTCACAAATAAAAAAAATTGAACCTGAAGCCTCCGTAATAAGAATCTTGATCACGGAGCCTGTCATTTTGATATCTTGACAACACTCCCATTTGAATAAAAAACCTTCCATATCTATCTGAACATTGCACACAAACAACACACAAATAAAAACAGCCAGCGCCAGTCGCACTTTAATGTCTTCTTTACTATTCTCTAAACCTTTCGACTAAGAGATAGAGAACACTATTGTTTTGAAAACTATTGTTTTGTTAGGGCAGCACTGTCATTGTTTATGTTACTGACAAATGTTCAGCCGCTCGGCGACAACTTTCCGGTTAATCTGAGTTGAAGTTTGGACATTAATCTGCCGGAACAAGCTTGAGGGACTGTTTTACCCTTTAGCCAATAAAGGGTCGATGAGAACCGATTCATTTTAGGTAGGTCCAACAAAAACAATTAATAATACTAAAACTCAGTTACTCAACTAAGTAACGTTTGAAAATTGATCCAAGCCTAGTGGCTAGACTTTACAAATCCTGTTAGCATCGGGCATTAAAACTTAATTTGTTTTAGTCCAAGTCATCACCTTGAATAAGATTGGCGCAAATCTTTCTGTGAGAAAAATTTAATAAACTAGTAAACTGGGATTTAACGCGAGTAGACAGCTACAAAAAATAAAATAAAACTGTACAAACACAAAAAAGAAAAAAAAATTGTTCGAAGTAAGATTTAACAAAATGTTTTTTCTACGTCATACATGTATGCTAATAACACCAAGGACAAAACAAGTTTTGTCCCTGGTTGGCTGGAAACTGGAAACTCCACAGCAGCAGCAATCAGTCAGCTCAAAGTCGCGAGCCCCTTAGTATTTATCATATCACATCACATCATATCACACTTCACACAAAAGTAAATTATAAACTAGCGTTCCGCCCGCGGCTACGCTTGCGTTGTGTAAGATTTTCTCGTGGGAATAAGGAATCTTTAAATAACTTAACCTAAGCGTTTTTTGGCTATTTAATATTTTTTTATATTCTATCTGAAATGTAATTTTATTTTTTACTTTTAAGTGAAGATAACCATATAAGGTAATTTAATTAGGAGGTTTCTATTTATTTGTTATTTTTTTTAATGTCACCTGTGAAACACATCGCTAATCCGCTCAGGTGCCCTTGTGTACTCCAGGTTAACAAGACGTTTCAGGGTGGCGGCCGCGGACACGAGATTGAAACTCTACCAACATCGGTGTTCATCATTACCGTAAAAACTTGTTGTTTTCAAGCCAAGAGTAATAAATTATATATCACATTAAGTAATCTCGTTTTCCACCGGTCATCCCTCTCCATCAGGTGAGGTTAAACTAAAGTCAAATTTAAATCTAGACTAATCTCTAAAACACGCGATATCAACGAAAAGCTTATCCAGTTCTTTTCACAAAAGTTGAAGGCCGAAGACAACATTGTCACAAAATAATTTACATTGTCTCTAAAAGGACGAATTCACTGAAAAATATCCTTTAAAACGCGTTACCTCTAAAAAGAAAGCCATCTCCTGGCAGTCGGTGATAAGAGAAAAATCTCTAGTTTATTTTCTACTTTGTAACAGAATTTCGGAGTAAAACCGACCTCTGGGGGTTTAACAATTGGACGAATAGAAAATTAGAGACGCGTCCTTTTTCTTCGACTCGCAAACTGAATTCTGCTTTGTAATTCGATTTGGTGTTTGTAGATTTTCTGTTTCGTTTGTAATCTTATAAGAGATGTTTTCTTGTTGGTGGCGTGTCTGACTCTTGCGCTGTAAGTCCCAGATTTCCCTAAAAATAAATAGTGACTTAAAACACTCAAACCAAATCAAATGATCTATGTACAAAGTGTGGGCGTAATTTACATTTTTACGATAATTATTACTACAGAAATATGTTTAAGTTTTTTGTTGTATATGATAGTTAAGTGATTTAATTTTCTTCTGCGCAGACATGTTTTGATTTCGCTTTGTGTGGTTGACACGTGAAGAAAATAAATTCAAAATACCTATATAATATTCATCTTTATTTGAGCTACGAAATTCAATAATTAATTTTCTGAGGTAAATTCTATTCGATAGATCTTCGAATTATTTAAATTCCGGGAAGAAACTATCTCCGCTCGAAGATTATTAATTCTGCTCATTCAACTTTGGTGTTCTTTAATCAAACTTCAACCGCAGGATAATTAATAACGTTCCTTAAGCCGCTTTATGTTTATACCAAATTAAAATCAAAATTGTGAGTTTTCTTATCTGTTATATAAGAAAACTAGCAGTCCGCCCGTGGCTACGCTCGCGTTATGTAAAATTTTCCCGTTAAATGTAACTTATGTGTTAATCCAGTTTACAAACTATCTCCATTCCAAATTTCATCTAAATCCGTTCAGTAATTTTTGTTTGAATGAGTAGCAAACATCCATCCATACATACAAACATTCGCTTTTATCATATCGCACACGAAACCATATACCGTCATAACTCAAAATTTTGTAGATTTGAGTTAAAACTGTACTCAAAACAAGGATTTTTTTCTGTATAAATTGGTAAAACAGTCATATTTCTAAAGAAATTATTTAGGGAGCTATGGAAGTGAATGTCATTATTGCCTGTTCCCACCTCATCGTATCCCGGCAAGGAATATCGTAGTTTCTTAGTTACTGCGCCCGCGCTGAGTGAAACGCATGTGCGGCGAGTTAGCTAATCTGATTAATACGCCGTACAGATTGAGATTTCGACAAGGTAAAACAGTTAATGTCATCATTTTTGAGTTAGGAGCATACTCCCTGTTTTTTATTTCATACCTATCATGTATTAATTTGTGTAAATACTGTATTACCTGTTTTTGTGCTTAGGATTAATCAGTACTTTTTGTATTATTTGTTTTATGACTATATAGCCACCTAGGATTTTGGGTTAGTGCGGTATAGACTTTTCATGAACTTTTATTTTGGTGTAGTAATAGTGATAGGACAGTTTCGAGTATTTTTATTTATAACTATTTTTTTTATTTATGACTAACATTAGAAAGGATTAATCTAGCAGTAAACTTTTACCTGATTGTAATGGTTATGAGTATGCTTACCATTGATCTTTCAGATCAAAATGGATTCAAGCGAAGAAACAGATGGTAGTGGTATGTCCACCCCATTGGCTTAGGCTTATTGCTGCCAAATATAGATAGTTTTTAATTACTTCAAGAGTATGCCAGCCGAAAGATGTCCACTGCTGGACAAAGGCCTCCCCCAAGGATCTCCACAACGACTGGTCCTGCGCTGCCCGCATCCAGCGGCTTCTCGCGACCTTCACCAGATCATCGGTCTAGCTTGTGGGGGGCCTACCCACGCTGCGTCTGTTGGTGCGTGGTCACCATTCGAGAACTTTTCTGCCAAAGCATTCATCGGTCCTCCGTTCAATGGCCCACTGCTTAAGTTTAGAAATTCTTTGGGCTATTTCTGATTTGATCCCGCAGGGAAACTCCGAGCATAGCCCTTTCCATTGCCTTTTGGGAGACCTTGAGCTTTTTTATGAGGCTCATTGTGAGCGATCACGTCTCTGATCCGTATGTCATCACTGGCAACACACACTTTCATCTTAAGACACTGCGGTGTTTGGGATGAAAAAATGCTACGTAGATTCCCGAAAGCTGCCTACCCGTGTTGGATTCAACGATTGACCTCTTTCTTGAAGTTGGATGTGCTAGCTGGATCGTTTGTCCGAAATAGAAATAATAGTTTTCGAGAGCAGCGTCCACAACTTTTAGTAGAGAGGGTACTACTCGGGCATTCGACATCATTTTTGTCTTATCCATGTTCATTTTAAGATCCACTTGTTGGGAGACTCTGCTGAGATGACACAGTAAGAGATCCTATAAGTTGCCTTGACCAAATCGTCAGCGATGAGTCGTTATGATCACCACCAAAAAAATCATTAAAAAAAACATTGCGACAGAAAACAGTCCTACTTGAATCCTGCCTCAGCACTTTGAATTTGAGAATTGTAAGTAGTAGCACTTTATTGCACATAAAATGAACAATATAACAATAAATGATTAAGTGCGCAACGGCGGCCTTATCGCTTGTAGCGATCTCCTGATTTGAATTGAATTTGAAGAGAGTACACTATTTGGAACTTGCGAAAAATTTTTATTCTGCTTTGTCTTGATCATTTTAAAATTACATTGATTGTACACTACATTTGCTCTACTCTTCTGAAATACAAGCTAACACCATCAAAAAGTTAAACAAAAAGACTACGAGAAAGATTACACGCAACACTGGCCAACAGTAATGCAATGTCAAACAAAACATAGTTCAAGCAAGATAAGTAAAGCCACCGTGTAGTGAAAAATGTAAATTGAATTTCAGTGCTAAGTTTCCAGGATCGGTAAAACAACAAAACTCTATGCTGAATTATGACAATTTTCATGATAATTTAGGAGGATGTTTGTTTAATTTTTGTATGATTATAGTTAACGTTTCCACATTAACCAAATTTTGATATTTAAAATTTTTCCTAAAATTGTGGTTTAAAATAAGAGTAAAAAATATGCTTCTTTTTAATCTGTGAAGTGAAGAGTAATAATTTACTAAGTTATAGTAAAAAAGGCTGATTTTGAAAAAAAAATAACTGGCCATAATTTGTTTTCATTTAATTAAATGATAATATTATACTTTTCATTCATTATCACATTTTTCATAAATATTTTATGGGTTTTTTATTTTGATTTAATAATTCCGGATGTACCGTTTGTGCTCTTGTATTCAAAAGAAAGCCGTCTCATTTGACTTAATTCATAAAAATTTGTTAGAACCTTACAATTAAAAACAATCTTTAGTGACACAATCTTAAATATATTTAAAAAAAAAACGGTCAATACAGTCACAACTACGAACATTAAAAAAAAAATTGAGTATTTAGCAACATATTTATTTATGATTTTTACTGGCTAAACTAATAAATGATGTATCAACTTTAATTTTATAAAAAAAAAAAATTATATATTTACAATACTTTTTCCTTTATAATTTTTCAAACTTTCAAATAGCGTTTATTCGAAACTTCCTTTTTTGAGTTATGACAGTACATAGTTTCAGGTGCGATATTAGTAAACTTACTTCTTCATATTCAGTGCATATGAGATGCCTAAACTTAAAGCTATGAGGCTAAAGAGAAACTCACAAGCTTCAAGGTTCATACTTAGCCTGCTATTTTCTTTTTGGATGAGTGTAGGTTTTCTACGCACAAAGCCCGCAACCTTTCTTTTACCTAACCAAACTTTACCTATTTAATTAACAGTTTAACCTAAACCAAATTTGTTCTGTAAAAAATTGGGCTGTTTATTTTACGAAACGCTTTTGGAACCTAAAGGTAAATACGATCACGAGCACTCCTCTAGAATTTTAAATGGGACTGTAGTCCGACCTAGTTTAGTTCTTTTTCAGAGTTTAATTATTTGAACAAATGACCACGCAATGTTAAATACAAAGAAGGTTTTTTAAAGCAAGGCCTGAAATAAGCGAGAGCCTTTTTAATAATACATAAAGTAGGTCGTTCAATATGAATACTGTTTGAGTAATATAATTTTTTAAATAGTAAATAGTAGTAGTGTGCTCGCTTCTGCGCAGTTTCAAGTTTTGATATCCGGCTCGGCTGAACGTAATAATGAAAAATGATTTATTTACACAATTGTGGGTAGTGTACAAAATAATCTCTGGCACTTGAATTGGTTATCCCTTACTTGTATATTAAGAGTCAGAGAGTATCGGTTTCAAAGTCTGGGAGGTATTATCAACAAAAATTTTACGTACGAACAAACATAATTAGTATAAAAAACTTTGCTACAAATCAACTTCCTAGTTTTTAACCTTTCAACCACTCGAAAAGAAAGAAGATCTAACTAGTATTTTTTTATTTCCTTGTGTCTTGCAAGTAAAAGAGAAGAAATTGTTTTATTTTACCACGAAATACTCGTTAGCACATTTAAGAATCTTCAGACAGCTCCCAGATTGTTTTCGCTTTCCAGCTGTCAGTGCAAATATTGTCGAGAAAGGCGAGAATTATTTCAAAGGGAACGGTTGAGTATTAATTGTTTGTTTACGTTAAAATTAATGAACACTTTACTGGAGTGGGGTTGTTTGACGACGACTGTACTTTTCTGCGCGACGACGTTTTTAATGTGAAATACAAAGCGGCGATTAAATTTACAGAAATTATTGAGTCATTATTTACTACCTTTCTCTCCACAAATGTGTAGTGACGGCTCCGTAGGCCAGGTGGTAGTGTATCTGCCTCTGACGCACAGGGTCGCGGGTTCGAATCGCGCCCAGGGCAAACATTTGTGTGATAAGCACTTGTGTTTGCCTTGTGTCTAGTTATTGTTTATCTATACACCGTGAAATTGTTGTCGTTTTGTTCCCGAAGTGTGGTGTTTAGGTATCGATAATATAATCAAATGCAAGTGTCAGAAAAAATCTAGCTCTTAAATTCAAAATAAAAAAAAATAAGAAAAAATAATAAAGAACTCGAAGCTGTGAACACAAATAGTAGCACTGCAGCCGCGTAAATTCATTTATGAAACCCCCCGCACGCCCCGCCGCTATTAGCGGCTACCCTTTGGCGCAAAATGCGCCGCCGCCGCCGCCTCCGCACGCGCACTTTTCGACGCACACATTTCGACGCACATATCTACAAAATACTCCCCTCCCTCTCACGTCCGCAGCCCGTTGTCGCCCTGGCACGTGCGCTGCACAAAGCCTAGCGCCACCCCCTACCTACCCCTCTCTTTCAGTGTCAATCGATCGATCACTAGGGGCGCGCGCGCTGAAAAAATGTCTCGCAATTACGTCTGCTCTAACGTGGAGTACGATAATTTAGTGCGTCGAGCCCAAGTTTGCATACATACAGCACAATGGCCAACATTTTGAACAATTAATGCGATATCGCGATGTGTAAGTAGTGTTGGATGGATCATACGTGCCTGCCACAGATACTGGACGTTCGCGGTCATTCTGTGTCAAAATAAAGTGCGAACATGTTAGTAAGTGTATGGACACATACCTACTGGAAAATTACAGTAAGTTATTCCTAAATAATTTGTAAATTAAATAAATAAATATGTGGGGACATCTTCACACACGGCCATCTGATCCCAAGCTTGTACTATGGGTACCAGACAGCTGATATACATTACATAAATAGATAAATACATACATATATAGATAAACAACAACCAGACGTGTGGGGACACGCAAAATAGGCGCATCAGACGTCGTCAGTTTGCGGAAACCAGCCCGTCATACCATAGCAAGGTCAATGACCGACACGATGATCGTAAGGTAGCCTTGACAACGTTGTCTTAACTCAACTAAGAAAATTTTGTCCGTGTTCCACCGAGAACCCGGAACGCGGTCTTTCTACCGCTGCTCGGCTATGAAAGCGCATGGTATGTTATGAACGTTTTATTTTGGTAGAAGAATCTCCGCGAGGATTCCGTGCATTGCGCATTGCTCTAGGTATAATCATAAAAAAAGTCTTTTAAAACGCAATGTACATTGTTCTCGCAGAGATTTTCGCAAAAATGTTAAGCAGCCTACCTCAATAAGACTTGTAAGATTATTCTTAGTTTGGTAGTGTAAGACCCGGTTTCCATCAAAGCGGAGAGGAGAGGAGATGTGTTTGAATAACCAAACAAATCTCGTCTCCTCTCCGCTTTGGTGGAAACCGGGCTTTGGAGGGGGAGAGGTGTGTAATTTTGGTATGTTGGTTGGTTGAAACTTTTACATGGACAACGCAACACCTGATTATCTGACAAGGTTATTCTGTGTAGGTGCTTCGGTTTGTGTGATTGCTTCCGAATGTAGGCGGATGTACAGTAGTTTAGTAGGGGTGGTTATCGAATTGCGAGTGTCTAGCCTCATGTGATGGCTACTGGTAGAAAGCGCGCGCGCGCGGCGACACGGCCGGCGCGGCGGGGGGTGCGGGAGCGTGTGGTAGCGAGGGAGGAGAGGTGCGGGAAGTAGCGGCCGCGGGTTGCGCTCGAGTTTCGTATGAATGGGCGTAACGTTAGTTACACTTAACTACAATTTTAACTCACTTTTCTGAACTCACTTTTCACTTTTTTATTTCTTTTATTTTGAGCTAGAATTTTTATGACATTTGTATTTGATTAATATAATAAGGAAATAATCGATACCTTAACGCCACACTTCGCGAGCAAAACGATAACAATTTCACGGTGTATAAGTATTGATTTATCTATTTATGTAATGTATATCAGCTGTCTGGTACCCATAGTACAAGCTCTGCTTAGTTTGGGATCAGATGGCCGTGTGTGAAGATGTCCCATCATTTTTGGTATTAGTATTTTTAGTAGTATCCAAACAATTGGGTGTGTAAGATAGCTGAATCGCCTTATTCAAAATTTTGTTGGGTTTAGTAGGTAATATCGAAAGTTGCTGCCTCTAGGCACCGAAAACAATGGTATTTAAATGAAAATTGTCCTTTTTTATCTGTGTTTGTTTGAGCTTTGAAAAAATTTTTTTCTCCTTTTCTTTTATTTATACAGATCCATGTCCTTTTTAGGGTTCCGTATTAAAAACGAACCCTTATAGTTTCGGTCTGTCCGTCTGTCTGTCCGTCCGTCTGTCTGTCTGTCTGTCCGCGGCTTAGCTCAGAGACTCTTAGTACCAGAAGGCTGTAATTTGGCATGGATATACATATGAATCATGCCGACAAAGCTAAAGAATAAAATCTTAAAAAAATCTTTTTTTTTGGGTTCCTCTGGTACACGTCAAGTGGGGGTTATTTTTTAAATTCACGATTACCTTATGGTGTGAGGTATCGTTGGATAGGGTTTAAAAAAATAATGGGGGTTTGCTAAAACCATTTTCGATGCTAGTTTACGTTTCAGAAATATTTTAAGTGCTTATTTTTGTCAGAGTCAAGTTCCCCCCCCCCCCCACCAGCGAAACCGTTGTATTTGGAAATGTGAAAAAAATGACGGTAGTAATGTATATGATGAATTTAAAAGGAAAACTATCAACATCATGTAGGCTTTACAGGTTAACGAATAAAATACCAACTTTAAAATGTACTTGCGCTAAGTAAGAAATTCAGTACAAGTATCATAGAAAATGACTTGATGGAGTCCGTCTATGTACCTACATTAAATTAGTAAATTAAAGTAGGTATTAAAACAGTAAAAAGATTGCGAAAAAAAAATCATAACATCATTTACTAAAATAATTTCATAACCTATTTACCAGTCAGTTTTAAATATGTAACAATCGCGAGTTGCCAATGGAACATTCGAATAAAATTATTTTGAATTACGAATAAAGCGCGCCGCGCCGCGGAGCTTATGGCCCTGCGGGGCTTGCGCGCGGGGAGTCGATGTAACAAATAGAGCGGCAGCCGCGCGCGCTCATTAGCGCGAGCGACTGGATGCTGTTCGGATGTGCCTCGAAATCCTACCTATTAGATTGCAATTATTAGCACTTTGAATATTCAAACTTTTTGATTATTTTTGTTAGAATTAAGTATACTAACATATGAAAGACTTGAAATTACAATACTATTTCTTTTTCAATTCCAGTTAGATATTCCATAAACTATTATAATTTTATTTAGCAATTACGTCTAGCCTACTTTTATTTCCAAAAACTTAGTTCTCAGCGGAGCAATTTTCATTCGTAGTACTTACATAATATTGTAGATAAAATTAAATATAGGTACTACCTATATAATAGGTTATAGGTACGTTTCTTTTTAAGTTTCTCTTTAGCTATTCTTTTGTTAGGCAACTACGAACCCTACATTTTGCGTGGTCCGACACGTGCTTGGCCAGTTATTTTACTCTATAGTATGGTTAGAATATTGTGCAATTTAGATTTTGTCACTGGATGCGACGTTATGGTACTTGATGTAAACGAAATAATTCAATGACAACACAACGGGCTTCTTCTTCTTTGCTTCACATGTACCCACACCTTGGACAAATTAGCCCAAGACCCACACACTACAAACACGTATTATAAAATTAAACTCAGGTATTCCAAAACACCAAGATTTATTGCTAGCTTGTCAACTAATTGCACTTATTTAGACTATAACTAATAATAGATATATATTAATTATTACTATTAACAAACAAAAGCTTCAACTGAATACTGCAAGATGGCTGGTATGAGTTAAGACCACAAACCTCAAGCGTCGACAACGAACTGTCCGCTTCCGCGCCAGACAAGCACGTCCCAAAAACTCATTCTCGCCACAATTCTGAGCGGCAACCCTGCTAAGCCGTGATTGGCCCGTTTCAATGATTGGTCCTCCACCGACCAATAATTGAGCAGCGAGTGTTGCCATTTCATCAACGATTGGTCCACCACCGACCAACAATTGGGCAGCAAGTGTTGCCATATCATCAATAATTGGTCCACTACCGACCAACAATTGAGCAGTGTTCCCAAAATACAAGTAAATTTTAAAAATCACGACACACGTATACACTTTTTCGTTAGAGACCTACCTTCGGTCACAAAACATTGCAAATTCTACATAATTGCGTAGGTTGATTAGGCGTACAATGTTAATATTATGCTTGTTTTTATTACATCTAGACGATGTAGTAATCTTGCCGTGTCTATTTGGGCTCTCCGTGCAAGGTTAATGTGGTCACCAGTGTATACCCCGTGGGGCTCGGCAAGTAATTCTCTACGTATGCTATACTCTATGGTATGCTATACGGCACGATAACAGAAAAGGTCTCTTGAAAACTTAGCAAAGGAATATCATTCTCTCAGCATAAAAAAGTTATGACATTTGCTAATTACCGATCGTTGTTGTTGTAGTACTAATCTACCGTTTGAAGTGCGATTCAAACTCGAACTTAATGTCACTAAACTCGACGTTACCGGAACTCGATGTAAACGAAATAACTCAATGACATATAATGAGTATATTCATACACGAAACGACAAAAAGTTTTCCCAACTTTTCTTAACTAAACAAAGCACAAAACAAAACATTAAGGTACAAATTCTAGGTACTTAATTGCGTCAGTGCAATGTTAATATTATTCTTGTATCTATACGATGTAGTAATCTTGCCGTGTCTATTTGGACTCTCCGCGCATGGCACCTCAGCCCCTTTGAGGATCTCTGGGAATGTTAATGCGGTCACCAATGTTTACCCCGTGGGGCGCGGTAAGTAATTCCGAGAGGCAGCTTGATTAACGTATAAAATACTAGATACAGCGATAGTGGTCTGAAACTAGCGGTTTTTGGTTGCTAATCAGGATTGATTATGTTTGTGATTGGGAAAAAGAGCGCTAAATAGAATAATGCTTACTATAACTAGGTTATTATCAATAAAATAGGGAACTATAAGATCTTTTATCTGCCAGTGTTCAGTATATAAGAATTTCTGTAGGTGACTGTTTGTTCCTGAATAAACAAAAACAAAAAATAAAAGTAAAATAAAAATAATGGTCTGAAACGGTGAAATTATCAGGAGATTTTAGTAAATAAAATTACTTATTTATTTGGTGGGAACGTATAAAAACTGTTGTTGATGATGAAGATAATTTATTAAGTCAACCATATCATTGAATATTATATATAAATGGTTGCCACACTGTTTATGAAATCAATTTATTCTTATTTTGTTTTTACTTTAAAGAATAGGAGTTATACGAATTTTTATCTGTAGAGTCCTGAACTATATGCGTACTTACATAGCTTTATTTAGTTTGATATCTTGACATTCAGTACTGCAACTGAAACGTGTGCGACAGCATCACTGCTCCTTTTCAAAAATCAAAAAGTTGTCGATCGTTATTTTAAATTAAGAGCGTAGAAGTTATTGTAAGCTTATTTCTTGACCCACGCAGCAACCTGCCCAAGGTGACAGCCGCAATGGTCGGAGGCTCAACCACTCGAAGGCCCGCGTTCCTTTGTCAATTTATTATGTCCAGCGCCCGCGTCTCCATTTAGGAGCCATTGTTGACACAGTAATTAATTTCTGTAACATCCACTACAAAAGGTCATTTTAATTTGACAAAAGGCTTCGTGTTTTGTTTATTATTCGTTATGGTTTGTGACTTGTTTTGAATTCTAATTAGTTAATACATAACGTTTATTTATTTTAAGGATTGTTTGTTATGGCCTTACAATCATCATACATAATTACTGATCTTAAACGTTGTTTGTCGAGTTTTTATTTTTATTGTATTAAACTAATTTTAAAGGTAGACGGATGACTTGGTGAAGGTTGCTGGGTGCCGGTGGATACAAGTAGCGTAGGCCCGTTCACTTTGGAAACCTATAGGGGAGGCCTATCTTTAGCAGTGGACGTCTTCCGGCTGAGATGGTAATGATGATGAAACATTAGTTATAATTTCAACTTTACACAAAACATTACTAAGTAAATATTTATGGAGTTGTAGTACTATTTTACCGTTTAAATTGCGATCAAAACGCAGCAATATGTTTCAAACTTTACATTTCTTATATGATGTATTACCTAAAAGTAAGGCTTGGCTACCAAACCAACGTACTTATCAGTAATTTAAAGATCGAACTTAAAAATATATACTGTTTATTGGACTATTACAAAAAGCAGCACAGGTAAAACAAGGTTTCTAAGAAAATAATATTCGTAAAAACAATAATGAACAAATTATAAATATCAATAATTTTGTGAGTGCTTGTTTAGAATTTCGACAAGTTCAATTAATTTTGGCTATAGAAGTTTTCGAGTTGGCTGTTTTCTCATGAATTCTTAAACACTGGTAAACTTTGCTTCCCAATAATGTTTTGGAATTTTTAATGTTCTTGTTCTCATTAATATTTAACAATTTCTTTGGTTTGTTGTTTCATGTTCCAATTATACGTTTACAGTGGTTACTAAGGGAGAAAAAAGTCACTTTCTTTTAGGGTCATTGATGGGTTCGGTGTGTGGGCTATTATGATTCAGTTCTCCTGTACTAAAGTATTGCTCACTCTATTAAGAACACGATTTTGAAGTTACAACGTGTGAATGTATTTTTTTTTTAAGTTGTAAAAAGTACCTTTTCTGTACTTTGTAATCAACTATCAGAGGGCAACGCAGCCTGCCCGGAATCGAATAATTCATTTAACATCACGTTATGGTGACGTCGAGTCCGGTGACGTCGAGTTTCATTCCGGTAGCGTCTGATATTATTCAACCAGGAGGCTATCCTAATGCAAGTTTTGTTGATCTTTGACTATTTTTTCAGGATTCTTCATTGTGTTGTGGACGCGGTGTTGATACGAACACTAGTTGGTACGAGGTGGCATTCGAACCAACATCACCTCTCTTGGCAACTGCTATACTTGATACCATACACCGCTCAGTTTTGGTTGTATTCTATTCATTAATGAAATATCAAAAATAACATATTCTTATATTTAACTAAACTCAAACTTAGAGAAAATTTCGCTAAAATTATTTCGCTGAGAACTACTAAGGTCGCACATATCAAATACTAATTAAATTAACTTGAGATGAAAACTTCAAACTAAGCTTAAACTTGAAGTCTAGATTCTTGCTCCACTTAGTATAAGTCGTAACTACTTTGAGAAAATTAGATTAAGTTTTGGTTGTGTTTGATCTGTACTCAAATTAAAAGTTTCTTCAACATAAATATTTGGATATATTTTTACTTTTTACACACGGTTATTTTATCAAGATTAAAAAAGGCCTAGGCCTTAATAATCTCGAAGGTCTTATTTCCACGAGAAAATCTTCAATGTTACAGAACTATTTCTGTAACACTGACAAAATAAAAAGTAAGTGATACCTTGCAGGCAGAATATTATATTCATAAACCAGCTGTCCGCCCGCATTGTGTAAGATTTTCTCGTGGAAATAAGACCTTTTTCCTTAAAAATATTATAATGTGATAATCTAAACTGTAACTCGAGAGCAATGAATCCGAGTCATTTGAAGATAGGTAGATACAGTGACAAATACATTTTATTGAAAGTAAAAATAACTGCGCTCGCAGGCTGAGGAGTGGTTGTGGACTGAGTAACTGTTGACCCCGGAAATAATATAGAATAGGAACATAAATATCAATATTAATATTTCACTAAGCGAGCATTCTTTTACCGAGATTTTTACTTGACCCGGATTCTTTGCTCTTGAGTGTATCTGCATTCCAAATTTAATCCAAATCTGTTCAGTAATTTAGACATCCAAACATTTAAACATACTTTCACATTTATAATATTAATGTATTTTGTGTGATGTGTTGGTAACAAAATGTTATTATTATTTATTTTTATCAGTAGGTTTCTATTTTGGGTCTACATTTCAAATTCCTTGCTCTTTTTGTATGAGAATCATGGTGTTTTATATACCATTTCTACTGAGTAGGCTCGAGCCCTTCGGTGGGAACGTTAAATGAGCTGCTGAAGATAATCTTTTATTTTGCCTTGAGTAATAGGTAAAAGAGCGATACAGAATCAATTTGCACGAAGCACGTAGCAGTCCGCTTGCAACGTCAGCGCGACACGTAGCAGCTAATACCGTGGCAATTGCTACGCCGTAGCATGTTCTACGCCGCGCTACACGCGAGATTATCCGCTGGTTGGCTAGTGTTATTTTCACTTGAGCTTTTGTTAGAGGGGTTTTATTTCTTTTGTACTCATAATAGAAGCGCTTTGTTTGAAATTTGATATCGTCTGTGGTGGTTTAAGTTTTCTTTTGTTTTCTTTTTATTTTAGGTTCTATTTTCGTAGGTATTTAATTTATGGTTTTTAAAATGTAAAATATAATAAGTAATTGTATGGTTATAAAAATGGTCTGTGAAGTATAAGAATTCACTTTCCACTTAGAATTTGACATGAAGAATAAATCAATCCTAACCCCATCACACAGTCTTGGAACCCTTTCAAGCGCCAATTTAGAAAATCCCTAAAAGAAGCAAGTCACACATAAAACCAACCCAGAGGAAATTGTGTCGAATCATTTCTTCTAATGCTTTCGACACTGTCAACACAGTATCTTTTCTTATTTTCTTTTCGATTTCGTCCCTTCCCCTTGGTCAATCTAAAATTCTTGAATATTATGCGTAGAGGCCCAAAAAAGGGCCTTACACACTCCATTAGGGCCTGATTTATTACTAACCCACTAAAAGGGTCCCTCAAGGAGCGATCCTTGGTCCCTTTCTATATGTATCACTTACATTAGCCATATGGAAATTTGGGGTCGAAATATTATTTGCTTTGATGATTTACGTACATTGTATTGCTTTTAGAGCTGTATTGATTACATGAAATAAGATTTATTATCCGATAAGATCTAAACCGTGTAATCCAATATACGAGGCTGTATTTTCAGTAACCGGAAATGCTTATTTTCTTTGATAAGTTTTTACAACCTTTTTCCTTATTTGCTCTCACCATTATTTGTCAGTGTCGTAATAGCCTGGAAATTGCCCGCAAGCTTATTCATTCAGTAATGCGTCAATAATCATGTTAAAATTATTATTTGTATTCTTTCAATCGAATCATATAAAATCAAAGAAAGTTTGTTTGTAAAGAAAATAAAACTGCAACATCATATTGATTAAAATTTATCCAACCAATTAGTAAATTTACCAATAATATTAACCAATTAGGCCATATTTTTTTTAACTTAAGTATGGTGGTACATTGCTCAAAATGATCTACCTATCTCATTTTCCAGGCATCTTACATCTCCTCTTCTTCGTCCTAGCGTTTTCCCGGCCTAGTGCTGGGGTCCGCTTTCCTACTGAATCATACATATTTGAAAAATTAATTTTGTTTTTAAAAGAAATTGTTTAATTTAATTAAGGTAATTAAGGTAATCTTGATTTCTGAAACATGTCGTTGTAATTTATTTTTGATGAAGTAACAAAGTTGATGAAAGTTCGTGGGTTAATTAAGCAAACCTGCAAGCAGTAATATTCGGGTACCGGTATTGAAGTTTACTGTTACACACAGAATTAACATCGTTATAGTAAGAGAACATAGAAGCGAAGATGGTGGATGTGCCTTTGAAACTGAAAATAATAGGTATATAATATTGATTTATGATAGACACGCATAGTGACCGGAAATTGCAGATTGTTTTTAAATAGATATTAACTGGAAGATATTACGTAATTTAAAAAAGTTTCGAGTTATAAGCGTTGGAGTAAGAATAGCCCATACTTATAAAAAGTATAAAAATATAAAAGTGTAAAAAATACTTGGGTTTTATGTATTTAGTAGTATGAAGGTTAAGACGTTGATGATGATGATGATGAATGGCTTGATATACGCTTCCACTTATAGATAGTCTTTATCAACATGGGACATTAATGGGCTGCTCGTTTGTCTTTGTTTAGTTTCAAGTATTCAAACTATAAAACCTAATTAAGTTAAAAGTTGCATTTTGTCGATACCAAAAATATAGCAGTTTTTGTTTTCCGGCCGTATTGAGTTACCAAACTACAGAAATGGAAGAGTCGCACCACTTTTATTACCAAGCGAGACCTTTTAGGCTCAGCCTTTTAATCGCCTGTTACTGGGAAAAGTGTATGCCATTTCTACCAGTGACATGTTCCAACTTCTATGGGTGTAATACATGCTAATGTTTAATCCAATATAGAGAAGTTAATTATCATGAACACACAAAACAGTGTTCTGTTTTATAGAATGAAAGTCGAAGTTGTAGTGAGGTAATGAGGTTAGCAAACTATAATTATTATAATCAACAATTTCTAAAGCTCAGGTAGATTTTGATGAAGTAGGTAGGTATTTCTTTATAGCAAAATAAATCATCTTCGTCATCATCCTATTACCCACCAAGTTGCTCGAGCCTACCCTGAATTATGGCGGTTGGGCCGTATTTGACTACACTGGCCCAGATCAACTTCAAAGTCAAAGTCAAAATTATTTATTTCCATAGGATGTTATTACATCACTTAGATCCGTCTTTACATTTTTTTGGGTGAGTTCACTAACACAATGGCAGAATCTGTGGAGAAGAGCTCACCGAAGAAACTCCACAGTCGTCGCATCTTTTGCGTTTCCTTTTTTAAATAAAATATTGTCAATCACAAAATTAATCTTATACTTTAAACGAGCAATTCTTGTATATACCTATATACCTATATGCTGCTAGGCTGCTACGATTTCGATGAAATTTAATATATAGGGGGTCTCGAGGGCGATAAATCGATCTAGTTAGCTTTTGTTTTTGGTAAAACAGGATTTCCCCATGTTTTCGGGCTTAAAAGAATTTGTACGCCATATCATTAAAAGAGAAGGTTAATTTCACCGCTATCCATAACGACGCAGTGGCTCTGTTGGGGAACCGGGAGGCAATGAAACCGAAGGTCAGACGATCGAATCCACATAAATGTACTTTCTTATTTTTTTGTTCATGTTTCTTTTTTTGTTTGTTTTTAACTTTTTAATTCTTTTATTTAGTTATTTAAATACAAAAATGACAAAAATAAAAATTTCTTATTTAGTACCTTATTTTTTCGTGGTCTTAATTTTTTCCAACAGATAGAGCAATTTCATTTCATTTCATTTCAATTTTTATAGGTATGTTTTTTTATTTATTACTTACCGTCGTCATCGTTGTTATTACTTATTTTTTCATTTACTTACATAGTTCAATTAAAATACCTTTACAGAAAACCACTTCGTTTTTCTTACACCGAAAGTTCTGCAACAGATGGCACTACAACTCACATAGTGACGAAATTTTCTTCTAAAAAAGCATTTAAAAGTATTTTCTGTTATTTTTTCAGATATGTAACACAGAAATGGAAAATGCTATTTTATCGACGGAGACGTTATTTAATCGACGCAACCTCAACAAATTCAATTTTATATTACTACTAGCGCTGCCTTTACCACTGTTAGGCATGGGAATAATAATTTATTTTCCTTTCTGAATTCTATCCAAATTCCGATCCTAAGTTATTGTGAATGCAGGGAAATCTATTTTTACTAAAAATTAAACCTAGCTAGATCGATTTATCGCTCCCGAAACCCCATTTAATGCTAAATTTCATCGAAATTATCCACGCAACCTCAATAAATGCAAATTTATTTTACTACTAGCGCCGCCTTTACCACTGTATCTGTGAAGTGGCCAAAATTGGAACAACTGCTAATAAGTTGGTAGGTTAGTTGGTATGGGAATAATTTATTTTCCTATAATAATCCTTTCTGAATCCTATCCAAAGTCCCATCCTATTATTTTATAATACATAATATATTCTTTTCCTCGTTTTACTCGGGCCATCTGATGGAAAACTTTCAGACCACCAAAAATTTTATCAGAAATTTTCTTTCATTTTTGTATTTAAATAACTAAATGAAAGAATAAAAAACATATAAAAAAAGAAACAAACGAGAAAAGAACAAAGAAATAAAAAATATATATTTCTCGAGATTCAAACTGCAAACTCGTGGTGTCCCGACTGAGCCAAAATTACCTTTCTATTTCAATGATATCGCGTATCAATTCTTTTAAGCCTGAAAATACGGGGAAATCTATTTTATAAGCTAGATCGATTTATTGCCCCCGAAACTAAATTGCGAAATCGTTGCAGCCGTACGTTTCCGAGATCCTTATTATTCTTACCTTGCTCGTTTAAAGTATAAGAGTGGTGCTACTATGTCTAGCCGCGTGTACTTTCTTCTGAACGTATGAAGTAAGTAGAGTTTATCGAAATGCGTAGGTGTCTTACAAAAAAAATAAACGAGCTAAGCTCGGTCAACCAGGTACTGCTTATTATATATCGAAAAAGCCTGCTACTCAAACAATCTATTCCCATGGACATCTGTCCTCACACAACCTTTGAATTTCTTTGCAAGAACGTGCAGGTTTCATCAAGATACTTTTTTTCACGATAAAAAATATAATAAAATTAAATTACTGAGCATTATGTTGTCTATTTTAAACATTGTTAAATAAAAAACAGATACGAGAAGCACTAAACAAAAACCAGCTTATTATATTTTAAGGTTTCTTTATTATGGAATTTAATTGTGAAACTTTGTTATGGAAAACTTACTAGGTACAAACAATTGACAAAATTGAAATAAAATATTTGAAGTCAACAAGAAACTCAATTTTATTTGAAATACTTTAATTTCTATCTTTTTCGAATGAAGCTGAAGAAATCTTATAATCCTATAAATATTAGGATTATAACCTATGTAATGTTTTTTAATTAGGAAATGTAGGAACTACTAACACCTTCGGCCACAAAAACGGTTGCCCTATAGAAAGAATAACAACTAATAATGCATAAATGAAATGATTGTTTTTGATTGTTTGACTATAATAGCGTTCATTCAAAGTATTTTGTATGCTGATAATAGACGTGTTTTATTCTATTAAAATTCAATTCAATTCAATTCAATTCATTTATTGCTTTCATGTACATAAAATAATAATTGCAGGTGTTACATTGTCATTGGTTGTAAGTGGATACATGAAACCCTTCAATGGGCATTGCAATACAAGTGAAGTGACATGGCATGCAATTATGATACTATAGTAATGTTAGTCAATTTATACAAAATTAAATTATCAATAAAAACAATATCAAGTCTAATTTTTAATAATGGTAAGTATATATAATTATGTCATTTTTAAAATCGTCAAAAGGTTAGGTTAAGGGTTAAAGATTAACTATACTTATGTATTTATTGCATCATTTCAGTTCGTCACAAAAAAAATCGTCAATGGAGTAGTAGCATTTGCTCTGTAAAAAATTCTTTAACAGTCGGTAATAAGGTTTGTCTTTGATTTCGGTCTTAATATGCTGGGGGATTTTATTGTAAATTTTTATTGCAGTATAATCGGGGCCCTTTCTAAAAATTTGCATATTGCCTTTGGGTAGCTCAAGAAGGTGCCTACGTCTGGCACTTGGCACATTAAAATTTAATAAGAAAAGCACATGAAAAATATTGTTAATTTAGACTAACAATAAGAATGAATTTAATGTCACAGTATGTTTACGTAATATCATGAACATTATTTAAGAAGTTCAATCACGAAAACAAGAAATGAGAGCATCTGCTGTGGTGGTGGGGATCAAACCCGCGCGTCTCCCGGACGGGTGACAACGGTCCTAACTACTAGACCATCGACGCTCTCGATTAAATTAAGAGCATCGCGTCGGTGGTTTAATGTTATGTTCTTACAATTCTTTGTTGTGTAAGTAAACAGATTTATAGTTTATTTTTCTATCTGCAGTCTCATTCAAACATGTCCCTCTTGAAATAAAATAACGATACCACTGCTCAGCTATTTAAAAATTAAACCATTTTGAGCTTATTAAAACTGCTGTAGAAGACAATCTATTCACTAGGACATTTTAAACTGCTTTTCTTATTCTTGCAAGTTGCACCGTATGCTTTCAAACATATATTACGTCTCAAGTGGCTGAAATAGGCTATATTTTACAGATATTCAAATTTTGCTCTTTGGCCATAATTTCAAAAACTTGTTCCACTACGGGCATAATATGTGCAATATTTCTTACAACTTCGCAACGCTCGCATAATGTTATGGTAACAACAGAACTAAGAGCGTTAGAGAATCTTCCTACTCTCCATGCTTATATGAGAGTTCAAACTATTGTAAAGTACCAGGTTTAAAAACTTTAAGTTTCTAAGATTCTTACTTGTACTGGAGTACAGATTTAACATGCGTGTGAGTCTTTGTTAATCCAGTATAGGTACCTATATAATATACTCGTATTTCCAAAAAGGAACAAATTTTTCCGAGTGTTTTAAGTCTTTAATGGGTATAACAAATCTGATGATGCCAACAACAACTACATGTTAATAACAGTAAAAATGTAAAAACCATTCAAAAAAAAAAACTTTCTAGTTTCTAATAAACAATACATTTTTAAAAAAGTGCAGCAGTTACGAATCCTGTGAAGTTTCTTCCGGCCATTCTTCTCCACAGTGAGCGTACTCTTGTAGTGAACGTGCCTAGTACCTACTTCTTCATTGACGTCGAAAAATGATTTTGTTAAATCTTACTTCGAATAAAAACATTTTTATCTTTATCTTTAGGTGAAAGTAAAAAGTAAAATCATAGGCGAAAATAACTGTGAAAATTTAATAAAATCTCAGGAGAATTATTGACAAATAGATAAGTTTTAAATTTAAATTAATAATAAAATAATTAAGTTGTACTCTTTATGATCCTAAAATACATCCTTAATTAATTCACACTTGAATAATTTCCTAACTGAATTCCTAAAAATCTTCAACTAGTTTCGAGTTCTTGTTCAAAGTAAGTTTCCAGTAACAGTTATAATTGCTTACGATTGAGAAAACGAGACGAGAAAACCAAGGAGAACTTTGCAGAGCACAATTATTTTGAAAATAAAATTAACTATATTTTATTTTTAATAACTGAATATAATATCTTCATTAAGAGGCTCGAATGGCCACAACAACGTGAATATTTTGCAAACATTTGCAGGTATCCTTAAAAATATCAATTTACTACAAAATCATTTAATAAACGCACCTTCCTACCGATATTATTAATTACGAGCATGTTAGGCTAGTCATTGATTTACGGATCATTATAAAAAAGGCAACATGTATCGTGTTGAAAGGCTTAGATGCAAAAACCAAGTCGGAGTCATGAACTTATATTAGGGATTAACGATTTTTAATCTTCGATCTCAAGTGATCCGAAAGTTGGTACAATCACTAACAAAATGTACAATTTACTTTAAAGAAGAAAGGCTATAGAAATTCCTCTGAGATCGTATCTTTTCTTCTTTTACTGACCAAAAGAAACTTTAACTTCTATTTTGAGCGCTGATCGCTTCCAAATCCGACGCGGGATCTATCTTGTGGAAGCGAGCGACAGTAATCGGCTTGCGAGGATTCCTTCTCCCTAATTCTATAAGTGTCTAGCTTCTCGACGCAAATCTTAGGATTTACAGCGAAGACGATTCTAAATTGACACTTTGTTACAGCTCTTTACAATTTTATACACAGTAGTTAATGGCGTCAAAATAATTGGCAGTAACATCTTGTTTATAATATGTATATGTATGTTTGATTTTATTAAACTTCTTTTACACATACTCGTATTAGTTGGTTCCAGGCAAATAAAGGCCATTTAATTTTGCTGCGAGTGAAGTAGTATGATAGATAGATAGATAGATAAAAAGTCTATTTATCAATGCAGTACAAACTCATAAAATGAATAACAAATAACAAAATTAGGTAGAACAATAACAAAATAGTAGATCGTTACTCATCATCATCATCATCATTTCAGCCCGTTAAAGTCCACTGCTGAACATAGGCCCCTGCAATCGCACTCCAGCGCGACCCTTATGGCTGGTTTACACGTATTAAGTTGTTTAGTAGTTAACTAAATTTTAAATTAATTTTAAGCAACTCATTGCGTGTAAACAGCGAATTTAGTAGTAAGTTGCAAGTTAAAATTTAGTGTGCAAGTAAACAAGTAGATTAGAACTTATTCTATTTTTCGAGTAAGTTGGTGGGCGTGGCCTATCACTTGACACGTTTGGAAAGGCGCGATTTAGTTAATTTTAAGTTAAATGCGAAGTGCGAAGTTAAGTGCGAGTGTTTTATGTTTATTTTTTGGATATATTTTAATATATATTATTATATAGGTATAAAAACATTAATGATTAATATATTATTAATATTAAATATTAATCATTAAAATATATATATATATAATATAAAAAATAAATAATAATATAATATTAATTATATAAAAATAAATATTTTATTATACTTTATTATTTTATTTATTATATTTATTACAGATTTGAATTCGCTGTTGATCGTCCATCTTGGGCTAACTAAAGAGCTTAACAACTAAAATGACGTGTAAACACTTACTTAAAATTTAGTCGCTTAAAATTTAGTTAAAATTTAGTTGCTACTTGACAACTTAATAAGTGTAAACCAGCCATTAGATCCTTACTATGCTTTATTATTCCTAACTAAGCAAAATAAATATATTCTATTCTATTCTATTATAGCTTTGTCAATGACAGAGAAGAATAGACCTTACAACCTGGAAGATCTAAGTTACGGGGTTAAGTAAAACTTCAGCCGTTTAAATTTGGTGTAACTATATAATACAAACCTTTTATGTTATTCATAATTCATAAAATAACTTTACGACTCGCTTTTATAAAATGTTTGCGTAAACTTACATTTTATATTTCCGAACCTCGTAGATTTTATGATATGGAAAGTAGGCTTGAGTTGGATACAAATACATAGATAAATAAGTTTAGATAGAGTTAAATTACTGAGTAAAAAAAATATGCGAGAAATAGACATATCGTCGGCCTAATCACAATGCGTAACTCTTCTGGTTGAAACGGGAGCAAGTAAAAACTGTTTAATTTTACTATGGCAGCCGGGAGATACGCGGTTTTATTATTAGCAACAAATTAGCGATATTTTTGTGTGACATACGATGTACTCCAACAGATAGGCTTCTTGTCAGTGGTATAGTGGCCGGTAGAAGAAATTTTTATTAAACAATAGAAGTAAAATTGACCTTTAAGCAATAGCGTGTGATGCATGCTAATTTTAGACCTGCTTTAGACCTGGTCTAATTGTGTTTTTTTAATGGGTAAAACTCGCGAGGGTTTAAAAGTATTATTTATGCATGCTAGTGTATAAAATTAGGACTGCGTAAAATATTTAAGAATATACCTGCCAAAGCCCAGTTTGTTTTAATAAATGCGAAATACCATACCACACGTAGGCCAAAACAAACAGAACTCTTCCTCGTACATCAAATCGCTGCCAAAAAACTTATCTCATAGCAAACACGTCAATATACTGTTATTTATCTCTTTTGTGTGTCGACTCCACTTTGCGCGATTAAATAACGGTTACCCAGGGATTTACAAGAAATACGTCTTTTGTTTTTCATGTAAATTATTTTTTGTAGTTAAAAATACGTGGAATCTTATACTTTATACGAACAATTCTAAGAAATAAGAATCTCGGAAACGGCTGCAACGATTCCGATCAAATTTAGCATATAGGGAGTTTCCGGGGGCGGTAAATCGATCTAGCTAGGTTTAATTTTTAGTATAAAACAGAATTTCCCCGTGTTTTCAGGCTTTAAAGAATTGGTACGCCATATTATTAAATGAGACAGGTAATATCGCCATAGTTTTCAGCACCTCAATAGCTCAGTCGCGAAACCGTGAAAAAATCCAAAAATAAAAATGAAAATATCTATTTTGGTTTTTGAATCTTGAATTCAAATTTCGACAGATATTTTTATTTTATTTTGTTCATGATTCTTTTTTTAATTATTATTTACTTCTTTATTGTTTCATTTAATTATTTAAATTCAAAAATGACAGAAATAAAATTTCTAATTGATTCGTGGTCCGAAAGTTATCCAACAGATGGTACGAGCAAAGCTCGGTCACCCAAGTACTAAAATTGTGAGGATCAATATTGTTCTTTTTTTTCAGAATGTATAAAATAATTTTCCTTAATTCAGGGTTCAAGCAAGGGTTCAAGCTCGAGGTCTAGATATGGGATAACTGCTCATGCCGTTCTTGTATATAATAATGAAAAAATAGCTGTCTTTCCATAGGTTTGATTTCAGTAAATTATCTTGTAAGATCTAGAAATATAGACCACACGACAAAACCTAGATTACGAACATAAAAATAAAACCAATAATGCACAGTGCCACCTACCGAGCGTTTTGAAAACCATTTGAAATCCTCTCATTCTCGCACTCTACTAGTGACGACATACCTACATCCTTTGAACCTAGCGGAATGAGAAAATTCCACGGATTCCCCATATTTTTTCCCATCCCATTTCTATACGATGCAGTGAATGGAATCCAAGCAACGCGCCGTATAGCCACTATACAGCTTATAAGCTCTATATGGAGCTACTATGGAACTTTAATGCAGCAGCGGAATATTGCCAATGCATGGGATTATAATATTTTTAGGGAATGGTCGAGGGAGCTATGTGTGGTATTTTATGAAGGAGACTGAATTTTTGAACTTAGAATAAATACGAGTATTATCTTAACGACTTGCGAGAAAACTTTCTCGCGATGGAGAATGGATTTCTATTCAATCAAAATATCTTCTTCCCGTAAATAAGATGTTATCCTTCGAGATCGAAGATGTTATCCCACAGTTCTGTTCAACTCCGCTACGCATGAAAAGCTAACTAACGATTGATCACTAAGGCTAGTGCACAAGTTTAAAAAGTTTATAATTATATGTAGTGAAACACTTCGAAGACACGATTCTGTCAGGAGTTGTCAAGAGCATCTATACGCCCCTCCCTTCCTCTTGCGTTTCCTGTGACCCCGTTCAGCAGACAACAATAACTTCGACAGACAAAACGAAGTTCGCTTTTTCTGTTTGCCCGACCAATTCCAAGATTACTCGCGAGATACGGGGATTTTAAATGGATAGATGGATATAGTGGAGGCATTATTCGTCGCCCTAATTTAGGGTAGACTTGAACGTATATGAGCTGACCAGAGAGATCAAGATCAAGTTCAATCGAAAACCAGACCAGAACCAGACAAAGACTAGACCAAGGCTGGACCAGGGTGAAACCCACGATAGACCACTGCAACGCCAGGGTTAGACTAAAACTAGACCAAGGCTATTGGCTAGACCAGGGCCAGTTCAGGGTCAGACGAAAACCAGACCAAAGCCTAGGCTAGAAAAAGACCAAATCAGAACCACACGAAAATAAAACCAACTTAACCAGTTTCTTAGCCACTAAATGTAATTATACTTGGCTTACAGGCCACTGATTTATAATTACACTCGTACGTAAACTAATGGATTGTTTGTTTGAGCAACAATATTCAAAGACCCGATAGAAAACGTTCCATCAAATGATTTATCTTGTTTTGTTCAGTCCTGTTCGAGTTTGTACAACATAAACAAACTGTTGTTTGAACTGTCATTTCAAGATGCCACACGGGATATTCGATCGGAATATCTCATATTTTGTCGCGTCTGCTTTTCAAAACAACGGTTTAAAATATCGCGTGGGTTGTATGGTCGACGTTTGATCTTGTTATCTGAGGTAATTGAGCCACTAAAGGTTTTTATATGGCTACTTAATACCAACGGCCATCTCCGTTTCAGCTTGGCCAAAATTGCTTTTGTATCCATCTGTCTGTCTGTTTGTTCCACTATAAATGTCGCGTTTCTCAACCGACTCTCGTGAAATTTTGCGAGCAGGTTCGATAAATACATATTATACTTTTTGTCGAGTCAGTTTTTAGAATTAAAAAAAAATTACGGAGTTATGAGGGTTGAAAATATGAAAAAAAATACTCGTGAGTTCTACAGCTCACAGAGCCACTAGTTTACTAAGAGCCAACTCATCAAGCTGGTCCCTCTCATTACAAATTCCGCCCCTACTGCTACTATAAAAAATATCTTTCAAGGTGAAAATGTCCAACCGCGTGTGTTGCCTACCGTACAAAGATATAGTTTCACACAAAGCTTGTAGGGTTGTATAGCCGGAGGTAAATAAACAACAGAGAGTTTTTGTTTCACGTTGATTGTGTTACTGTGTGCTTTGGTAACAGCCAACACAATCACGGTTCTCTGGTTACACGAATTTGTGTTTTTAGCATGTTGGTAGTTCAGGCAGTCTAGTTTTTGACTAAATAAAGAAAGAAAGAAAGAAAAAAACCATTTATTTCGATATTACGACACAGCACAACAAAGTACACTGAGAGACAAAGGATAACATTGTAATGACACTAACTAAAATAGTACTTCCATGTGCAATGTGACGCAATAGGACGCAAAAGTGAAAAATCTCCAGAAAGTTAGATGCTCAGAATAAATAATTTAATGTAGTTAATACTAATAGAAGTATTTGCTGATCCAACAAATCACACTATACATTATTTAATAATAGAGGTGTTATAATGAATCGCTCCAGGTACCAAGTTGCCCAAGTCTTATTTCGTCCAACAGCAAAAAAACATTGTCTCTGTCATCTGTCATTAACTTATCTCACCTTTGTTTCACAAGTAGTAACAAAACAAATTTTTCAGTGAATTAACTGATGGCCATTTGTAGGCAGCAAGTATCACATTATCTCCGGCTATATCAGCAGTAAGCTACACCAACAACTCTGTCATTCAGATGAACCAAATCAGTATGCACAGAACCAACCTAATTTATTAGTTCGATTCCAATTAGACATGGAATTGCATTCGACGAGTTTCTTCAAAGTTGTGATTGCGGTTCCATTCAGATATTTTAAGAACAGCTGTCAGGTACCAAGGAGAAAGCAAAGACCTCAAGTTGGCAAGTGTCAGAAGTTTTGGAAGCGAGAGAGGAGGAAGGGTTTGGAGAGCTAAATAGAAGATGCAGATAATGGTTGTGATGGAACGTCAAACTGTTTGGAACTCCAAATTGGTACCTCTTTATTAACAAGAAATCTATTTGTTATAACATTTATTCACACGAATCTAACATACCTAATGCATAACCACCGAAAGTATAGATATACCTCTATAGAGCTAGGTGCAAAAAAATAGATGTACATACTTACAAGCATACATACATACATACATATATACATACATCTCATCTAGCGTATACACGCTATTAAATATGATATAAGAATGTCCCTGTTGATCGTTTTTCAATGTTGTAGCACTTACCTACCGTTGTTTGAATCATAATTTGACCATAATTTTTTAATATCCGTACTAATAAACGCGAAAGTTTGTATATGGATGGATGTTTGTTACTCTTTCACACCTAAAGAACTGGACGGATTTGGATACAATTTGGAATGGAGATAGTATGTAATCTGGATTAACATATAGGATACTTTTCTACGGGAAAAATTCTTATTCCAACGGGGAAACATTGCGAGCGTAGCCGCGGGCGGACCGCTAGTTTCATCATATTTTCTCATTCAGGGCAGATGTTTTATTTATAGATTGTTTTACTACGTTTTTTTATTTGCAGGCGTGTTATCTTCACAAGTACATTAATTGCTTTTTACCCGATTTTTCATTCTATGCCGTGGTCGGGAACGGAAATACAACAAAACATTTTTTGTGAAACATAAATCTCTCTTGCTTGAACCTAAGTTTTGAACGAAGAAACATCAGACAACAGTATATTATTTACGTAATTTAAAACAAGTTTCAACTATGAATCGATCATGTTTTACAAACTTTACTTTGCCTTGCAAGGTGCGCGTGGTTCTATGGTTACATCATTAACGGCCCGTTACAGTCCACTGCTAGACTATGAGCCTCCTCCCCTTAAGTGTTCGGTTTTGCCATAATCTCCACGCTTGGTTGGAGATCGCAGATTAAAAGGTTACTGTATCAGAGAGCGCTGCTGCCTGTTCCCTGTTCAATGTGTAGTCCCTAAGTCGCCTCTTACGACACCCACGGGAAGAGTAGGGGTCGGTGACAAATGTATTCTACTCTGCCGTCACCACACGGCGGTTACATAAGAAAAGTTAACTGCGCTGCGGTAGATTATCACAGTTAACTTTATGAGGAGATTTGTAAATTTTTTTTGTATTCTTAAAATTGTCAAACAGTCTAGAGACTGATTACCACGAGTCACGAAACAACCCAAATGTGAATCGATTTGATTTGTTTCGAGCTAGTAACAAAATATTTTCTAAACTCCCATAAACTTAACTATACGCATCATCTTTTACTGTAAATAATAAACCGGCCAAGCACGTGTCGGGCCACGCAAAGTGGAGGGTTCCGTATTTGTCCAATAGTACTTGGGTACTTGTTTAAGACAGTTAACATTCATCAAAATATTTTCTATGATAATTTGTACAGATTTTTTTACTTGTACAAGTACATTTTATAAGTTTGTCTATTATTCAATAACCCGTAAAGCCTACTTGATGTTGATAGTTTTCCTTTTAAATTGATCATACCGTGAATGTTTACACATTTCCAAATACAACGGTTTCGCTGGTAGTAGGGGGGGGGACACTTGACTCTAATAAAAAAAAACATATATAGCGGTTAAAATCATAACCCTCCTTTTTGCTTCGCCGTAGTCGGGTAATAAGCACTTCAAAAAGAAATATTTCGAAACGTACACTAGCATCAAAAAATGGATTTAGCAAACCCCCATTATTTTTTAAAAACCTACCCAACGATACCTCATACTATAAGGTAGTAGTAAAAAAAAAATAACCCCTACTTCACGTGTACCCACGGAGACAAATACAAAGAGGAGCTGCCCTAAGACGTTTTCTATATGATAGCGGGGGTCGCCATTGGGAGGGGGTGCGGGGAGATGAAGTTCTGCTAACCATCTAGCGGTCAATAGCAAAACTAGCTTTGCAGCTAGACACTAATGAACCGTACTTAATTTTGCTATTACACACAAGATGGTTCTGTTTGTTAGTTCGTTACGCTGTATAATGTTGCCAGGCAAGTGAAAAAACAAAAAATTCGGACCATTTTTAAAAAATTGATCTCTCTCTTCTTTTTTGTATTATGTAGTCGTTTTTATTGTAGGATGACCTTATATGAGCAATCGTTATATACAGGATGGCCCATTTAGATGGGTCAGTATGGGTAACTCTGAAACTATAAGACATAAAAAGATCTGATAAGAAGATCTCTTAATTATCCTGTAAATTTAAGTGTGCAATAAAGAATATATATATAAAGAATATATATAAAAAGATCTGTTCAATTTTGACACGGGATTTCACGTAAGTCCTTTATCATCATCACTTACTTACTACCAAGTATAAGGAAACATCCTTGCCCAAAATGTGATATTTTGATGTCATGTATTCAATTATAAATATTGAGTAAGTTCATCAATATTATCAGTCTGCATTATTTAATTGTATGCTACAAAAATAAATATTTTATACAGATATATTTTTTTAGATTCCATATCTGGCCACCCAGCTTACTATACAAAATACATGAATGAATGAGCTCATGCTCATGAAACAGGTCATATAACCTTCTACAGTCAAGAAGTTATACTACTTGGCGATAGATGGCGTCGCTATCGCCGAACTTTCTCGAAGGAATAAATTACGAGCATCAAAAGTTGCATTAAAAAAATACATACGAGTGGAATTATGTCTTTTTTTCGTTAGAAATAGTTGTATTACTCGTACTGTTGCACGATACAACACAGCTCATAATTTTTGCGTCACTAATTTCAATTTAAATGGTTGTAATGAAACCAAGTCATATTCGTGTCGTATCCATAAAATCCAAAGTAACACTGACAGAAGCGACGCCTGGTGGTTAATAGCTAGTAGTAAGAGTACTTAGTCCGCTATGAGACGGGCCTAAGTTGCTTGTGGCACCTCCTCTTTGTATTTGTCTCCGTGCGTGTACCAGAGGAAGCCTAACAATTTTTTTAAGATTTTATTCTTTATCTTTGTCGGCATGATTAATATGTATATCCATGTCAAATTACAGCCTTCTAGTATTAAGAGTCTCTGAGCTATGCCGCGGACGGATAGACAGACGCACAGACAGACATTGCATTTTCGTTTTTTACTACGGAACCCTAAAAATAATATAGAAGTTCACTGAACTGCACCGCGATGTCGACGAAGCAAACTTTGACCCTGCTGCCGCCGCCGCTTACCCAGTTGAAAATTGTGTATTTTTAATTTATTACTGCTTGGTAGTGTTTTGCTTGTCCCCGTGTAGGTACTAATAATTAGGATGCCATTTTCTTTAAGAACAAATAAAACTTTATCATGTTTTGTTTCTGTAAAAAATGGAATTATTAAACTTTTTGTGAGTAATTTTCCGTAGCTTATTATCAGAGTTTTCAAACCACTAAAACGTCATCGACACGGCTTTGCTCAACGGATTTCTGAAGAAAAACACTCTACATGTAATTTGAGTTAGCTTTATTTGTGGTAGAGAGTCGGAATACTTAAATCAATAAAACATTGTCAAAATGTTAATGTCAAAGTCAAAGATAAAATACATTGTTTACAAATACCCACCGGTATGTTTACCACGGGATTTGTGTAAAAATAAAAAAGCCAAGTTCGCATTACTACATAAGTATATTTCATTCATTCATTCACTACCTGAAACATGTTTATTTTCCAAGAAACAGCACACGCTCTCCTGTTCTCCTATTACGACGTGAAAACAAGATTCTTGGAATGAGATGTTTTTCCGGGAAACAATAACTTGATGTATCTTTTGCAAAAGTATAATATATCATACTAGCGGTCTGCCTGCGGCTACGCTCGCGTTGTTTAAGATTTTCCAGTAGGAATAAGACTTTTTTTAGTAAAATGAGTGTTAATCCAGGTTACAAACTATCTCCATCCCAAATTTCATCCAAATCCGTTGAGTAGTTTAGGCGTGCAAGCGGAACAAACATCCAAACATCTACCTAAACATCCAAATATATTTTCACATTTATAATATATGTGTGACAATGTAATGTGATATCACTGACACCAACACAACAGTATTAGGTTTAAAGTATAAAGGAAAACTTGAACCTGAGGCATTACAAAAACATTATGAATGTGCAAGAAGCAATGAAATAAAAAGGCATAAAAGTAAATTAAAAGCAAACAATGAAATTAAACCTAAATCCTGTAATGTAAGGTTATGCCAATCAAATATTTTTTTATATAATAGATAGTTTAACAAAATAGTGCATTACTGCCGCGGCCGCTGTCAGGTAGTTTGATATATGTCTTTTCATATGTACCGACACACGAAAATAATAAAGACAGTATTAGCTTGGATATCGTGTTTGATTGATGCCTGCCCATATAAATTGACATGGCGCAGCCGGTTTAAATAAATAAATTGTGGTAAAGATAAAAATATTACGGTAAAAAAAATGGATAGTGTCTTAACACCCCCGCCTGCTTTTCGTTTTGAGGAGAATGCAGTGGATTTAGCAACTGGAACTTTGAGTGATGACTGGATAAAGTGGAAACGTAGTTATGACATTTACAACAAAGCATGTGAAATAAATAAAAAGTCAGCAGAAATACAATTAAACATTTTGTTGCACATAGTTGGAGAACAATGTCGAGAAATATTGGATCAATCGCCAAGATGTACGACGGTGGTGGAAGTGTTTAGAAAGTTGGATGAGAGGTTTCAAAGGAAAAAGAACGTTACGGTGGAAAGACACAAGTTTTTTACACGTGATCAAATGGAAAATGAAACCAGTATGTGTTTGATTTGAGAAAATTATCACAAACATGTGACTTCGGCATTTTAAAAGAGGGTCTTATTAAGGATAGGCTAGTGTGTGGCGTGTCTAGTGCTGCGATCCGTGAACGGCTACTGAGAGAAGATGATCTAGACTTGAAGAAGGCACTGGAAATTTGTCGGGCAGCAGTTGTCTCGAAGGCGTATTCTATGAGTATAAAACACGAGAATAGATCAATTCACGAAGTAAACAAAGAAATAAAAGACAGCAGTGAGGTGTATGCGGTACGAAGAGGAGAACTGGGTGTGTTAACAAGAGGTCGTAATGGAAGTGTGTGGCGTGGAGCGCGTGGGCGCGTGTCGCGGGGCTACGGCGCGGGCGGCGGCGGCGGCCGTGGCAGAGCGTCGTCGTCGCGTGCGGGGAACGTGGCGGCCGGGAGGAACCGGGCCGGTTCGGTGGCGGCGGCGACCGATTCCGGCACACGCTCGTATAGAAATGGATTCCAGTGCAGTCATTGTGGCGGCGTACATAAGAAATTCGAGTGTCCGGCCTATGGAAAAACTTGTATGCGTTGTTCAAAACAGAACCATTTTGCTCGAGTTTGTGGTGTTTATTTTGTAGAAGAATCGGAAGAACAGGTAATACATTCAGTGAATAATAGTAATGAGTGGAATGTCGATTTAATTATCAATGGACAAGTAATTGCATTTAAAATAGATACAGGTGCAGACGTAAATGTTCTCCCATTGAAGTTGTTGTCCAAGATAGGAATAAAAGAAACAGATTTACTAAAAACAAATACAAAACTAACTGTATATTCAGGAAAAAACATTAATGTAGTAGGAAAAATTAATTTGAAAGCAGGCTATAAAGAAAATATATACATGTTAGAATTTAAAATTGCAAATGTTCAATCAGTGCCTATATTAGGTCGTAATTCGTGTACTGAGCTAGATTTGGTAAGAAGAGTGTTGTCTTTATCAGAATCAGGTTCACCAAACATAATACCAAATTTTGTACGGGAATTTGATTATGTGTTTCATGGAGTAGGTTGTTTGCCAGGATCATATACTATCAGATTAAAAGAAAATGTACACCCTGTAGTTCATGCCCCTAGGAAATTGCCATTTGCGATTAGAGATCAAGTAAAGACTAAATTAGACGAGATGGAATCCCAAAATATTATAGCTAAAGTAGAAGGACCTTCGGACTGGGTCAGTAGCATAATAGTAGTAAAGAAACCAAATGGGGATTTATGGATTTGCCTAGATCCTAAGGAGTTGAATAACGCCATCAAAAGAGAACATTTCAGGCTGCCAACTCTAGACGAAATTGTGTCTTAATTGTCGGGGGCGCAATATTTCAGTACCTTGGATGCTTCATCGGGTTTTTGGAGTGTGGCTTTAGATGACACTAGTGATTATTGTACCTTCAATACGCCGTTTGGTCGATATAAATTTTTAAGAATGCCGTACGGTATTTGTTCAGCCTCAGAGGTCTTTCATAAGAAAATGTATGAAAATTTCGATGATTTAGAAGGCGTCTGCATGTATATTGACGATTTATTAATCTATGGAAAAGATAAAGCTCAACACGATGAACGCTTGAAAAAAGTGTTCGAGAGATGCAGGAAAATTAACTTAAAATTAAACAAAAATAAATGTAAATTTGGCTTAGAAGAAATAAAATACTTAGGTCACAAAATAACAAAAAACGGTTTATATCCAGATGAAACACATATATCAGCAATAACTAACATGCCAACACCACAAAATAGGAAAGATGTAGAAAGACTATTAGGCCTCGTTACGTATGTAGGTACCTTTATACCAAATTTATCAGTTAAAACTCAACCAATGAGAGAATTATTACGAAAAGAAAATGAGTGGCAATGGAATGAACATCATGATCTTTGTTTTAAAAATATAAAACAATGTTTATCAAATCGTCCTGTTTTACAGTATTATGACTTAAAGAAACCGATTACTATTTCTGTGGATGCAAGCAAGAGTGGGTTGGGTGCGTGCCTTATGCAAGACGGATTGCCTGTGTGTTATGCTTCGAAGTCGAAGTAAGACGGAACAAAAATATGCACAAATCGAAAAAGAGCTGTATGCATGTATGTTTGCGTGTGAGAGATTTAATGCGTATATTTATGGGAGAACGGATGTGACAATTGAAACAGATCATAAGCCGCTGATAAGTATACTTAAAAAACCTATAGTTGATTCACCCGCAAGATTGCAAAGGATGTTGCTTCGATTGCAACGTTATACTTTTAAGCTCGTATACAAGGCAGGTAAATATCTATACATTGCGGATACACTGACCGGGCGTACGAGCCGGCCAGCGTGGAGCACCCGGCCGATGAGTCATTGCACGCGGAGGTGATGGCGGTAACGCGCGCCGCGACTTCGCGCGCTGCGCAACAACTTACCGACCTACAGTTTATACAATTACAGAAGGCTACGGAAAATGATGAGGAATTACAAGCAGTAAAAAAGTATGTTATGAAAGGATGGCCTATTACAAAAAGCTGTGTAGGAAATTTAGTGACACCATATTGGAATTACAAGGAAGAATTGACTGTTATGTATGGACTTATATGGAAGGGTGAGAGGTTAGTGATACCAAAAGTAATGAGGAAAAACATGTTAAAGAAAATTCATATCGGACATATGGGGATCGAAAAGTGCAAGTTACGAGTAAGAGATGTAATATTTTGGCCAGGTATAAATAATGATTTGGAAAATTTAATATCAAATTGTGCAACATGTTTAACTTACAGAAGAAGTAACCAAAAAGAAACCTTACAGCCACATGAGGTACCGGACAGACCATGGCAGAAAGTAGGTATTGATTTGTTTCAAATTAAAGGTGTAGAATATTTGTTACTAGTTGACTATTTTAGTAAATTCATAGAAATTTCAAGTTTGCAATCAACGACATCAAGTGCGGTCATAGAAATTTAAAAAAATATATTTTCGAGACAAGGAATACCTAACACAGTTATGTCGGATAATGGGCCCCAGTTTAGTTCAGTTGAGTTTAGGAAGTTTGCTTTGGAATGGAATTTTACACATAACACTTCGTCACCGCGATATCCACAGTCAAATGGACAAATAGAAAGAACAGTACAGACAGTCAAAAGAATTATGATCAAATGTAAGGAAGATAACACTGATTATCGTTTGGGTTTGCTAGAGTACTTAAATACCCCTCTAAACAGTGAATTATCTTCACCTGCAGAAATTTTACAAAGTAGGAAAATGAGAAGTATTTTGCCACTTGATAGTAATTTATTAAAACCAAAATTACAAAAAGGTATTAAACAAAAGTTAATAGAAAGGCAAAATAAAGATAAATATTATTATGATAAAAATTCAAAGGATTTAGAAAAGTTAAAGTTAGGACAAAAAGTAAAAGTACAAAATTATTTAACAAAAAAATGGGAATCAGGTACAATTGAACAGATATTATCTGATAGATCATATAAAGTTAAATTAATTAATGGCAAAAAATTAATTAGAAATAGGAGACACATCATCAAAGATTCTGTTTACAGACGGGATGAACCTTACTACAATTTCACTTATGATGATATAATACCAAATATAACAAATTGTGAAAGGTTGGTAGGATTATATACTAACAATGATAATAATTATATCACCCGTTCTGGCAGGACAGTGAGGCCACCGACTAGATGGGGCTACGATAGATCGACGTGAAGGAGTTGAAAATTATGTATAAGATTAGATTAAATAAAATATATATACCATTATAAAAATATTAATATGCATGACTCAGTTATTTTTAATTTTTTATAAAAAAATAAAATAAAAATACAATGTTTGTTATTCAATTATAATACTGTTTTTTTTTTTTATATATATTATTAAAGAAAAGGTAGTAGATGAAATATATAATATATTAATTGCTTGTTATGTAAAGTAATAGTAATTGTTTATTTCCTTGTTATATTATTATGTATAATAATGGTAAATAAAGAAATATTATAAATTGATATATATACCTATAAATAAGGTTACTATTTTGTACTATGATAATTCCTTGTTATATTATTATGTATAATAATGGTAAATAAAGAAATATTATAAATTGATATATATACCTATAGATAAGGTTACTATTTTGTACTATGTTAATGCAATTGGCAGTGTGTAATTTTGCATGATAAATCTAGGTACACCTAATTATCTATATTTTATTATTATTTATAAGGAAGGAAGATGTCAGGTAGTTTGATATATGTCTTTTCATATGTACCGACACACGAAAATAATAAAGACAGTATTAGCTTGGGTATCGTGTTTGATTGATGCCTGCCCATATAAATTGACAGCCGCAAACTTAATTATTGCTTGACGAGGGCACGTTCACGTTTATTGTGTACGAGTCTAGCAAGAGTTGTTGCGGCCGAGGCTTTATTTACAGTGCTTTTCTCTTTTTTAAATTATAAAATTCTAAAAAGATTGTGGAACCTTGGATTTAAATGTCTACTTGTATCGTGCTAAACTTATATTCCTAGTGATATGATCATATTACGGCTACAACTATCTTACTGCGACATATCGAAGTTTGTCACTTTAATCTTTAATTTGATTTCCTGAATCATTCATTGTTATAAATTTCCCTAATTCAATGGTACGTTTTCTAGAAAAAAATATAGCCAGTGTCACTCGAGCTGTAAGGATTCTTTACCTATAGGTATAGATAATTCGTTGATTCTTACGGATACCCCATTCATCCTTATCTAATCAGGAATTTTGAAGTTATCGTGCATACACTAATCTTTTGAACAATCGTGAAATAAGTTACTCGTGCAATGTTATAACTATCAATGATAGTTGGATTTTTTAACCATTTACAACAAAGTGACCTACATTCAGATAAACACGATTCCTTCCTCAAGCCTTCAACCAACCCTCAACCTTCTCGCTAGAGTTTCCTGGAGCAAGTTTGTTTAATAAACTCGAGTTATTGACCTACCATAGGCGCGTGAGCAAACTCCCTTGGCGGTCATCCAAGAAATAGGCATAGAACTGGCAACTGGCCTGTAGACATGACATGCTTAGTTGTAATCAATGAGGTTGGAAATGGATATGCTCGCTTCATACGGTTTAAGAAATCTTTGGATGTAATATAGTCAAGAGTAAATTAAAGAGCCGTCGTCGCCATAACAGAAGATTAAGAAAGGTACATCAGGTACCACAACAAGCTTTAATTTTCGGCTCAATACTTATAATTCTCGTTTTTGTTCTCACGCTTTAAATAAGAAATCTTTTTTCTTTCCGAGTCGTAAGCAAACCTAAAACGTCTTTGCTCGGAAAATGGCTGCGAAAATTACTTTATTAGAAGCGTTGATTGGTTAAACGCTTTATCATCGTTTGAAAAACGGCACCACACTAACAATCCAACGTATAACCATCTGAGAATCCTCACCTAAACAGCTTGTCCTCACCTCAGCCGACCTGTGTCCGAACGTAATGTCTAGTAGTGTCATCAGCACCATCGAGGGTGCAATTCAATGGTGCGGGCCTTCATGTTTGTAAGCTCCGCGTTCAGTCAGTTTAACGCGCGGTCGAATTATCGAAATAATATCAGTCAGTGATTAAATGTTAAATCAATCCCAAAAATGACAACATTGAAAGAAAACTACACTTCCTTATTACTAAGTTACTTACTTCGCTGGCTCAGCGACCCGAAAGGGATCTTAAAATCTTGTATAAAGTTATCTTAATTACCTTTATCTTTTGAAAAAAGAAAAACTACAGAAGATACAAATCATAAAATTTCATCAATGTCAAATTAATTTTACGATATGAAATACTATAGGTATATTTACTAGCATTTTATGTTAGTTTTTTATGTTTTTAATTTCTCATATAACATAGTTTATTATTGTTACAGATTATGTCTGTTAACGAAATATCTAATAAATTATAAAGCAGAAAATGAAAAGTTTTGTCGATCTTGGACAGGACTCAAACCTGCATCTCCGTAATGCACTCCGAGAAGGGGCTACCTGACTGCGCACTAGCGCCACTTCGAAAAAAAATCATAACTCCGAAAAAACTAAATATATTAAAAAAGTGGACGATCATTTTAAAGTGTAGGTACTTTAGTACTTTTAAAAATACCGAATTTTATAAAATCTTATACGGCGTAGTAAGAGATAGCGAAAGTGCTAATAACGGCCGTTTTTTTTCGCTAACTATTACTACAATTAACAATAGATAATTGAATTTATCAATTCTAAAATACAACAAGACTAATGAAACAGTTTGATCGTTCATATTTTGATATTTTGTGTTTTCACTAAGTTATGATTTTTTATCCAAGTGGCGCTAGTGTTCACATAAGGTACCCTTTTATGGTGGCATAATTGGTAATGCGCCTGCTTCTGGCCCGGATAGCCAAGGAGATGCAGGTGCGAGTCCTGTCCAAGATCGACAAAATTTTACATTTTCTTCTTTATAATTATTATAAAACATATTAAGAAGTATAAAAATAATATAATGTTACGTCTCTTACCATTTTTAGTTCTGAGTAAAAGACGCAAGAGAATGCCTAGCTTTTACCCTTAGTCAGAGCAATTAGCTTGATTAAATTTGATGTTTAATTTCTAAGGATATTTCACTATTTATTACAATGATACGCTTTGTGTTAACAATGAAACTTATATTACTTTGATGTCATTTGGGATTTGGCACGTGCTTGGAAAATATACATACATATTTACTGAGAGAACTAAGTTCTGAAAAAAGTAGTCGTAATATTTATGAAGCTTTTAAGGCACTTAAGGGAACGGTATAAATTAAAGAAACTGCCTTTAATCTATAAAACAAATCGAAATAAGTTTCTTTAAAGATTATAATATGTACAAACAGTTTGTTTGATTCTTCAAACGGTGGCGGTCCCAGATTCAAATCCCGGGACACTGACAATAAAAAAATATCTTTAATAGACTTTCCCCAGTTTTGTTAGTACAACATTGCACGCTAAATCGTCATGGACGTTATGTTTGACAATTACTACCACACGCTGATGCAGAAGAAGAAAAATATATTTTTTGCCTCAGAAGGCATGACCGACCATGGTTCCCGGCTCAGCTCAATAATAATGAAGCCAGGGTTTGTGAAGTCTGTTTTCGACAACCTTCACGATGTAGAAGAATTAAAATTTAACAATGAGAATTATTCCTTTCTTTTTTTTCTTTAAATTCTCACTTTTCCACTAGATGTCTGTTTTATATGACTATACAGTGCGTTTTAATTTAGTTGTCAAATTTAAGTTTTTTTTATAATACAATTTTATGGCTCTGGGTACGGAATACCACAGCAAGTTTCTTTATTGTTCAGGTTTATTGTTCTGGGTACTGACTATTTAAGTCCGCATGATGGCAATGTTGCCACGACATAAATTTTAAAGTTCCCTAAAAGTAAACCCTGTGGTATTCTTCTTGATATAAGTATTAATAATAATAAAAAAATTACATTAAATACCACTTTTATAACAATTTATTACATACAAAATGTAAAACAGTTTTGATGTTGTTTTTTTCCCTATTTGAGTGGAAGGCTGTTGTTCAGGTTTGACAAAAGTCGAAGCCAGCGCCACATAGCGGGCCTTTGTAGAACTAAAAAAAAAGCTCCCATTGCACAGATAAATTATAATAAGTTGAAATAAAATCTAAAATATAATTTCACTGGTATTTTATTTTAATTACTTTAATATTTTATACTAATAATAATAATCAATTTAAATTTCAACACCTCTTATTCGTAACAAATTCAAAAAAATATAAAGCCGAGGCCGCCGCAACACATGGCCTATATAAACCACCTCCCACTACTCTCCTCTCCACTCGATAACTCCCTCCTCTCCACTAGTCGACAAATCCCTCCAATCCACGCTCCTCTGACGTCACTCCAACTACTTTGCATGTCTCGCTCGCTCCTCATCGTTACAGTCGGCCATCCTGAAACAATTGCGCCGCAATTGGCGCAAGAACATTAACTTTCCAGCAAATCAATCAAGTCATCTCTAGTTACTATTTCCTCATCGCTACTTGTCTCACTACAAGCAGGTGCGCTCCGGTATGCCCTTAAAGAATCGGCGGCCACTATAGCTGAAAACTTCTTGTAACCTCTCATGCCCCTAATACTTCTAATTTCATAACGGCCGTTTAGAAGTACTTTTTGAATTATATAAGGACCTGAATAGAGAACCTGAAGTTTTGTATTAACATTTTTCACCTGTCCTGTGTGTGTAGGAGATTGCTTCCATAGAACCAAGTCTCCTTTTTGGAATACCTTCTCAGGCTTATGACGCTTGTCATAATTTCTTTTCATAACCTCAGACCGTTTTTTAATCCGTTCAGAAGCAGTACTACGCTTTTCAGTTACCGTAACACTTTCATCGATATTAGCTAAGTTCGGTAGCAGCCTACCCTTGTGACTGAACATAAGCTCATAGGGATGGTAGCCTATTGACTTATTTAGTGTGTTGTTTATACCCCACACGATATCTGGCAAGCATTCAGTCCACATGTTCTGCTCCTTGCATCGAGTACGCATGGCGTCAAGTAGAGTTCGATTGAAACGTTCTACTTGCCCATTTGCTCGTGGGCAAGCAACTGCATTAAGTGTGTGATGAATTTGGTGTTCTAAAGCAAATTGTTTAAAAACCCTGCTCGTGAAAGCTAGGTTTCGGTCTGAAACAACTTTGCGAGGATATCCAAAAAGACTCAATACGTCTTTGAGTACTTGAACTGTCTCCAGGGAGTTAAGGGTTCTGGTAGGTCGGGCTATCAAAAACTTAGTAAACGCATCAACTATCATGAGTATATATTGATATCCTTTTTTTGTTTTACTGAAAGGACCTAAATGGTCAATGTGGATCATGTCCATAGGTACCGACGGTTTAGGAATAGGGTGCAACTCACCGGTAGGTTTGCCATAGTCGCCTTTTCCGTAAGCACATTCTAAACATGAAGCCACATATTTTTTTATAAATTTGGTCATTTTTGGGAACCAGTAATCAGCTTTAATAATTTCCTCACAGCGTTTTAATCCTATGTGTCCAATTTGATCGTGAAATTTATGCATCAACTTCCACCGCGCAAATGAAGGTACCACTAGCTTATCACCCTTCACAGTTTTACGGTAAAGTCGATCGTTTTTGATTATATAGTTATTAACAATTTCGCTACATGCAATCCCGTCGGTCAATTGCTTTATTATATTACTTAATCTCTCGTCTTGCATTTGTACCGTTAAAAACCAATCTTCGCTAGATATTTGTTTAATATTGACAGTGACAGGAATGGTGTTGGGACTAGTGACGTATACATTCGCGCGTTCACAAAGTGAGCTATCGTGTTGTTCGGCCTGGTTAGGCGAAATGGCGGCTTCTGTGTTGCAGATGGGGTTTCGACTAAGGGCGTCGACGTGTCGCATTCTTTCCCCTGGTCGGTACTCTATCTGAATGTCGAATTCTTGGATTGTTAGCCACCAGCGGGCAATTCGAGGCAACAAATCTTTTTTTTCTAAAGTGTATCTTACTGCTGAACAGTCAGTAACGACTTTGACAGGTTTTCCTAAAATGTACACTCTAAAACGTTTTAGAGATTCAACTACTGCGAGAGTTTCCAGTTCATAACTGTGGTATACTGATTCCTCGCGACTGGTAACCCTACTAAAATAAAAAACGGGTTTTAACTGACCATTATCTTGGGGTTGTAGCAGAATTCCTCCTAAACCATTCTTGCTAGCATCTGTATGAATTTCGCATGCTGAATTTGGGTTGTACAGAGCAAGTACCGGACGGGAACAAAGTTTGTCTTTTAATGTGACAAAACTAGCTGCTTGCAATTCGCTCCATGACCATTCGGTATTCTTTTTAGTCAAATCAGTCAAGGGTTTAGCTATCGTGGCAAACTGTTCAATATATTTACGAAAATAGCTGCAAAGTCCTAAAAATTGGCGTAATTCGTGAAGATTCTCGGGTTGTTTAAATCTTGCGACTGCTTCAATTTTTTTGTTGCCGGGTCTTATCCCCTCTGCGCTTATTTCGTGTCCAAGAAACGAAACTTCGTTTTTCAGAAACGAACATTTGCTCGCGTTGAGTTTGAGATCGGCATTTCGTAACTGAACTAGCACCTGTTCTAACAATTGTAACCCGTTATCTACGTCAATCGATGGTAAAAGTAGATCGTCCATAAAAGCAATTAAATCGCGACTACCCACCATTTTGACCAATTTCTGTATAATACGCATAAAAACGGATGGCGCATTGGCGAGGCCAAAAGGTACCCTCAAATACTCGTACATCCCATCAGGTGTAATAAACGCTGTCTTATTAATGGATTCTGGAGATAACGGTACATGATGGTATCCCGCGTACAAGTCTAGATTAGTGAATACCTTTTTGCCTGCCAATGTTGCCAATTGGTCATCAATGTGAGGCAAGGGAAATTGTTCCTTAACAGTTATTGCATTGAGAGACCTATAATCTACGCATAACCGAAATTTGCCATCCTTTTTTCTTACTAGTACTATAGGCGAAGAGTACTCTGAGTTAGATTCTCTTATAATGTTAGCTTCTAACAGCTCTTCAATCTTTTTCGCAACTATCTCCCTTTCAGAATGAGCTAAACGATAGGGTTTTTTGCTAATAGGTTTTTCAGATGTCAGTTGAATATGCATTTGACCTAAATCAGTAACACCAATTTCATTTGAGGAGCTAGCAAAGCAGTCAGAGTATGACAAAAGTAGCTCATGAAGACGAGATATTTCAGACTCATTAATATTTCCTACATCTATATCGTTTAGCTTTACACCTCCAACACTATCGCTAGGCATATTTTTATCACACTCTCCTCTCCCCACCAAAAATAAATTAGAACTGACCTGTGTAATTATGTCGCACCTCTCCGCACGGGTTATAATCATCCCCCGTTTCAAGAAAAGTGGCGCTAGTCCAATATTGCATATACGTAAAAATCCGCTTCCATCATGCAGCACAGCACTAGCAATAGCGTATGTGTCTTCTCCCATGCTATGCTGTCGTGGTTTGGTACAGACATCTCCCGTTGGCGCTCCATCAACCACCACCTTGATAAGGCTGTCTCCAATTGGAACTTCGGTGTCGTCAGCAACTGAAACTCTGAAACGACTCGCTTCTTCGGATAAATTAATAGAATGAATATCATTAGCGATCAAACTCAATGTGACTACATTCCGAGATATATTAAGCTCGATGTCCTCTCTATTAATAACTGGTTGACCAATTATCAAAATAACATCCCCCAAATCAATGTCGGTTAGGACGGCAGTTGTCTGGATCTTAATTCCATCGACATGTAAATCAAAATTTATTTGACCCTGTGCTGGTACAGAACTTCCTGTGAAACCCTTCAACATGATATTGCAAGGTGAAATTTTTAAACTCATAGCTTCTGCTGCTCCTTTTGTCATAACGTTAAGTTCACTGCCTGTATCCAAGTATGCTTTTACATGTACGTCGTTTACTTTTACAGTCTTCCTATACGCATCATTAAAATTAGACAAAAGTTGTACCTTTTTTGCTGGTTCCGATATCGCTGCTGATCCTGAAGTACACGTGGTGGCCACGTGCCCAGTCTTACCGCATCGGAAACACTTACGTCTGTCCGGCAATGTACAATTTGGTGCCACGTGTCCACTTGTGTTGCAACGGTAGCAAATTGGTGGTTTTCGTGAACTACCCTCCTTGTTATTGTTAACTTCTAGCGTCCGGGTCGGAAATGATGACTTCGACGTCCCCTGCATGATTTTATTAGAAGGTTGTGCTTGGTAACTATCAAATGCAGATAAGAATCCTTCGTACAACTCATCAGGGTTAGCACATTGAAACGCCTGAGCATTCGCTTGTAGCTCATGTGGAAGCCCTCGTATGATACACGACACCGCTGCTTGGTCACTCAGTTGACACCTAAAACACATCGCTACCTTCTCCTGAAAATACTTCGTCATGGTTTCGTTAGGTGTCTTTTTCCGACCCATGAGTTCATCTAGTAAACTGGCATAATCGTGATGTCTAGGAAAAGCTTTCAATAACATCGATTTCCATTCGTCCCAACTGTAATCATAAGATTCTAATCGATTAAACCAAACACGTGCTTGACCTTGCAATTTAGACTGAAGGTTAAAAGATTTTGTTTGTTCGTTCCAACCATAAATATCTCCAAGTTGTTCTATTTTCTTTAACCAGCTCTTTACATTTATGTCTCGATTATCAGGGTCGAAATCCGGAATAAGCTTGGCGGTGTTCAGCAACTTATTTGATTTAAAATCGCAGTCGTCATTCCTCAAAATTTCCTTGACTGCTTTATCAACCTTTCGGCTAATCAAGTGATTGAACTCAGTTTGTGATATATAAGATTCATCGTCGTCACTTACTTGCGATTCGGTTTTGCTCGTAGGCTTACTCCTTTTTGATCTTACGTAGTGCCCAGGCTCCAAATTCCGCTTCATTTTGTGGGCGCACTGTCTATCGCACTTCTGATTATAATAAGTTGAAATAAAATCTAAAATATAATTTCACTGGTATTTTATTTTAATTACTTTAATATTTTATACTAATAATAATAATCAATTTAAATTTCAACACCTCTTATTCGTAACAAATTCAAAAAAATATAAAGCCGAGGCCGCCGCAACACATGGCCTATATAAACCACCTCCCACTACTCTCCTCTCCACTCGATAACTCCCTCCTCTCCACTAGTCGACAAATCCCTCCAATCCACGCTCCTCTGACGTCACTCCAACTACTTTGCATGTCTCGCTCGCTCCTCATCGTTACAAAATATTTTAGAAATGGGCCAATTATTTATGTATCTTATACAACGTGTTAAAAAAATAGCACAAAACCTGTCGAGTAATTCAGCCCATAACACCGAACAACTTTGTTCAACAACTTTTTTAAATTCGCAATAAATAAATTAACCTTCATACAAACTAATCAGCTGTTCAAGTCAATTTGTCGCTAAAACTCAACAACAAAAATTTTGGGTTTGAAATATTTGGGTAAGTCCAGGGAAGGTTTATATGCTTAAAAAATAGGAAGATGCAGCAGGTCAATCAATTCTCCGACTTTGATTATGTTTTGTAACTATTCTTCTCTTGCCCTAAATATTAACTCAATCTGAATTACATTTCGAACAAAGAAGCATTATAAAAGACGTCCATCCATCAACGTCGAGTCTAGCGCAGATCTAGCATTTAACCTGAAAAGATCTGGGTAATGTATTACTCTGGTGCATATAAGATTAGTTTCTATTCTAGTTTGTTGACTGTTATCTACTGTCTATTGTTGGTGATTCTTATAATTTTGTTTTGTTCTTTTTAAATAATAACGATAAACATTTAAATACTACCTAAAAATACTAGATAATATTCAAAATACGGAAGTAGTCGCTACACTAGACGAGTCATTTCATCTCTTGGCGGCTCTAACACTGCTTGGTTGTAATTTTTGTAATCGTGTGAGTTGAGTCAAAAATAAGTAAATAATGTACTTAATTTCACCTGATTTTATTTATCTCAAACAGTTTTATCTTCTTGTCCACAGAATGACCTGCATCTGACAGCTTCTGGATGATGCATCGCAACTAGCCATGACTGCAGTGTTGCTCGCGCTCGGGTTGCTCGCGCTCGTCTCGCTCACTGGTAAGTGTACTCCTTTTACCAATTGTCCACAGAGTGAACTGAATCTGACAGCTTGTGGATGATGAGTCGCAACTAGCCATGACTGCAGTGTTGCTCGCGCTTGGGTTGCTCGCGCTCGTCTCGCTCACTGGTAAGTGTACTCCTTCTACCAATTGTCCACAGAGTGAACTGAATCTGACAGCTTGTGGATGATGAGTCGCAAGTAGCCATGACTGCAGTGTTGCTCGCGCTCGGGTTGCTTGCGCTCGTCTCGCTCACTGGTAAGTGTACTCCTTCTACCAATTGTCCACAGAGTGAATTGAATCTGACAGCTTGTGGATGATGAGTCGCAAGTAGCCATGACTGCAGTGTTGCTCGCGCTCGGGTTGCTCGCGCTCGTCTCGCTCACTGGTAAGTGTACTCCCTCTACCAATTGTCCACAGAGTGAACTGAATCTGACAGCTTGTGGATGATCAGTCGCAACTAGCCATGACTGCAGTGTTGCTCGCGCTTGGGTTACTCGCGCTCGTCTCGCTCACTGGTAAGTGTACTCCTTCTACCAATTGTCCACAGAGTGAACTGAATCTGACAGCTTGTGGATGATGAGTCGCAAGTAGCCATGACTGCAGTGTTGCTCGCGCTCGGGTTGCTCGCGCTCGTTTCGCTCACTGGTAAGTGTACTCCTTCTACCAATTGTCCACAGAGTGAACTGAATCTGACAGCTTGTGGATGATGAGGCGCAAGTAGCCATGACTGCAGTATTGTTCGCGCTCGGGTTGTTCGCGCTCGTCTCGCTCACTGGTGAGTACACTTTCTATCATTGTCAACAGACATGTAATATGCTACTTTATATTGATGTATTGATGATATGTCGATGATATGTCGTGGCTATATCGTAGAATTGACCACATCATGAAATGGTCACATTTCATGATGTGGGCAACTAAATTTGACCAGATCATTAAATCGTGAACATTTAATTATTTTGTCGTCTACGATTGGCCATATCGTGTAAATAGGGCGTCCATGAAATATTTATTAAGATTCTAAGTAATGTTTGGTGCTTATTGTTCTCTAAATCCGATACACATTTTCAGAGTACTTTTTCATCATAAACTCTTTTTTTCCTCATTTTAATAAACGAATTATTCACTTTTTCACTGCGAGAAATAACGCGGCCACCACCATGTTGGTACACAAACAAAGCGCTTCCAGCGCCGTTATCGGCAATTTATGTAATAATTTTACGACATGATCAAAAAATCTTGACCATTTCATGAAGTAGCTGCGTTTTAGTTGAACATATCGACAAACGATTTTTTATCATTGATCTCGCCAAGGCACATCATGATGTGGCCAATCGACAGTGAAAATTTCATGAAATGTGACCATTTCATGAAATGATCGAAAATTTCATGATGTGGTCAATCTTACGATATGGCCACGACATATATATACCTAATATCTATAGATTATGTATTGAGGTGACTACACTCTTTTTAAGAAAATTATGTCTGGGCCAACAGCCTTATTGCTTTTGCGTAAAAACTGTCTTACGAAAATCCAACTACAATTTGTACATTAGCGTGTCTCTGTCTGGCACTGCCTCTAGCTTACTGTGTGCTACCTTCTTGAATTAGTTATTACTCGTTATCCTTATTAACCCACCACCTGTTTAATCGATACTTTACAACCTTTGGCGCAGTAGAAAAAATACACATGTTATGCTGTGACCACAGTTTTACTGGCTAGGTTTGAGTTTACTTGTCAATAATATGCATGCCATTACAGAATATTTGGGTCAGGATCTTATAAAAATATATTTTGTATACGACGTTGGTGAATTGTGCAGCCTATTTTGTCTGTGTTCTGTATGAAGAGTTTCAGGTTCGAATTCTAGCTCCAGTTGGGCAAACTTGTTGTGTTGTGTTGTTTGTGTTTCAGCACTTCACGACAGTACCAACGAACACTTTTAGGTATTCGCGGTGACCCGGTAGATCAATTATGTATATTATAAGTAACTACGGAGGCTATAATGTAGTTATTTTTTAATGTATATGACCAAGAAGGTGAGAAGGTAAACAAACGATGAAGCTCAATTTATAATTTGAATAATTTCAAAGATAGGTGACTAAATATTTTCAACAGTCGGATCCCTTGTGAATTCCAAAAATTCAACTCATTCTTTCCAACTTCTATCGGGAGTGGCTAAGCCGTCACAAGTGTTCCCTTAAAGGAATTTTCCGTAGATTTTCCTAAAACCCCTTTTTAAGAGACTATTCAATTTGGACCGGCTTAAAAGCATCATTTCGCCGAAGCCACTCTCGAAGAAATTTAAATTTTGACCAAAGAATTGAGAGATAGGAGATTAAAATCTACCGAAAGTTCGTTATTACATTTGCCCGCTATTTAAATGTGATAAGTTTTGGAATAATAAATTGTAACTTGTCTATGAACAGTTTTATGTTTGCCGTGTATTGAAATTGTAAATTGTAATTTGAATTTAAATTTGTAGGCTCTAGTAAAATATTACTAAGCGATTTAAAATTGAACAAACATAAAATTTAAACGCAAGTGAATTTGTATTTGTATAATCGACCTAACTAAAGTGTTTATAAATATAAAGATCATGAATTAAAAAAAACAGCAACATATAGGTATTCACTTGAAGTTGTATAGTGAAAAAGACATTTTTGAACTAGTAACCGCCTTGATTTGCCTCGACCCTGCCTTTTGAGTTTTTTTATAAACCTTGTATTTAGTTATTTGGATTGTTTGGTTACAATTTTAGTTTAAATTTGTAATTATGAATCAAATAATGCGTTAAGATGTAAGACTAGATTCATAGTTGAGTTTTCTAAATATAAATAAATAATAATTATGTGTGGACATCTTCACACACGGCCATCTGAACTCAAACTAAGCAGAGCTTGTAAAAAAAAATAAAAAAAAATAAATAAATAAACACTTTATTTTCAAAACTTACTCTGCTAAGTTTTCATCCTCTGCCAAACTACAATATAGTTTGTAGGCAGCAAGAATTGCTCCCTTTAATTTAGTAAATTATATATCAGTAGCTATTGTAGCATTACTAACTGCTTTTATACAATTTTGTTAGGTACAGTGATTACAAAACAAATACCCGCACGATAAGAATCGAGACAATAATAATAATAAGAAGGTAATGTTGGCACTACCCAGCCCCTACGATTATCTCTTGGGATCAATAACTACAGACTACTATAAATTATTGACTGGGTAGGTCAGCTTATAAAGCGTCCAGTGACGCTTTATGACATTCCAGCATATGGGTTCTTACTTTTGATTTAAATACCGCTTTAGAAGTACACTTATCTCTTATACTGCTAGGTAAGTCATTAAACACTTTAGGTATGAGGTATGCCACAGTCCTTTGTCCATAGTAATTATTATACTTTGGTACTTTTAACACATTTCTCCTAGCGTTCCTATGTAAGCGTGGTAGGGATAAAAGATCCTTGGAATCGTCACAGTCGAAGCCATCCAATGCAATCAAAAACAATACTTTCCCATGGACCGGCAGCATTTTACAATGAACAAATAAGTAATCGTAATTTAGTCTATACTCAGTTTTTGTCTTTTTATCCACCATTAGTTTCATATATCTTATTTGTAGTGATTTTATTTTATCCAGATATGAATTAAATGTACGTCCATAACTGCCTAGTCCATAGGAAAGTATTGAATCGACAAGGCCATAGTATAATGTATACAGGGTGGCCCGGTTTGTGAGGAAACTCAGGTGGCGAAACTTTACCAGTACTGTTCTCAATTTATCGCAAACACTGTCCACGTGTGTTTTCCAAGTGAAACTTGTATCTATAGTCAAACCTAAGTACTTATACTGGTCCACCACCTCAATCTCCCCACACTTACATGGTCCAAGCGCACTGTTATGCAAGCACTGATAAGTGTGTCCTACCAAACATGGCACCTCGCAGAGCCCCCTATTATACGGTGAATATATATGCATACATTTCGTTTTATTTATATTGATGATAATTCCGTTGTCATGGGCCCACTTAGTTATATTATTGAAATCCTCCTGTATATTTCTTTCTATCACACTCATGTCTTTATCTGCATAGACGAGGCACGTGTCATCCGCATACATGTATATACGACATTTTCTAACTACATTTGGCATGCTATTTACGTGCATAATATAACCAACTGGGCCGAACACCGAGCCGGTCGGGACACCGCAGTGTATGCCTGCTCCCTCACTCCGCACGCCGCCAACGGCCGTCTGAAGAGTCCGATCAGTGAGGTAAGCCCGGAACCACTTGTTCAATGGCCCCCGGACTCCACACTCATCCATGGCCTTCAGCAGTTGGTGGTGGCCCAAAGTGTCAAAAGCCTTTTTGAAATCAATGTAGACCACCACCACCTGCTTCCGCTCATTCAGACAGCCGTTTACGTCATCCGTGAATTGTGCCAGCGCCGTGGCCGTACTCCGGCCCTGTCTAAAACCGTGCTGTGCTTTATGTAAAATATTAGATTTTTCAAGAAATGAACTTATTTGCGATACAATGTACTTTTCTACAATTTTGTTAATAATTGATAAAATAGCTATAGGCCTATAGTTAGAGTATTCTAAATGCGATCCTTGCTTAAATATAGGTCTTATTAAAGCCATCTTCAATTTATCTGGGTAAACACCTTTTCCGACACAGAGATTCACAAACAAAGCTAATACAGGACTTATTTTCTTTTTTATATACTTAATGTCAGATATTCTTATTTTATCAATACCAGGAGATTTTTCGGAACTTAAATTACTAATAATCCTGTCTATATCACGTGGTGTCGCTTTTTTGTACCTAATGGAAACATCATTATATTTTATGTATTCTGACCTATTGAGAAAAGTATAATTACAGTTATGCTTAATATCTATTATTTCTTTTGTGAATGTTTTTGAAAAGTTATTACATATATTTATTAAGGTGTCCGTTTTTCCTAGGTATTTTGTAACAACTTCATCTATACTTAACTTTTTCTTACTAGTCCAACTATTTATTAAGAACCACAACTTGCGCATATCCTTCTTACATTTTAGTATTTCATTTTGCTTATGCTTATTTTTGGCCACATTAATACACTTATTAAGTTTATTTCTATATTTAGTGAACTCCAATCGCTTATTCATATTGTTTGGCGAGTTTTTCCAGGATCTAAATAATAAATTCTTAAAGCTTATCATTTTTTTCAAACGTGAGGTAATCCACGGCTTACTCATTCTTTTTTTATGGATAACACGTTGAAATGTAGACTCATTATAAATACTACCAAAAATATTACATAGCTTATTATATAAATCAATAGGGCACTTACAGTTCATCAGATCATACCAAGCAATTTCATCCATTTTTTGTTTCACGATTGACTCACTTAGCACTGCTTTAGCACAATTTCTCAACGAGTCACCACAGTTTATTATTTCAGTCAACGAGTCACATCAGTTTATTATTATTATTGTAGTGTTTGACCTATGTGTACTATGGGTACCATTACATAAATAGATAAATACATACTTATATAGATAAACAACAACCAGACATAAGGCAAACGCTTATCACACGAATGTTTGCACTGGGCGGGATTCGAACCCGCAACCCTGTGCGTCGGAGACAGATACACTACCACCTGGGCTACGGATAGTGTATAATATTTTTTTGTTATGCAGCTATCTACCCAATTACAAAAATATATTAACTGTCCATGTTTCAGATTAAAAATTACTTCGTAGCACTCCAGGAAGTTTTTTCATCTGAGATTAATATATAGTCTGGGCGGCCGTCGCACGAGTACTTACCCCATCGAGTTACTGAAAAATACAACCTTCCACGAAAAGTAGACCTAAAGTAGATAGGAGAAATTTTGGTTTGGCGGGGCTCAGCCTGGGGGATCCGTGGGGGTGAGAATTTATGCAACCCATTTAGGGCCATCATTTTACCTCATGTAGTTAGGGAACGAAACCATTTCGTTGGTTTTAGTATCTAATAATATAGAGTCTAAAAAACTATATCGGCCGAGCGCGGTGTGGGAGGGTTACGCGGCAGTCCAACCATTTTTAGGGGCCACATCGGGGGGTGTGCGGGACGGACCCTGCCAGACGCAGTCGTGGCAGTAGGAGTCCCTACGCACCGTTCTATACTGGATATCTTCTATATTTGAAATACAGGTTGGTCCTGCGCCGAAATTAAAACGCCGTTTTGCTTCTATTTTCTAATTGGAGCCTTTCTTCCTTTGGGAGCTTTTCTTCTTATTAGTTTCGCCGCCGAGCTACTGTGCCGAACTGTGACGACTAATTTTTTTTTTTTTTTTGGCGGACCTAATCACTATTTATACCAGAGTGGTAATATAGTGGGCGCGGACTTGCGGGGGAGCAGAAGGCTCGTACCCTTTAGGAAGTTTATGACAACGTATCTGGGGGCGCCCTCAGACGGGCTCGGACCGCGGCCCAGAACGTTGCCAGGGCGAGAAGCGCGTCGGAGAAGAATGACCCCTACCGGGTCTTACTGAATTAATTCTACTATTAGTTCCGCGTCCCCGCCGGCGGGGGCGGTTGCTACCTGAAGGGCATTTTGTAGTAGTGTTTGACCTACACGCAATGGCAGCTTTAATCGCGACGGTGATCTCATCGTCCGGATCTGTGAGAGCGTGTCTAGGACGACGCTTGAATCGCGTAGTGGGATGCGGAAAGTAAATTGACGCTTTTCTCACCAGAAAGTTCGGGTGAGTAACGGCCGAATCGAAATAACGTTTAGACGCTTGACGCATATACTCCTTAATGGAGGGGACCTCGAGGTCAATGTGGAGATTCCTATTGCGCACGTACCACGGACAGCCCGTGGCCTTGCGCATGAAACGATTTTGAATCACCTGAAGGACTCAAATTGGAACGAGCCACATGAGCAAACACCGGACACGCGTATGTCATTACGGGACGGACACAAGCGGTATAAAGACGGACCTTGCTACGTAGGGAGAGCTTCGACCGTTTGCAAAGGAGGGAGTGGAGCCGGCCTATAATAAACGCGGCGCGGTTGCGAACGTTTTGCAAGTGATAGCGGAAACATAGCCTAGAGTCGAGAGTGACACCTAAGTACTTGACGCGGTCGGACCACGGAATCTGGCGACCGAACAGAGAGACGCTTGGATATCTCTGAACATGAGCGCGACGATGAAAGAGCACTGCTGTGCTTTTATCGGGATTGACTTCTATTCTCCATTTGCGGAACCAGTCGCCGATGGCGTCTAGAGCCGCTTGGAGTCTAGAGACAAGGGTGGAGGGGTCTCGTGCAGAGGTATAGATTGCAGTGTCGTCTGCAAATAGAGCGATCTGTGAATGAGGGGTCTTCGGTAAGTCGCTCGTGTAGAGCGCGAAAAGGAGGGGCTGTGACGGCTAAGACGTGCGCTTCGGCTTTTATCCTATTGGCACACATATGCGTCAATGTGTTTCAATGTGTGTGTAGCTCCCATAGGTGTAAGACGACATTTTTATTATGATTTTACACTTTATCTTAACTTTACAAAAAACAATAAAAGTTTATCATGATCAAACTATATACAATGGTTAGAATACAAAATTCTCTATCTAAAACCACAATAATCATGAACCTATCTATAAAACTGTAAAAGTTATAAACAATAAAGTGATTAAAAACGACAAAAAACACAAGCTATTTCCTACTCTATCCCTTATATCTCTATGAAATCCTACAAGAAACAAGTATTTATTTATTATGTTCACAAAGAAAATCTTAAAATCTATCTAATGACACATAAAACATTATCCTAGGTAACCTAGGTCCCAATCTGTGAGCTAAAACGTGAGCTAAGCGTAGTGAAAATTAGCCCTACAAACGCGGAAAACAAGTCATTGCTAGACAAGGACGGAACGTTAGCGCGCTATTTCAGTCAAACATTGCGCGAATGAGAAGGAAAGACTTGCTATCGTACTCTAGCATTTACTTAGCTCACAGATTGGATTCACGTGGGATTTTCGGTAGCGGACAATGCAGAATTTTCGGTCGCGAACAGGGGGTTTCATTTTCCTCATCAAGTTACTGGATGAAACCGAGTTCTCCTAGCAGCTAAAATCATGCTCTTTAAATAATAATTGGTCAGCCAGTCCGCAACCTGGTACTTTTTGCAATCAAATTTATATACCTATAATTTGATTTCGTGTAAAATTTTACGTCTATATCAACAGCTTATATACGTCCCCACCGAGGGGCTCGAGCTTACCCTAAATTAGGGTGATTAGGCCTTAGTCGACCACGTTGGCCCTGTGCGGGTTGGTCGACTTCACACACAACCTTTGAATTTCTTTGCAGGAGTGTGCAGGTTTCATCACGATGTTTTCCTTTACCGTAAGAGCGTCGAATAATCATTTTTTCTTCCTTCATGATACATAATATGAATTCGAAATACATTGGTACGTGGCGGGGATTGAACCCGCATCTCCCGGACGGGACCACCGACGATCTCTTTACGTCTCTTTTTACGTCCAAATACGATTTTGTTTTATTTGTTTAGTGGATTAATGTTTATTTATTTGCAAACTCAAATATAAAATATTTTGTTTATTATATGCTGAAATTAAGTAAAAATATACTAAGTAATCTATTCACTTTCATAGACCCTAAAGCCTATGTATGTAAACGCATAAAACTTTATTTTGTCTGGTGCACTATCTTTTGATAGTCGGAGTCGGTCTAACATAGTCAGCCAGGATCATTCGAATATTAAAAAATAAATTGAATCGATTCTTACAAAGAATTTGCTAACCCATCCGTCTTCGCTCCGCTTGATTTGTTTATTATAGAAGCGATTTGCTTTGGCATTTGTCATTGAATTACTAATAATACAGCATGATTTTGTAATCCCTAACAAAATTTAAATATGATATATGTTCAGACCACCATAAGCAACAACTTTTCTCAAGGAACATGGGTTGAAAACCAACAAAAAAATCGACTTTTCATACAAAATACACAATCAACTTTACTAATTTGTACGAAATTTTTTGAGGGTTTTCAACCCTTGCCTTGGGAAATGTTGTTGCTTATGATAGTCTGAACATTTAAATTTTACGAGGAATTACAAAATCATGCTGTATAACCATTATTGTGAATTAGAACAAATATAATCTATTGAATGATGTCATCCATTATATTCGACTAAGTATCGATCCGTCCGTACCGTAACCAATCGCGTATGAGCATACACCGATCGGTGACAGACAGTTGCTTCTTGAATACTTCCTCGCATTATCTGTTGCTTACAAACACGCCAGACTATGTACTATTGGGGCAGAAGTGATATTAAGAGTTTTGGAAACGCTTCCTTTAATACTACAAGATCATACACACTATTAAAGATAAAGACAATTTATTTGTTGGAAATAGGTAAAATTACAATAGATCTTAAATTAAACATGGTACAGCCATTCCCCGTCATATAATATGACATACAAATATTTATATTCAGCCTCATTAAAATATTAAATAACAAATAAAAACTAATAACTAATTACAAAAGGCCAATGCTTACTTATTAATGAATTTACAGTTAAGTGGTAGAGTAAACAGAAAATTACAGAGAAAGTAACATCCTGTTTATTTTTGTAAAAAGTCGTCTAGTTTATAAATACACTTTTGAATCAGATATTCTCTAAGTTTCTTTCTAAACCTGCGGCCGTCTAGTTCTCTTATAGTTTTGGGAACTCTGTTATAAATTTTAGATGCCATAAAAAACTATATTTTGCAAGTGCCGCATTGCAAAGTATTATAGCTCAAGTTTAAGAAGTAGAATATCCACCTCATAAGATACTTACATGAATTTTATTACTACGCCGTGAAAGAACGTATTTAGTTACACTACTTAGAAACATTGACTGGTTCTCTCTATTCTGGAAGAACTATGAAACAAATGGTACGAGCACTGATACTACTAATATCAGACTATCTGGTGGTGTAGCAAGAATGACTGCATCCCGTATGGGTGGTTGTTTGGACGCCTCAAAAAAAGCATTTGTTTTTTCACTGTGTACATTACGAGTACGTTTATTTGACTTGAAGATACTCACTTTCGCTTGTGAAGATAGTAATTTTTTTGTCGACCAAACCGGGTCATTGCTGTATTGCCTTTGCCCTTTTCTAAAAGTTGCAGCGTGAGTCCCAGCACGCATCTTAAAGTAATTACTAATAAGTAAACTACTCACTCATTTTAGTCGAAGGAAACCCATTCGCAAAGTTACTCAAATATTGTGCGTTAAAACGCAATTCAGAAATTGGAGAACGGACAAGGCATAATTGGCCAATAAAAATCTGTAACATTTCTGAGAATCGAGTGATAATTAATTCAATTAATCTAAAGCAAGCATTCTTGATTGGTTTAAAATCACTCGATTTCCATGAAGAGGCTTCAGACAAATTCATCAGGAGCGAATCTCATCGGCTTTAGGGCGATCGTTGTCCAAACGTAATTACGCCATTTAAAAGTGGGTCAAATGCAAAATAAGAGACAAAAAATCCGCATCCAGAATATATTGAGCTTTGGATATCCTACTGGGTGCGCCATTTTCGTTTTTTATAAAATCAATCTTAAAGTGTTCCTGACGTGTACCTATTTTTTTGTTTCATGTGGACAGAAATTTTATTTTGACCATTTAACCTTTAAATAAAAATAAATATTAACATTTCTGAATGTACCTAGATCAAACAACAAACAGTTTTAAGCTACTTGGAACACAAACAGGTACCAACTACGACTGTGAATTTGTCTGATATATTTAACTTTGCTTCGTGATTCCAGGTTACTGAACCTGTAAATAATATAATTTAAAACACTGTTCTAGAAATGTTGATTGGTATATTTTTTTATGATTTTTATTAATATAATTAATAAGTGAAACTTATTTAAAAGTTTATTTATGACTGGGTTATTGCAATTTCTTTAAGACAGCCGTTTTATTCTTTCAACCGATTTTTGTCAAAAATCTTTGATGACGCATTTTTTTTAATACAGTAATACATATTATTTACAAAGGCAGTGACTTAATCTACTTATTATTGTAGAGCCCAGCAATAACGTAGTCATACAATATTACAGGGGTCTACGTACACTGGCCTTCTGGCACATTTGTAAAGCCAGCTAAATTACTGTGATTCATGGTCGGCTTTAATCAAGTCCGTTTTCATTACATTTTCCACAATTTCTTACGTTTGATGGAAAAATCTGAGTTAATAGAAATTTTAAGGTCCACTTGTAATGGAAGTAATAAAAAAACTCGTAAAAGCTTTTAGAAATAATAAGTTTTAATTTGGTTACCGAAATTTTGTAGGCCTTTGATATTTTTTTTATTGGTGGGTAGTTAAAAAATCTGTTTTATAAATTTTGTTTGAGTCGAGTCAGTAGGTACCTCACTTTCTATGAGCTGGTGTAGTGTTACTACCTATATCAGAAATTAACTCTATGATATTTTTGTATTTAGAAGTTTTAATGACTCTGTCTCTTGTCTTATAGTCTCCTTGACATTATCTTGTCTAAACACTCTTGACCTAAAACCCTCGACGCCCACGATAGCGCCTAGCCAAACATCTGATAGCCACATAACCTAATAGCTATGCTGGGCTGGAGCCACGGACACGACATAACAAGACCCTTCAATATGCATGACTTTAAACTTGCTCCTAAATTGGCAAAAAAAATATTGTTAGGTAAAGTAGTACATAATCATAACATTTTTAAATTAAGTACACAACTAAAATTTACTGTTCATTATTATTCTTCTTCTTCTTTCGTGTCGAAATCTGAGACAGAGTGGAGGCTGCTCCTTTCTTTCTCCTTTTTTGAAATAAAGTTTAAAAGGAAAAGATTTTGGCATGTAATAGAGCAAATTATGTAAATAGTTGGTATAAATGATTAAAAATTATCTAAAACATAACCAACTGATGGAAACAAAAACTATTTAAGTAAATATTTCAAAAATTTTATACAAGTATTTCGTTTACAAATAAAATCATTTTTTGAAAGCAGGTAGTTGCAACTCAGAGCACGTCTACTATTCTTCGACGCTTCGTTGCTCTTCAATGCAGAGTCTCTTTCCCTCCGAGTTGTTTAGTCGGTGGCTGAACCCTAATAGTTAGATATACGGAACCATAATTCAGGCTTCACAATGGCTGTCGAGACGTGAATAGGGGCAGCCTGTGTAGCCTGCAGAGACAAACTAAATGCTATGTAGCTTAGCCCGTTTTGTAGACTTTGCAAGGCTTCAAAGAGGCTTTTGTGGTAGAAAATAGCGGTGATGTTTTTGGTTAAGTCAAGTTGTTGATAGTTGTTTTAGTTCCATTTTGCTGGTGACTGGAAGCCTTTCAGGACCTTTCAGCAGCTTTTAGAGAAAAAAGGAATTGAGTTCTCGTGTGTTTATCGTCTAGACTTGGCACATGCATTTGGAGACTTGAGTAGTATAGTAATATTGAACTGCTGTGGACCGTAGCTACCTAATCTTAGAATAAAATTTTCAGTTGGTGATAATAATAATTACATTTTAAAGTAAGATTTTAGGATGACTTTATAATCTTGTATATAAAATATGTTTATTTATTTTGTGCAAAAAACAGTAATATGACTCTTCTGTTTTTTTTTTGCATGAATACATTGAATATTTTTACTTGATAATAAATAAAAAACCACAAATAATTCAGTAAGACCCGGTAGGGGTCATTCTTCTCCGACGCGCTTCTCGCCCTGGCAACGTTCTGGGCCGCGGTCCTAGCCCGTCTGAGGGCGCCCCCAGATACGTTGTCATAAAATTCCAAGGGGGTACGAGCCTTCTGCTCCCCCGCAAGTCCGCGCCCACTATATTACCACTCTGGTATAAATAGTGATTAGGTCCGACAAAAAAAAAAAAAACATAAATGTAACAGCCACTTAAAAGTTATATCAACAATATATTTTATTAATGCCTTCCAAATCTTTTAAATTACCTTCATAATAATAAAAAACTCCCTTTTAATTAATATCGTATTTACTCATTATTATTTACTCCAGTGAGTCATATGACTTTTGAGTGGCTAGACTTTTTCGAGACTTTTGTGACAGTTCATCACCAACAGGTCATAAATGTCCCCACCGAGGGGCTCGAGCATACCGTTAATAATGGTGTCGAAATAACTCCTAATTTCACAAAATCAGTATTGTGATGTCATCAAAGCTTTCTGACGCGCGTCGAGGGAGCGAAGCGATCTTCTTTTGTTCCTTTGAGGATGTCATATTTTTATTTCATTATTAATCCAAACTTTTTAATCCCAGGGTGCACGGACAATGCCAACGGGCTGGGTCCGGACGGAGTCCCGGAGATGGACTACACCGACGTGGACCTGGGCCTCGCGCAGCGCGGCCCCAACTTCGACCTGGCCTACTCCAGGAACGTCACTGCCCTCGTCGGGAAGACCGCCCAGCTGAACTGCAGGGTGCATGACCTTGGAAATAGGACGGTGAGTAGTGATTAATGTTAGAAGAGTCCCAATAGCCATAGAATATTTAAATAGACTTTTCGAATGAAGGATTATATTTCAGAAGTTATCAAGGTGCATCTTTAATTATTATTATTATCATTACATATATTATTATCATATTTTAATTTCTCATTCTATGATATATTTTACTTTAAATATACGTGACAATACGCATGTGATATAGTTTAAAAAAAAGTAAATAAGTATCATATTTTGTTTATAATAATACTAATATTTATTTTTTGATTAGAGAGATTAAGCAAAGTATTTTTGCTAGAACAACAGATTTTACAAGATTTAACTAAAGTTAAATTTATGTTGTGTTAGCTAAATTTAACGCTGCTCTGAGAAAATGCTCTTTCACAACTCAAATTAATTTATGGCTACAAAAACCTTTCTTTCTTAGTCTTTAGCAGTTTAACTCGAATAAGCAATTCTATACTAATCTAGGAATGAAATCTTACTCAAACAAAATGCTTAGTAATCTGCTTTTGCAATAATAATATTTGCTACGCCTTTTTGGGATATACGCTAAAATAGTTAAGGTTTAGTACATGCCACTTTTTTCTGCTCCGAAAGGCTATTATTTTGTATTCCGCAGTTACAGTAGCCATTAACATAAAAACTGTACACTTTGTAGCAGCACACACACATACAACAATGTCTCATTATTTTTCTTACAGTAAAGCGTTTTCGTATAAAAGTGACTTCTAATTGACAAAAAAAAACATAAGAAGTAACATACAATTACAATAGAACCATGACCAATAACAATATTGTGCTTTATTTCTTTTCACATACAAAAGATTTCACGCAACTTACAATAAAGTTTATTATTTACTGTGATAAAATTTTGTCCACATAATAACAAATAAAAATAAAATTAAGTTACAGAATGTAGAATATCCAACTTGTAAACTAGTTCCAATACTCGAATAACCCTAAAAAACTCTCAGCAGTACATACAAAAACAAAGCTCGAGTTACACCCACATCGCGGATTAAGCGTGGAGGAATAAATTCATTTCGAACGTTAGCCAAATCCTTTAGTCAAATGCAAATGGGGTACCACTGGGTTGCTTTTCGTATAAACAGATATGTTTTTATTAACAATCTAAAAAGTTCATAAATTTGTAGCTTTTAACTACAGTCGTAGACGATACTCGTAGCGGTATGCTACGAATCTTGTAGCTGCCTGCTACGAACCTCGTAGTGGAATCCGTACTTATTTAAATATACCAATATTTACTAATTTACTAATCTTTATAAACGCGAAAGTTTATAAGTATCCCCGAAGCCCGAAAAGTAGCGAGTGTACCCGAAAAGTGTGACAATTTTAGTGTTTTATAAGTATGGATTTATGGATGGATGTTTGTTACTCTTTCACGCAAAAACTACTGAACGCATTGAGATGATATTTGGAATAGAGATAGTTCGTACCCTGGATTAACACATAGGATACCTTTTACGGGAAAATGTCGTATTCTGTGGAGTTTCTTCCGGCCGTTTTTCTCCACAGTGAGCGTACACGTCTTGTAGTAAACGGGCCGTCTTGCTTTGACGTCTAAAATGATTTTGTTAAACCTTACTTCGAATAAAGACTCTTTTATCTTATCTAATCTTCTTAAAAGTCTAGCTTGGCAATAAAAAAATACAAATTCTGAGGGCCTCTCTACGTCATGTATCTATCTTTTTTAACATAGACTAAGTTTGATTTGCAGTATAGACTACTTACTTAGTGTCGTGCTTCGTAACACGACCACTGAGAGCTAAATTACATTAACTGTATTATTAATAGTCAGTTGCAAGAGTTCACACATAATTCTACGTCAAACGATTGTAATTTCCTTCATAGTGAAAAATTCTTTTGAAATATTGAGAACTCGATACTTAGCTCTGAAATAGTTTTACAATATCCTGTATAACGATAACGTTAAAAAAGTAAAAGTTTTCATAAAATAACGATCACATACTTTTACGATGTAGATAGTTTAGTTTTTAAAAAGTATACTCCTGACGTCAAAGAGGCTTAAACGCAGAATGACCAATACGCATCGCAAAATATATAGCCTATACGTGAAATGACTAATAGCAAAATGAAAAAATTTTAAAATCAACACCGAAGTCTAAATAAAGATTTAATATTTTGGTCTGATATTCTTCCATAAGAATACACATTTCAGGAGTAATCAAAGTAACATTAAGTCACCTTGGCTCTGTTTCCGGCACATTACTCGCTGCGGCGTAATCGCGCTTTAGCAAGATTCCCCTCGACGCGGGCATTAACGTGGTGGTGTGCTTATATCGGCGTGTTATGGTTCGTAGAACCTATTAGAGCTTGTGCATGTATTGAATCATCACGTTTTTTCCTCAAAAACAGAACAATGGGCGTCTTTGCATTGAAAATCGATCCAACGACACGTCAGCAAATGATTTCTCTGTGATTTTTCTCCACGCAGAGTGTGTCTAAAAGTGACACCAGAATTAGTCTCATGATTTGAGATCGGAAAATTTCTCAAATATGAATTATTTTTACAAAATTAACGTTTCCATTAACGTAAATAGCTAAAGTAAATGGTCCCAGTAAATGATTTCAGCAGTGCGTGCAGTGGTATAATAATAATAATAAATCATTTATTTCAGGCAATATTTACATAAAGGTCTTAAATATGTAAACAGAGGCCCATATAATACATACCTTAAAAGTAACATACATATTTATAAAAACTATAACTAGGTAACACGTGATGTCAGCGACGTGTAGCGCGTGTCAACTGGCAGCCGTCCCCGGAACTTCCGAAACACGACTCCCTGCGGCCAGAAGTCCTCTTTCATGAAGGTATCCAGGTGGTGGGTCGGCACTCGTACCACAAACGAACTAAAGTTCACTTTGTGGCGCGATGCTAACCGTTCGACCCTCAGGGTGAAATTGGACTTTCTTCGCAAAATCTACCAACTCCTCAACCTTAGTGGACCAGTGTAGTCGGAACACGTACAGCTGCGTCGAACGTACTTCGGGACGCAGCGAGTGCTCCGGTCCGACCGGTGCGTTGCCATGATGGTTACGGCTGGCGGGCTTCTTTTTTCTCCTTTCGACTTTAATGAAGCCCTCCTTATCGCACTGTTTTTTCGGTGGACGCACTGTCACACTCTTGAGAGGAGCCTCGCAAGGCTTTTTCCCCAGTAGTTGTGACCACTGAGATGGGGCGGCAGCGGCGGCGGCGTCGGCGTAGGCACGGCCTGGGGTAGACGTGGTGCCGCGTGACGTCAGCTCCACAGCGGTGGGGCGTGCGGGGCTGGCGGCGGCGGCGGGGCGCGGTGATACACGCTCGTCAGCAGCAAGCGGCGTACATTCCGGTGTTGTCGCCAACTCAATACTGCCGACGGAAGCATTTTGCGCTCCGCGACGCGTGCTTACGTTAGAGGCCACGGATGACCTACTTACCGAATCACTACGTTTTAATGATAATAATTCGGTACGCAGTTCCGAGATGGCAGATTCCGAAGCCTCTAACTTCAACTGTACCTCGGCCAAGGTCGCTTTCAGGGTTGTAATATCCTTCAGCAGCCTGGTTACGTCGACGTGGTCGAAAGTGACGGGAGGCAGCTTATGTAGCCGCAAAGCAGGCACGTCGTCAGGGTCGGTCTCCTTCAACAGCTTTATGATGTCTTGGAGACTTCTTTCGCCTTTCTCATCCCTCCTGCGAGACGGCATCAGGTCGGCCTGCAGATCTCCTCCCGCTTGAAGTTGGTTTTGCAGATTTGCAGGATGCTGACCTCATCCACCGTGTCGATGGCGTGCTGAATGAACATCTCGTTAGCTATGAGTTGCTCCGAGCCCATAGCGACGGTATCGGGCGGCGGCTTACCGCGCAAATTCGCGAACTAGATTAATTCGTGTCTGGTGCTGAGTTGCGGAACACGACCATACTCGAGCTCGCATCGCACTGCACTGATAGAAATAGGGTTTTTTTTAAACGAAGATATACTTTTTACAGAGTACTCAGGTAGACAGATAAATATATTTTTGTTTTTTCATTCAGATTAGCTCCCCATTGATGCCATGGATTATAAACACAAAATCAAACAGATATTGAAAATCGAATGCAATTCTCCGCATAAATCAGATCTAAAACCAAAGAACACAAGGTAAAATAAGGCTCTTACATCAACTATTCAACAAATTGAGTCAACTACCAAGTCAATGATTGTAAAATCTCTCAAAAAATATTTTGTATTTTTATTGCAAATCAATCATCATTTTAAATATCAGGTTTTTTTTTCACTATAAGTACAAAGAGATGCAAAGAGAGGTTTCTTTATCACGTGTTATTTTTCCAATATTTTTAAAAGACTCATTTTGGCAAGGTTCACCCCGACACGGTTTGTAAGACCGACGTCGTTTTGCGGCTGAACACCCCATTATCGTGGCTTTGTCGGAGCTGGGTGAAGTGAGCGATTACGCGTGTTAAGCATCGGACCATTACGATACGGTGACACTTTTTAACAGAGTGCAAACAATTTTATGAAACTTATCTTTTAAAGGTTTTCTGAAAAATATTAATTATAAAGTTACCTTTATTTTACCGTTAGCCGTGGGGTGACGGCAGAGTAGAATATATTCGTCACCAACCCCTACTCTTCCCGTGGGTGTCGTAAGAGGCGACTTAGGGACTACACATTGAACAGGGAATAGGCAGCAGCGCTCTCTGATACAGCAACCTTTTAATCTGCGATCTCCAACCCGCCTGCCAAGCGTAGAGATTATGGCAAAACCAAACACTTAAGTGGAGGAGGCTCATAGTCCAGCAGTGGACTGTAACGGGCCGTTGATTTTATTAGATACCTTTATTTCAGGTTTATAATAAGGTCATTTCTTTACCTTTGTTTTGCATATTATTTTAAGTTTGTCTGTGAACTAGACCATCAGGTATCAAAAACAATGCATCAGTTAATTTTTTAATTGAATTGTTCCTAAAATATAAAATTGTAAGTTTAGATTACCATTATTTAAACGTAGGAACGTGATTCTAAAATTGTATCAACCACATAATTATTTTCATAATTATATTTCCTACAATCTTTATAATATTTTTATTAGAAGATAACAGAATTACAAAGATAGATAATTAGTTTATATGTCATGACTAATGAAACTGTCCGTCTGTCGCAAAAGTACCGGAAACATGGGAATCCCATGGCAGTATCTAATTAGAAAACTGGTAATCATTATTGGGGATAACGAGGAATACCTACAATAATACAAAAAACAAAGATTTTCTTCGAAACAGCTAAGAGACATATGTTTTCCTTCATAGGACTAACACCTACCTAACCTTTCCTCTCAGTAAAAATTTGCTTGTTATTATCTGCTGTATAACTTATTTGCATACAATATGACTTCAATATACGTTACTTCATTAGTGCGTGAAAGGACACATAGCAAAAGTACTTTTTAGGATTTGGTTATAAATTATGATATAAACAGAAGGGCGGAGTGGCCAAAGCCATATCCCCCGCCAGACATTGATTGGGGTTTACCCCACCACGTAAACAAAGATTTTTGATTTTCGAATTCATAATGTAGGTAAGTTTATTCGATGTTCTTACGGTGAAAGAAACCATCGTGATGAAACCTGCTCACGTCTGCAAATTTCGAATGCGAAGAAATTCAAAAGTTGTGTGTGAAGTCGACCAGCAAGCACTGAGCCAGCGTGGTCGTCTAAGACCTGAATGCCCTAAATGCCTTGGTGGGGTTGATGAATGATACTAGATTAATTAACTTTCTGATAATCGCATTCTCCCGCCGCCTGTTTAAAACATACTTTTCAATTAGGTACCAGCTAAAGCTAAGGTAATTACCTAAAGGTAATTTTCTTGGAAATTCAATAAACATCATGTTAATTATTATTGTTGAATTCAATTTTCATTATGGTTTCAAGTTTCCCAATTATCGGGTGTAATGTAATGTTATACTAATTGTATTGATTTGCACATTACATCCTAGTTTCAATTCCCGGCCAAGTAAAGGGTGAAATAAGAGGTTAAAGCTAGTATGAAATACCATAATTTTAAACAAAAACCCCTTGATGGATTATTTTTTTAGAAAGCTACAGTTAAATTATTTGTAAAATCATCTGGCTAATAACGTAAACTATACAAAACAATAGAACACAAAATATACTTTTTTGTCACCAAAAACATAAAGCATACAGAACAAGACAAATAAAACCATGAAGATCAACAGGCGACCTTATTGCTAGCCATCTTCTCCAGGCAACCTTACTTAAGCAGGAAAATCAAATTTTAAATTAAAGCGATCGGTTTGGTGGGTAAAAATATAATAACGCGTGTTTTTTCCATCACAAAAACTAAGTTTCTTCTTCTTCTCCAGGTGTCCTGGATCAGACATCGTGACATCCACCTGCTGACGTCAGGGCGGATGACGTACACCTCAGACCAGAGGTTCATCAGTGTCCACAACCCTCACACTGAGGACTGGATACTCAAGGTGAGTGATGCAATAAAAATACTTTATCATGATGACGGCTTCGTAACCAAGTTTGTGCCTATGAAGTACAAGGTTGTGTTTGCTTTGTGTCTGGATATTGTTTATCTATATAATGTAAGTAATTATGTGTTTATCAATTAACTTCAGTTTGGGTTTAGATGGAAGTGTGTCAGATGTCGTCATATAGATTTACATGTAACATGACCATTGAATGGATCAACGGTGATCGTAATGTTTCTAGTAAGTATACAAAATAAGCAACCAGTCATAAAATATTCTAAAGAAATACCTACGCAGAGATATTATTTTTCTTACAATATTTTTTTACTAAAACCACTTACTTTTCTGTCATGCTCAGATAACCGTTAAATAAATTTGAATATGATTACATCTTACATCTAAAACTCGAGCACATAAAGTATGGCTTACCAGCTTATCTTCCTAAATCATGTCTAGGTAATGCTGTTCTCAAATATTTGCCCACTGGCACCCTCCCAAGAACAAGAATATATCATTTTATTACATTATATTTCCTTCCCTATTACTTTACTCAATGTCTTTGAGTGTCACACTACCACAATCTATGTCTTATTCTTATTTATTCCTTTTAGCCTCCTCTAAATTCTTTATTTTATTAGGAGAGCTTACTAAGTAAACAGGACCTCTATTCCCCGAGAGAAGGAAAGTACGGACTTTCCTTTCGATGAGAGAAGGAAAGTCCGTACTTTCCTTCTCTCATCGAAAGGATGACAGAAGATATTGCTGAGTCATTAAGCTGAAAAAAGATATGAGCTGAGATATTAATTATATTTTTTTTTGTATATTAATGAGAAATATGTATAGTAATCGTCCGTGGGTATGCCTATCATCATCATCAACAGCTCATATACGTCCCCACCGAAGGGCTCGAGCCTACCCTGAGTTAGGGCGATAAGGCCTTAGCCGACCACGCTGGCCCACTGCGGTTTGGTCGACTTTACACACAACCTTTGAATTTCTTCGCAGGAGTGAGCAGGTTTCATCATGATTTGTGAAGGCACCGTAAGAGCGTCGAATAAACATACATTATGAATTTGAAATTCGGGAACACATTGGTACGTGGTGGGGATTGAACCCGCGTCTTCCGGAAGGGAGGCAGCGGCCCCAACCACTAGACCACAGACGCTCTCTAATATAGTAATTTGGTTATATTATACATATTATTTTGCCCCTCGGTGGGGACGTATATAAGCTGTTGATGACACATATTCTATGACGTAGGTAATTATTAAAAAATTCAATTTGGTAACAGATAAATTGTGTTACCAAATTCAGTATCTATGTTATTAAAAATCACTGTAAAATCAATATTTTACCGGAAGAAATTGCTACCACAGCAATGATGCCACCAATCTGTACACCCCTTCATTTCTTTCTTGTGTATTTCCGGCATTGAAGTAACGAAATATCTATAGTCAAGAAATGTAACTACGCTTCAAAATTGACCCCACCAAATGAATACTAAAGAAGCAAAACTATACCATACCACATTCGAATACGCGGTACAATTATGTTTTATATGATTTAGTTTGTAAGAACGTTGAAAGTAAGCTTCAATGTATAACAGCGAAATCATCTGCCTGTCTGTCGTCGTCGTCTGTCAAAATAAATTAGGTGCTATGTTATGTTTTAGCGGGCTTTGCTAGGCGCTTACTCTTCTTGACTATTGTTCTCGTAGTTCATTGATTGAAGTATATTCTTGTTATGTTTCTTTACCTCCCAAATTACTACATCCATACACACAGTTTTCCAACCAAACGATAAAGATTATTATCTGAAGGCGGGATTCGTGGAGATTATTCAAGCAGAACTTCTGAATACTTCTTAACAGGGCCCTTAATTGAGCGTTCCATAATAAAATTCAGTCTGTAATAAAGGAGGATTACTAGGAAGGCAGGGGGCGGGTATTAAATTAAGTTCATCGGGTAGACGGAACTGTTAGTTATACCTACTATTATACTATAACTACGAGTATTACAGGCAATTTAATATCAGCGACGAAGTTTTATTAAAAAAGTAATTGAGACATGTGGTGACGGCAGAATAGAATACATTAGTCACCAACCCCTACTCTTCCCGTGGGTGGTTGAACAGGAAACGAGCAGCAGCGCTCTCTGATACAGAAACCTTTTAATCTGCTATCTCCAACCCGCTTGCCAAGCGTGGAGATTATGGCAAAACCCTCATAGTCCAGCAGTGGACTATAACGGGCCGTTTATGTTTATGTAATTGAGACATTATCCTGATATAAACGAGCACGGTAAGCTCAACGAGTAATAATCTATGAACGCTTGCCTTAGATGCGTCAAATCCCTGTATTTCTCATTTGCTAAAAAATAGATGAAAACATACTTTTTAAAAAATACTAGTTTTACAATAACGTAAAGGCCAGTTTACATAAACGGAGCTTCAAAATACTTTAAAAGCTAGAACAGTATTCTATATAGGCAGTTTCGGATACAATAATGGCGAGCGGATGGTATCGAAAATCCATGAAATAAAAAGATAGGAGCCCTCGACGCGATGACTGCTGGAATCTGCCGATAGAAAAACGGATCGTTAGTTTGTAGTGTGATATATACTCGTAGAGGGTTTTGCTGTGATAAATGTTTAAACGATGTCGTCCGCTTACAAAACTACTACGTATAATATGATCAATTCAACTTGCACTGTATTAAAATTATATCCTTTTGTACAAAAACTCTTGGGAAAAAAAAGAAAGAATTACCAAAAACAAAGACTTTTGAAAGAAGTTTTTATGAATTCTGAAGAACATTATATACTTTTGCTATTTTTAACTTTAAAAAAATATCAATTTAATTTAAATCAATTGCGTATTTTTTCGGTAGAGAAATATTTAATATTTTTTATCTTTAAAAAAAAGAAAGGGGAGGCCTTTGCCCTGCAATGGGATACAATAGGCTCATAATAATAATAAAAAAAACTTTATAATCGAGCCTGAGTAAAAATTAAATTGAAATATCAGTGTAGCACTAGAAGCCTTGCTTCTCGGTTAGTGCTCCCATCACGTGCTGAAGTGACTCTAATTTATAATGCACGTTTATTTGACGCTCTAGTGAATAAAAATATGAATATTCCGATAGAGAAGTTAAAAGATGTGTGTAAAATATATGCAAAGCCTGCCCACACTTAGATAGACTCAAAGCACTTAATGTTCACCCCCCACTTCAAAATTAGCAAACTTGTAGGTACACAGTAATTTCTCTTATTTACACCGTAATATTATTCTCAATATTGACAAAGTTGTAGCGCAAATTTCCCAACTATACCACAAAAACCACACAGCCAAGGTTACGCTCCACCCATTGTGTAATCCTTTGGCGTTTCCCAAGATTACTCTCAACACGAAATAGCTCATTTCACCACCTCCCCCTCTAGCGTGCTGGGGTGAGGAAAGAGGAGGTTTACACACGCACTTCCCCCCACTCTGTTAATGATGTCGATAGGACAAGCAGTAAAAATAACCCCAACATTCCAGCCCTGATAAGGTTTGAACGTAGCAGTTTAGTGTTTTATATGCTTTTTAGTGAATTGTTCCAGTTAAATTTCTGGCGGGATTAGCGGTATTCAGAAAAAGTCTCTTTACGTGAATCAGATTGGCGTCGCTGAGAAAATCTTCAAAAATTAAGTGGCTCATTAAGTGGCTATACTAAAATATATTCTAAAAAATACAAACAAGGTACTTAGTTATTTTACACTTAGGGTTTTAGTGAATAAGATCATCTACCTGTATTGTTAACCAGAGTTGATAATCTTCAAAGTTTTACTTCTTACTCTCATTCTTTTACTATTTATATATATCTTCAACATTTTAAGTCATTCGAAATATTTTATCACACTTTAGATTTTCATTTAAAAATCTTTACGTACCGAGATAAGGAATAATAAAAAAAAAGCATCATAAACACCTAATTTTATTTAAAATGATGAAATACTAAATATGAAAGCCTGGTATATAAATAGTGATTGCCGCTATATTCGTGGCCGGCTGCCTACGATTAAAACATAACCCTCTTTTAACCTTTATCCAAGCACAAAATAAACATTAGTTTGTGACAATAATGTGAACATTTTGCCAACAGATACGGTTTCCGCAACGTCGCGACTCCGGCATATACGAGTGCCAAGTGGGCACAACGCCTCCTATCGGACATAGGATGTACCTCTCAGTTGTCGGTGAGTCCACAATCTTCATTACTCTATTGATTTGACCTGGATAGTATAGCCTTCTAAGCCAAGTGGTTGAGCGTTTGACTTTCGTTACGGAGGATCTGAGTTCAAATCCTAGTAGAGATCTGTTAATTCATTTTTCTAGACTTTCTCTAGTTTGATTAGGACGAAAGGTGATGCCGTGGTCAGGAAGACACGTCAAACTGCTAATACCGACTTATCTACGGCAGTAATCGTTACACAAGCCTTGTCAATGGTCTTTGGCAGCTCTGTAACACTGGGTTTGTTTGTGTGCAGGGTTTGGGTTTGAAGCAGAAGAGGTAGATATTTACCGTATAGGCATGCCAGTCTTGACAGATTGCTGCAAGCACTCGATTACTTACAACCTTATTTAGCTTAATGACTAAGCCAAATTAATTTGAAACCAGAAGCAACCAGTTTTAAATGCTCTTCAAATCCCGGAGACGCTTAGTTTTCTATTTGTAAATGGAAATATCATCCTGATTGGGCGATTATCTTCAAAAGAAATTTCAACCATATTTCATTACTATTGAGGTTAAATTATATAAAGAGGCAAAAGATAAAAAAAATACACGACGAAGCCTGAAGCCTGAAGAAGAAATTAAGGCGTTTATGCACCTTAATTTACTTTTTCAAAGTCGTTTTTTATTCAAAGGGCGTCCAATATTCCTTGTACTTTCTGATTTCACAAACATTCTTGTTATTTAATTAAGGCGTTTAAAATCGCGTGCCAGGCACGACTTTTCAACGAGCTTCTTTTAGCTTTGTTATTTCTGTAATTAAGTTCTTCTTTTTTGATGTTATCATGAAAAGAGAGTAATATTATCTTTATTATTACTATCATGTGTTAAAAGATAATAAACAGCTTCCGTGGTCCAGACAGCAGCCACAGTAGGTGTTTGGTTCATGCAGGTTCTGGATCTGAAAGTTTGAACTCAAACCCCCGGACTTTCTTTCCGGTGGGAACAATATCAAACATCGTTGTGATTGTGAGACTGGCCCTTTATTTTGTAAACGAAAAAAGTTTTTTTTTAATTACTTTTTTATAAGCCACGTGAAAAGCTTTTGGCGGTTCAATACCAGATACTGACTGCAGAAATCTTGAGTTGTTATAATAAAGTGGTTAAACTGGGTTATAAACTGGAAAAACCAAAACCTTAACCTATTAGTACTTTTGTCTTTTAGGAGTAGTGGGGTTTTATCACGGAGTTAAATATATTTCTTTAAGAGTTAATCCATTTTTATCAGTCTGACCACAAGTCAGACGACTGTTCATTAAACTGTGTTATGATTACCAACAGAGCCGCTCACGACGATCCTGGGAGGGCCAGAACTATTCATCAACATGGGCAGCACTATCAACCTGACCTGTGTGGTCCAGCACTCGCCGGAGCCACCGCCAGCCATACGCTGGTCTCATAATGATGAGGTAAAGACAACAAATTTGCTAAAGACTATAATATCAGGGCGGGAACTCTTCATCAACATGGGCAGCACCATCAACCTGACCCGTGTGGTCCAGCACTCATCAGAGCCACCGCCAGCCATACGCTGGTCATCGAAATAAAAAAATTCATGTTCAAGTGCTTCGCCTTACTTGAGAAACTGTCTGACCACTAGGACAGAAAGGGTCTGAAGTAGCAACTCGCACCAGACGCAGTGAGGGTGGGCCTTCTAAAGGTAGACTGATGATCTGGTGAAGGTCACGTGAAACCACTGGACTGGTGCAAGGCTGGCAGTTCTAAAAATTCTTGGTCATTGTTCAGCATTGATTTAAGATGACATTTTGCGTCGATCTAAGCAATTAAACTACCAATTTAAAAAAAAACTAAAAAAGTACATAAAAAAAATTATTTACGTCACGTAGGTACTGCAAAAAACAGAAAAAAATACTACCTTTATAGTAACAAAAACATCAATCAGAAACATAATCTTCCAGCTCGATTAAGTTTTTCATTGTTTCTATGATACAAAATATTATTTAATATCCCTCTAGTTGAACATCAAATTCAAAATAAATGTTGCTTTTAACTACGTACGAGTATTTTACTTTTTTAATAATGCAAGTAAAAATACGTTACTTGGAGAGCGTCGGTGGTCTAGTGGGTAGGGCCGCTCTCTTCCGTCCGGGAGATGCGGCTTCGATTTCCACCACGTAACAATATTTTGTTTTTTCAAATGTAATTGTATTTTTGTCATCTATTGTGTACAATAAATGGTGAAATAAATAAATAAATATATGTTTTCGAATTTCGAATATTAATACGAAATTACGTACATATTATGTACATTTTTCGACGCTCTTACAGCAAGGGAAAATATCGTGATGAAACCTGCACACTTCTGCGAAGAAATTCGAAGGATGTTGTGAAGTCGACCAACCCGCACTGGGCCAGCGTGGTCAACTAAGGCCTGATCGCCCTAATTCAGGGTAGGCTCGAGCCCCTCGTTAGGGACTGTTGATGAAATTATGTTCGTGCTTCACACTAGCTTTGCAATGCAACAAAGTAGCATCAAAATTCAGCAAATTTTAATGACACATGTAGAACTGTAGCTAAACATTGTGTCAAATTGAGTAAGTACAAAGATACATAAAGTAAAACGTCAGACCTTTGAGGTACAGTCGGACAATATTTACTTTGGGCCTGAGCCGGGGTCCTGTCAACCCTTTGAGATAGCATCATCCGAACTACAGGTTGAAAATGAAAACACGGCCTGAAATTAAAGGGTCACTTTGTATGTACAAGTAATGACGAAATAATACAGCTATATTTATGTGCGAGAACAAGGGGTCAAAGTTACAAAAGTTGTATTTTGTATTTTCATGATTATAATTTTTTCATAAAAAAATGGTACTGTTTAGTAAAATGATTACTCTACGATTTATGAGTGTTTACTTCCAAGATTTGAATAACAAAGTTAGTAAAATTAAAAGAAGCATTGATATTTTTACTAAAATCTAAGTTTGAATGTTGTTTGTGGAAACAATTATTTGTTTTTTTTCTGGTGTGATGAAATTGTTTTCCTTTCATATTTTTTTCACAATTTTTCTCACCACAAATCCACAACTTTACAAGATAATAATTGTATGGTCAAAGTCAAAGTCAAAATTATTTATTTCCATAGGATGTTATTACATCACTTGGATCTAGAGAGAGACTAGAGAGACTATGGTCTGATTGGCCCTCAGTAGCAGACTACAATAGTGAATAAGTGATTTATTTATTTATTTTATTATTATTACAAGATACAATATACTATAAAACTATCAATTGAGGAGTCCTTAGTTGATAGTTTTTAAAATCAATAAATCAACAAATATTGCCTTTCGATTACTTGTACGACCACAATCTACTACTGCGATCACAATAATGCCTTTCAATGCGCAGAATTCTAAAGATTTTAATAAATGCGACCTTCCTTCCGTCACTGGTGGTGGCTGGATGAGGAAAGCGGGTGATCGTGCGCTTTGGCGTGCCCTTGGGGAGGCCTACGTCCAGCAGTGGACTGCAATAGGCTGATTCATTGATTGATAATAAATGCGAAAGAAAGCAGCTGCTAAAAGTACAATAGGATAAATTTTACATAATTTTCATATCAAAACATCGCAAGTCAACCCGAAATACATCGAATTTGAATTCAAACATAACATTCTATTAAAATGTTGCGCGACCGAGCCAAATGTTTGCGTGCCGAGTTCCACACAAACATAAACTAAACAGAAAACAATCGACAAAACAATACAATGTCTCGAATGAAAACAATACAATTCGACCAATTGCCAAAAACAGTAAACACACTCGATAATAATGCCAAGGAGCAAACAAGAAAAAAGTTGGCAAGCGCGAGTAACAAAGGACACCTAACCTATCAAAATTTAAAATGTCGAGTTTTTGTCTAGTCTGTTTCACCCTATGATGCTTACTTATAGATAAACGGATACCAAAGAGTAATTATTATTGAGAAAAATGTTGTGAATGTTATACTTTTTGAGTTATTTTAGTTTTAAAATGAAATATTATTTGTATTATTCACACTCACATAAAAATCAACCAACTTACGGTGCCAGACTACTACTGGCTAGTGCTAAGGTTAATTACGGCTGAGTCTACTTTTTTATGAAAAAATAAACTTAATTTAAAAAACTCAGACTTACAAAGAAAAACATGGTTTCATTATTGCAGAAAAATGCCTTAAAAATATAATAAAAACTTGAAAAGAAATACGTTCTTCTTGCGGAAGAATTTACTACAGAACCCTAAACCCAGTTCTCGAAATGGCGAAACGCCAACGCTCCATTTACCTATTCGTCGAAACTAGTCGTGGAAACTGAAGCAGCGACTGCCAACCGACAAACATGGGAACTAATATCGAACTTCGCAAAAAGACGTTTAGCATTCAGCGCTGTATCGCGAGCCGCGCGCGACCGCTTGGGGCGCGGGCGGTGCGGGGACGAGGAGCGCGGTAAAGGAGTCAGTGTTTCTGTAATGTAATTTTAAGGGACTTTATTTGTAAGAGCGTTGATAAAGTTGTAGGTAAAACTGGTGGCTTCTAACGGGGAGATGCGATGATTTGTTTTTGAATTTCGATTTCATTACTGTACGAGTAAGTAATGAAGATTTGCACACATCTGTAAAGAAATTGAAAAGGTTATGGTGTAAAGTTGCCCAACCCGGACTGGGCTAGCATAGTCAATTAAGGCTTTAAGAGTATTTCTCCAAAACCTTTAAAGCCTCAGCTGTGCATAATCTAATTGCCATAATAATAGGTATATATAGGTAAATTATAGCATAATATACTTGGCATACCTAACTCCAGTCACTCGCTCGCTGCGGTAGAAGCAGGTCGTTATCTATGTTGCGTATCTATTGCGCGCGCGCATCTGTTAACTACGATGGTGAAATGTGCGAAATGCAACAAGTTAGTTACCAAAAAGAACCCTGGAGTACAGTGTAGTAGGTGCAGTAAATGGTTTCACGGTACATGTGCATCTATGAATACCGACCAACTAGCTGCATTATCTATAACGGACTCGGTAGACTGGAAATGTCGCAATTGTGTGGGAAATGCCAAGCCTAAGCGCATTTCCTGTATTCTACCAGATGCCGAAGAAGAGGACTCTGAAGCAGAAGGCTTACCATGTGATAAAGAAAATACATTGTCCGTTTTCCGAAAAGAAATAATCGAAATCATTCGGTCAGAACTACAGAATACCCTCGAGTTCTATTCGAAAAAAATCGATGACTACGAAGAAAAAATAAAAGATTACGATACCAGGTTTAAAGCAATGGAAAATCAGTGCACTGATCTCAGGAATACGTACAAAAACCTTGTATTGCAAAATGAAGTACTAGAACAGAAAATAAATAAGATCGAGCAGGCCCAATCCTATAATGATGTGGAAATATGTGGTGTGGTGGAAAAGGAGAACGAAGATGTCAAAGAAATTGCCCAAAATATATGTCTACTACTCAATCAAAAACCTGAAGACATTATCAGAGTGTTTAGAAAAAAGAAACCCACCCGTACAGGGAATGCGAGGCCAACTAGTGCTGTCACCTCCGACGACGGAAAAACTGATGCCGGCCTGGCTGGTGCAAAGGAAATGCCTGCTCCAATCGTAGTGTCATTGCGTGACAACAGTCGCGACTACTGGCTATCAGCTGCAAAAACAAAAAATATCACGGAACGTAATTTAGGAAGGGAAAGTGAGGAGAAAGTTTACATACGAGAATCACTTAGCCCTACCACGGCATTTTTGCTTTGGAAAACTAAATCTTTAAAAGATAAAATGTTGTGTAAGTTTGTCTGGTGTAAGAATGGTGTGATTATGGTACGAAAGCATGAGGGTGACAAAAAGATCTATTTTGTGCGCTCAACCGCCGACGTCGATAGAATAGCAAAGGAGTTGCAGAAGAAATAGGTATGTCCATTCCAATTATTTTTTAAATCCCTGTATAACGGACAAAAATATTTTCGACCCACCCTCTAATGGATCTAGAAGAAACGAGCGTCTTTGAAACCGAACAATCTTTATGGTCCGATTTTACTTATGACATACCACCCAGACAAAATGAACTACTCATTATGCATGTAAACATAAGATCTATGATAAAAAACTACTCCCACCTTGAACATACCATAGCTAGCAGCTCAGTGCCTATTCACCTGATAGTTATTTCTGAGGCCAACTTAAATGACACAACAAAAGTATTATTTCATTTGCAAGACTATACCATGCACACAGAACTACGAAACAGAAGAAAGGGCGGTGGAATTATCGTTTACGCACACAAGAGCATTTCATTTATAAAATTATCAATAAACACCTTTTACTTTGAGTGTTTAATGGGAGAAGTGGAAACGTGTGACGGCTACAAATTCAAATTGTGTGCTATATATAGACCCCCGAAGCTAAATAAAAGTGCTTTCATTGGTGAATTAACCAGTATTCTGTCGAGCGTGCCAGTGAAAAATAATTGTGTTGTGATTGGTGACGTAAACATAGACATTGCTATAAGTAACACAGTATCAAACTCATATTTAAATAGTCTACATGGTTTAGGATTTGATTGTTGTATTACTAAGCCCACTAGAATAGAGGTGAGCCTGAAGGGCGTATCTAGGACTTGTATAGACCATATTTTTGTCCGGGACGCATCCTCCGTGCGTAACTCGATAACGCCAGGCGGGCGCTGTCATTCATTGCGATCAGCTGTTGTACACAATGCGATAGCGGATCACAGTATGACCGGTTTAGCGATTATTACCGATAATCTGTTGAGCCAAAGTAGAACTGTAAAAAGAATTAACAGTGTAAAGGTGAAAGAGGAATTGTTTAACATTGATTGGAGCCCTGTTTATAACATGTCTGACCCTAATGAAGTAATCACATACATTGTTGGCAAATTTGATGCAATATATATAAAATGCACCGAGGAAATAAAAGTAAAGATGAACAAAAGATATTTATGTCCTTGGATCTCAGATAAATTAAAAAATATGTGTGAGAAAAAAAAAGAACTACTGGCTATTTGTAAAGATGATCCTAATAATAAAAAAAATAGACAAATATATAATAGGTACAGAAACAGAACAAATAAACTAATTAATAAGGCTAAAAATAAATCTATTAAAAAGGAAATTTGTGATAATTTTAAAAACCCTAAAAAAATGTGGGAAATTATAAACCGACTTACTGGTCGAATTGTACAGGCAGTGGATGACATATTAATAAGATCATTTTGGCTAAGCCCAAAATCTCTTTGTGACAAATTTGCTAATGACTTTGATTCAAACGTCACAAGCGTTATGTCTAGCTGTAGTCTCCCTTTGCTTGATGAAAAGTCGTATATTAACAAACCGAACTTAACAATGCGTATGAATAAAATCAGGGAGGAGGTATTGCATGGAATAATTATTCACCTTGACGATAAAAAGAGTCCTGGCTATGATAGGGTTCGTGTAAAAGATATAAAATGCATCTCTAAGGAAATAACCCCGGTCCTAACTCATTTGATAAATCTTTGTATAACGAAGTCTATGTACCCGGACTTATTGAAAATTGGAGTTGTACGACCGATTCACAAAAAAGGTAGTTATACAGATACTAATAACTATCGGCCAATCACAATCCTCTCTTGCATAGATAAGATAATTGAAAAATATTTCGGTAAACAAATAAATGACTTCTTATCAAGTAACAATTTAATTCACGAAAGACAGTTTGGATTTCAAAGCAATAGGAATACTACCCAATTATTATCATCATATACTGATGAAGTCAATAGTTACCTAAACGATACAAAGCATGTTTTAACAGTAATGATAGATTTTAGCAAAGCTTTTGATACTCTTGATTTCTCAACACTTTTTATGAAAATGCAGCAGAATGGTATACAGGGCCCTCTGCTGGAGTGGTTTAAAAGCTATCACACGAATAGGTATAATACAGTAAGCATAGCTGGTAGTCAGAGTAAGCTAATTCCAACCTCACATGGAACAGCTCAGGGGTCAATCCTTGGACCAACTGAATACCTACTTTATGTTAACGATATGTGCAAAATATTTAAACATGGATCTGTGTACCAGTTTGCCGATGACACCTGTCTATTGGTGGCACACAGAGATCTAGACACTGCTAAGGGTATGATGCAAAGTGACTTTGACACACTATGCAAGTGGGCACATGACGTTGGCTTATCGATAAATTACAAAAAAACTAAACTCATACATATACATTCACCTTATCTAAAATCAAACGGAACACCGCGGGTTGTCGCTCACGAGCATCATTGCCTGCATCAGTGCCTGGGTGGTTGTGGTTGTAAGCCACTTGAGGTTGTGCGTGAACATACTTACCTGGGTTTAAAAATTGATAGTAAGTTTAACTGGGGTCCTCACGTAGACTATGTTTGTAAACGGCTTAGAGCCGTGCTAGCCAAGTTAAATATCCTAAAAAATAAATTGCCATATAGTACTTTAAGGACACTTTATATGGCATTGGCTGACTCGGTCATTAGTTATGGCCTATCCAGTTATGGCAGAACTTATTCATCCTACTTACAAAAAATTTATGACATTCAAATTAGAATTCTCAAAACTATTGTCCCATACAAAATAAAATTTATTTACAAAGACAACTACGAACTGTTGTTCAAGTATTGTAAAGTAATGAGTATATTTGATAAAGTCAAACTTTCTATTGTGTCTGAGTATTCCAATCAAATTCCTGATCTATGTAAAAAAACAAGACCCAACAACATGCGAAAGCTACAGTACCTAGCTATGTACCAACTACCAAAGTGTGCTAATGAATATGGGAGAAGGGACTGGAGGTATATCCTACCTAGCTACATGAACTTGCTACCCAAAGAAATAGTCCACAGAATAACTGATAAAAGTGGTAAACAAATTAAAAATATTTTAAAGTACCACTTTACAGTTGGCCAGTTCCTGGATGTTTCTTCGGTCACTTCATGAAATGTAAAATTTTACAGAATAATTTGATTTGATTCTGCTATTAGTGTTTATGATTTTGTTTTGTTTTTGTCGTAGAAACGCTCCGAGTGTTGACCACTCAAAGCACATAATCTCAATGTAGGAGATTGAGCGCTGAGTTTCCTATGTACCCTATATGTTTTCTTTTGAAATAAATAGATTTAAATTATTTTTTTTTTTTTAACGTAAATGACGTGTATAATATTTTCTACATAGTTATTATTATCAAGTTTTTTTTTTCTTTATGTTAAGTTAGATTTTTGCTTTAAATTATACCTAAGAGATCTGTGCATCTTACTGAAACCCTTTCAATTAGCATTTTGATAAATAATAGAAAACCTTATCTCCAAAAAATAATGTCGCATAAAAAGTGAAGAGTCAAAAAAGGTCCAAAATATTAATCATCGCTCCAACAATACTCGTCCCAAATCCAGATTTAGCATAAAATAGCGCTTTCACAGATGCAGAAATTTGGCGCGAGCCAAGCTTGAGCCGGCAAAGAAAGTTTCCAACTTTTATTTACAAGAAAAAGTCGTAGTCGATTTGAATCGACGCCAGAATGAGCTGCGACAACCCGTTGTGGATATATTATTATTGAGTAAAATAACAGAAAAATGTGGCTCAAATTGAGCATAGATTTAAATCCATGCTCAATCTATTCAGAACAGAATTAAATTACGTTAGTCGTTACAAATGGAGCTAATAAAAATATTAATCCACAAAATGTATTAGTCCCAAATGTGGCGTATTTCATTATTGCATTTAGCATTAGGAGTTTACTAATAATGTATCCAATGGGCTTCGAATTTTATCTTCCATCAGATTAGTCATAACGAAATAAAAACCACTCTTTTTAAAATAATGTTTCTCAAAAGATTTCCTTGAAAATCAAAGCAAATATCCATCATTGCTAATTGTTCTGAGTTTGGGACGTTGCCAAAAGTATAATTTACTGGAGATTTCATTAACTTTTCCCATGAATGCGCTCATTATAGCTGAAGTTGGGGTCATTTGCTAACTTCACTGTTTCGGGTCATCTATTATTATTGTCAATTTTAGGTAATGAATTTTTAATTTTACTTTGCCACTTGAAAAAGTCTCTAAATATATTATTACAAGTTGTTTTATAGTTTATTGGTATCATTAATCATACAATTTAAACAAATTACCGATGATTATATTTCCCGTGGCAAATTACTAGTGATGACGTCCATACAAAATTTACTATCAAACTCATGCATACAATGATCGATTGTATTTTGGAAAATTTATAAATGTAGTATGTAAATTTTCCGCTTAATCTATGAGCAACAATTACTTTACTACCAGTTAATTTATCACATAAAACTAGAATCCAAGATAAACGAGAATTCCCACACGTCTGTGAAGTTTCCAATAGGTACATCATTTAGTAACGTATCACCAGGCAGGTCCTTGTTTTTGTATCAAATTCCCGGATTCGATCAATTATGTCAAGGGCAAGCCTAAAAGGATTCTCTGGATTGAGGCTTCCGCCTTCAACCTTGTTAACATAATATGGTACCAGGTGGGAAGAAGGGTCAATGTAAACGTGAGAAAGGTTGTATACAAAATGATGTATTATTTCAACTAAGTATTTACTTGTGAAATACTTAAGTTGTCATATTAAGTACGAATATTCGATAAGGTTTTTATCAAATTTACCTCCGATCAAAAATCTGTTTGAATGGTCAAAGCGTTCCAATATTATTAAGTACTTACCTAAGATACTTCAGTATTTCAATCTTCAACTTAATTGTATTAACAATGTACCTATGATTTTTAATCATTTTCAATAATCATCTTTCTACGATCTTGGTAGCCATTGTATCCACTTAAACAAGCTTAGCTCAGCAACATTTGCAAGAAATACATTGTTAGCCAAGATAAGTTCCTGTATCTTCAAGCTGGGGAAGTTACAGGAACATAACAGATTCGAGCTGTTTCATGCCAATTGCAGTCTGAAACTGGCTTATGCAAACAGCAGTTGCTGCAAGCTGTAGACTTCTAGCCGTAACCGTTATTGTTTTAAGTTTTAATCTAAGTTAAGCAAATTTTGGGTGCCTGAAATTAAATTTACTAAACCGAGCAGCAGTTTTATTATAATTTTTTGTTTGGGTTGAATTTTATCAAACACTGATGTTAATAAAAATACTAAAAGTGAGAAGGGATAGAGAAAACTTCTATTTTAGTTTTTATACAATTTGAAGCAATTAGTTTAGGATTTAATGAGTCATTGATTTGAGGGTTCTTTTTTGTAACAAGGTAACTGTGCCTTAACATACATCTAATATTCTAATAAGAACACTGCAATAAATTCAGCTCTATTCATTCATCAACAGCTCAACAATACAAAATATTTCATAACACTTGTGACCCCTTTTTTTATCTATTTCTGTTACAGTTGACCTTTCTAAGTAAAAAATAATATTTATACTTTTTTTTTTAACAGGAAATAAATTACGACTCCCCTCGTGGTGGCGTATCAGTCATCACCGAGAAGGGAGAGACGACCACATCACATTTGCTGGTGCAGAGAGCCAAGTCTCCTGACTCCGGTCGATACACCTGTGCCCCGGCCAATGCCAATCCCAGATCTGTTCTCGTTCATGTTCTGAGTGGTAAGTTCTTTCAAATTTATGCTGTCCTAGTACATAGATCAACATCAACGGCCCGTTACAGTTCACTGCTGGACTATGAGCCTCCTGCACTCAAGTGGAGGGTTTTGCCATAATCTCTACGCTTGGCAGGCGGGTTGGAGATCGCAGATTAAAAGGTTACTGTATCAGAGAACGCTGCTGCCCGTTCCCTGTTCAATGTGTGGTCCCTAAGTCGCCTCTTACGACACCCACGGGAAGAGTAAGGGTTGATGACAAATGTATTCTACTCTGCCGTCACCACACGGCGTACATAGATTGCTTCTAAAAATATGCCAGAAATATCACATTGTTCTCATTCTCGTGTAGATTATTGATAACATACTCTCTTGACCTACTCCCCTAGTAGATTCTCCAAAAATAATCCGTTTCTAAGTTACAGCTTCTTGTATAATAATTAAATTTTGTAATCCTTTGGTACTACAAAAAATCTGAACCAATTCGGAAGGCACGGTCGTTGGTTCCAGCTACATCTGTCGTTACTCGAGCCATGCCAGTGGCCTTTGGCTGACACCACGGTTTGTGGGGTTGATTGTCGACCTTACAACCCACACGATGAAGAAGAATCAATTTGAGTAGTAATTTACGATCTTCTGTATTATTTCTGTTTTCAGTTGTTGTAACCTTCTACATCAAGATTGCAGTTTTATATTGTCCGCGCGCAATCTGAGTGCATTCGTGGCCATTGTAGTTAAATAAATTAAAAATGCATTCAGATCACGTGATAATTAATTACCAATAGCAGAAATGCAAAATAGATAGCAATTCGTCTCTTAAGCTTGTGCTTGTTATAGTTGCTTTAATGTGAACGTTTTCCTCAGGCGAGCACCCCGCAGCAATGCAGCACGGTGGGCAGCTTCGCATCCAGTACCCGCTCTCTTCAGTGCTGGTCAGCGTCATCTTGGCTCTTGCTGGTTGCTAGTACCCTGGTACTCTAGACCTCTAGCGTTTTGTATATCTCAGTAGAATAATGTCCAACGTTCGTTTGTTTTACAAGGATGCTTATTGAATGATAAGAAATTTTATGTATAGTCAAACGCAACGGTTTATGAGCGCTCAGAATAAGTGGTGCGAGGAATTCGCCTCACGCCTGTGTACAGAATTTAAGAGAGTGACACAGAGAAAGATACAAAAGTAGCGCTCATAACTCGTTCCGCTTTCTGTAAGTAAGCTATTTGAGCAATTTAAATACCCTGTTAAATTCTTCTCCATTGAAGAGTATTGCCAATATTCATGGACATAATGCAACATAAAGCAAAGTATAAATTTAACTCGATAAATCCGCAATAGCACCAAATATAAATACTTTAGAAAAGATTCACATGTTAATGTAAAGCTAGAGAGTAGATTTAAAACACCACACACATCTAGGCATCAAAGCTAGATACCAAAAATGTTTTCTTGTGTATATGATAACTACGAAAGATGAGTCGAAGTTATTTATATTAGGTTGAGTTTTTGAATAAGAGAAAACAATAATTGCATAGTTTGAAAACAAGGAATACTTGTTCTACGAGTATACGGTGTTGTAAATGAAACTCTAAATTCGCAACAAGTATCGTATGTAAAAGCTAACTTTTTTAATTTCTATAAGTCCTTATAGTGAATTTTAAATAAGTTTAGAAACACTTTGGGAGTATTTAAATATTAAAACCGACGATCTACTTAAATAAAATGAAAAAATAAAGCAAACTGAAAACTCATATTTTTTTTATAGTTGTTACCGGCTCATAGTCCAGCAGTGGACTGTAACGGGCCGTTGTAGTTGATGTTGTTGTTACCAAATCATTACTAAATTTAAATATGTATCAGCTGGCCAAGTGCAGATTAGACGATTTTACAAAAAAATATTAGGCATATGCAGGTTTCTACTACATAGGTGTTTGCACTCGAATATTATTAATTCGAAATTCAAGAACAAATTGGTAGATTTCGCGGCGTGTTCTAAACAGTAAGCTACGCCACTACACTACTGATACACTTAATTTATTGCTCACCAATCAATCATAAATCAGCCTATTGCAGTCCGCTGCTGAACGTAGGCATCCCCAAGGGCACGCCAAAGCGCACGATCACCCGCTTTCCTCATCCAGCCACCACCAGCAACCTTACTCAGGTCGTCAGTTCACCTGGCAGGGGGGCGTCCCACACTTCAATTCCCGAGGCGTGGTCTCCATTCGAGAACCCGTCTGCTCCAACGCTCATCGGTTTTGCGACAGACGTGGCCAGCCCACTGCCACTTCAGCTTGCTACATTTCTACTTATTCAATTTATTGGTACTTAAACTTTACTATAAAAGAAAAGTACCTTTAACAATGAAGCAGCAACAAAACGTACAAAAACCACATTAAAACAAACAAAGACTCCAGACCAAGACATTGTCTCAAAAACCGCATCTAACTTGAACATACAACCAATTCTGTCCCAAATAGTATTAACAAGTTCTCCCATTGTCATAAAAAGAAAGTTTGGGCCATAAACCGATGGCATTCCCATAAATATCATCGGAATGGCGTAGAAAACACATAAACCACGGAGTTATGTGATTGGTGGTACATTAACATGTCACTGGCCTTTGGGTCCAGGAAGCATTGAAATGTACGTAAATTCTGATTTGTGTTGAGAGGTCAGAGCGCGGTTGAAATCAAAGAAAGCTAAAGATCCTATGTTGTTATGATTCTGAAATATACTTGGTCCTTCACCAGCTTAATATTTCAGCGTCGAGGCTATACTTGTAGTAAAATAGGGCAAAACACAAACAACCCTTGAATTCATTGTGTTCTATCATAAATTTAACAATTTTTTAATTATATATATATAAATATTCTAAGAATTCATCGTCCGATCTGTATTGTAAACCTATTAACTAAAAAGATATGTATTTTTATTTTTTATAATAATCTCCAAAATCATAACAAAATTTAATGGTATGCCTTCATTAAATTTACCTTTTTACGCTCTTTATAATGATATTTTATAATTGTCCACAAAGTTATGTTCAGTTTATAATAAAATGCACACTGTGGGACGAAAACTACAAAAAAACAGTACCATATTATGTTCAAATCAACTAAACTATGTACTTATTATCATTATTTTTTATATTTTTTGTAATAGTAAAAACTTTATCAAAAAAACTTATTAAATCTTTGTAATTTGCATTAGTAATTTATTATGTAACAGTGTAAATAAAAACGAAATAAATGTTAAAATAAATAAGTACATAATATAATATTATTTAAAATTATTTTGTGCATTTATAAATCAAAAATAAATTTAGAAAAAAATATAGGAATATGTTAACACTTTGAAAATTAACGTTATTACTTACTTTTAACTAAGTATAAAATTATTAATAGTTGTAATTTGTAATTATGATTAAAATAATAACTAAAGTTAAGTTTGACACGTAAGTTGTATAATTATTATTTATTTAAAATAAAAAAATGGTTCGAAATAGTCTTGTAATTGGATACGGTTGTGTAAATAGTAACAAACTACATTGTAAGGCGTTACTTAAGAAATTAAATAAACTTATTGATCGTCAAAATGAACTATGCTTTTCATTTTTGAAAATCCCTTGGACTAACAGAAAGACACGTCTAGTAATCTAACTGATCTCGCTCTATTCAGCAAATTGCTGGGCCAGTTGTTGATAGTACTGTTTTACTAATTTTTAGGTCTTACAGATTAGTTAGTTAGTTATTTTTGTGATAAGAGTTCACAAAAAAAAACTAACTAACTACCAGTTTGACTGTGCGACCAGTTTGTCCAGCATACAAGCTACGCAACATACTAGAAATCTACAACGAAGAAAACAATACCACTTCATAATCATTTTTGCCCCACATTGATTAAAAAATAATAGTATTTATTTATTCAAAGACAACAAAGATCCATTTTTATCAGTAAAATTAAAAATTAACAAGACGTTAATCCCGTTCTCTACAGAAATAGTCAATACACGAGTCATGCAAAGCTTTTGCGGCTTACTGAGACATTAGGGTCTGTGGGGTCGGTCATTGGCTTTACAACCCACACGATAAGAAGCTCAATAAGTCCAACTGAGTTGCTACTGTCTGTCGCTTCATATTTAACTTACTTTACTAGAATATAAGATTTAAAATTAACTGATGATCATTCTTGTTTTTTTCGAGTCGATTCGGCGACAAAATTTGAGAAGACCCATATTACACGGATTTTTGCTTTGATTGCAATATTGCTCAAAATATGGACAGAAAACTAAATATGTGGTATGGTTTCTGACACAAACGCTGAATGAAGTAGAGCGGATGTTAAAATACGTTTTCTCCGACACGCTGGAAAATGTGATCATTACTGTAAAAAAACAGTACGCGAAGTGACTCATTTTTGGACGAAACATTGCCCCATTAATAGCGGCCGGCAATGTGCCCTCAAACGGCCTAGGCCGGCAAAGTTACTTTCGTTCAGAAATTTCAATGTTTTTGAGTCTTCTCTTCATAAGTTTTAATGTTCTACATTCAAATATATGAATCGTATACGACTCGTAGTAATTTGAGTTGGCTGTATGCTCTGTATGAGACTGGCACAAAACAAAAAAAAAGAAAAGTGCATAATATGGCAGTTTTTTTGTAATTTTCGCCGCTTTTATTTTTATCGTACTATGTATTTATTTTGTTACTTATTTTTCATGATGGAGTTAACTAATCATTGAATTGGGGAAATATTATAACAATGAATGGTTCAAGACATCAAAGTAAAAAGTGATAAAGTTAAGAACGTTTAAATTTAGTGCGATACAAGTAGACATCTAAATTCAAGGTATCACAATATTTTTAGTATTTTGTAATTTCCTCGCATATTTCAGAGAAAAGCACTATACAAGCTTCGGCCGCAATAACTCTTGCTGGACTCGTACACGATAAAAGTCCTCGCCTGCGCCTCGGACTTTAAACGTGCCCTAGTCCAGCAATAACTAATTTTGCGGCCGCGGCAGTAATGTACTATTTCTCCGACACGCTCGAAAATGTGATCATTACTACTAAAAAACAGTGCGCAAAGTGACTCATTTTTGGACGAAACATTGCCCCATACAAAACAGCGGCCAGCAATGTGCCCTCAAACAGCCTAGGCCGCCAAAGTAACTTTCGTCTAGAAATTTCAATGTTTTTAACCCCCGACGCAAAAAAGAGGGGTGTTATAAGTTTGACCGCTCTGTGTGTCTGTGTGTCTGTCTGTGGCACCGTAGCTGTTAAACGGGTCAACCGATTTGGATGCGGTTTTTTTATTTGAAAGCAGGTTTTCTAGCGATGGTTCTTAGACATGTTTCATCAAAATCGGTTCAGCCGTTTCAAGGTCACCAGCTCTTTTGTTAATTGCGGTAGGGTTCGTAGACGCATAATGTGTATTTACTTTTTTTTATACGTATGTGTGACCTAAAATTTGAAAAACTCATGTATGCTGTAACTTTGCACGATGATGGAATTATTGGTCTGATGCTGCAGCCAGGATATGCAGCACTCTAGTACAGTCTTGAAAAAATAATAGCAGATATGTCGTGTTTGGATTCATTTTGATCAGTATTTGATTCTGTACGTAGAATGCAATGGTGGCTACACGATGAGATGTTGCTGTACCCAGGATATCCAGCACACTAGTACTCTCTTAAAAATACTCTCCAATTTGATAGTGATCCCTTTAGATATAACTGTACTCATATTATATCATAATTTATTTGCAATAAAGTTTAAAAATTAAGAAATAAAAATAAATTTAAAATTTAAAAACCCCCGAAGCAAAAAAATAAAAAGTCAAAAATAATACCTATCGTTGAGCCATCAAATTCGATAAAGTAACACCTATATATTTTAATTTTATTATAGAAATTGATGGATGGCACTATTTGGTTGGATTTGAAATGACGCTATAACGTCACGTCGGGGTACCGCAAAGTTTTTAAAAAAATATCGTATCAAAGCAAGTTGGTCGGATATGCTAGCAAATTAATAGATAGTCAATCAAATGAAGCGTCTGACTTACTTAAGCTTAAGCGGTACCCCGACGCGACATTATAGCGTCATTTCAAATCCAACCAAATAGTGCCATCCATCAATTTCTATAATAAAATTAAAATATATAGGTGTTACTTTATCGAAATTGATGGCTCAACGATAGGTATTATTTTTTACTTTTTAAGTTTTTGCTTTTTCAATTTTTAATTTATTTTTATTTCATAATTACAGCATACTCTTATGTTCTAAATTTTATATGAACGTACACGAATCGTAGTGATTGGAGTTGGCTGATTGGGATTGGAGAACTTATAAGTTTAGTACGATACGAATTCACATCCAAATCCAAGGTTCTTAGTAAAAATTTTTTGTGTTTTATAATTTCCTCGCGTATTTCCATAATCTTCACGCTTGGAAGGCGGGTTGGAGATCGCAGATTAAAAGGTTACTGTATCAGAGAGCGCTGCTGCCCGTTCCCTGTTCAATGTGTATAGTCCCTAAGTCGGCTCTTACGACACCCACGGGAAGAGTAGGGGTTGGTGACAAATGTATTCTACTCTGCCGTCACCCCACGGCACTTAGATTATTATGATCATAAAGAGGAAACAGAAACATTGCATCGACTAATACGCTTTGCTACGAGACTGTGCTCATTTTAAATCAGACACTTATATCTTCGTCCGGCGTCTTTTTTACATGACGCGATTAATATAGAAAAATCGTCATCACTATATTTTTATCAAAGCTCAACTATGGCTGTGCTAAGACTACAGAAAAACTGCGCATCGCTGCTTTTCCAATACAAATGGATCCTTACTCCGCAACAAAAAGATTGAAAATGCCTACTCACCACCGAAAACAAATGAAACTTTTTTATTTGTCAACGAAATAAATATGTGTTTGGGCATCTAGGCCTCGGAACGGTACAATGTAACTCGCAAATATTTACCAACAAAAAGGGAATAAAACTTTTTATATGTACACAGAACTTTTTCATTCACGAAAACAAAATATTCAAACGCAAACAGGAATAGATTACCCGCTTACATATGTATTTGGTACTAAAAAAGTTGGATTTTAGGCTAAAGCAAAAAATATCAGTACTTATTTGTTATTAAAAACCCTCTATATTATCAAAACAATATTATTTTTATAAGTTTATGTTTTGTAAGGAATAACAGAAAAATGTGTATACCTATTTAATGTCAAATTTCATTTGCAAGGTGTCTCGATGTTTTTAAATGATTTTTTATAATTTACAATATTAAACAAAACATCATTATAATTATGAGCTTTTGTATTCATAAAGGCTAGGCTAAGTTAATTCAGTAAATTATAAAACAATGACAGTATTTCAATATTTACATTTTAAGGTAACACAAATTCATTAGATACTCAAATTGTAATAATAAGTTGAACAAATTGAATCCATGATAATAACGAGCTTCAGATCCAATTAGTAACGATGTCAAAATTTGGCGAATTATCATAAACATTCGCGAGTTCTTTTGTAGTCTGATACAGTCAGCAAATGAGACAGGCTGCTCAAAACCGATAAACTTTTCTGACGCTTCATCATGAAAACTCGTTTAATAGGGTATCGGACTACTTTTTTTTATTTTATAAATCCAAACTTTTTAGTTTCTGCTATCAAACACTAAAAGAATTTTTGCTCTATCTTTAAAACTCACCGAGTTATAAAGGTTTGAAATTCAAGATTAGACCAAGAGGCACATACCCACTTGTGACGTCATTTGTTAGTAACGCCATATCATCTCCACACAAAAAATCGTTTTTGAAAAAGACAGACATATGGAAACTTTAAATAACCACTGTAAATTCGTTTTTCGACCAATTATGTTTTTTTCTTCGCAAATCGTCTGTCAGTTGCTAATCTATATTTTAAAAATAATTCATAAAATATGATAAATTCATAAAATATGGTGAACAGTCCAATCCCCTATTGTGTAAGTCAGTTAACTATACAAGTAACTAACATTTTATGAAAAAAATATAAACAAACACCAAAAACTTAGTCTGCTTCGTCTCTTTGTAGCTATCTCCTTAACATCTTGCAAATACTGCAAAACATTTCTATAAACAGTCTATCTCCCAACAGCTGGCCAACCATAACACAAGAAACTCCTTATCTACAAGAAACAACTGAGTAAATCGTGAACTAGTCCATAAATCCATTGGAGAGCCCGTTGGAGACGCTCCACGGCTTCCAAACGACCCCGACGATTTACTGTCCATACGATGAATATTAATACAGCATTAATTACTAACTTGGCCTCAACCAGACTGTAAAAAGCTGAAAAAGGATTAATGTTTTCATGAACTCTTTTATTCATGTCGATATTTATTGAAAGCTTTTTCAAACAAGAGCCTTTAAATTTGTATTCAAAAGGTGAGAGGTTTTGTTGCTGTAGGTAGGGAGATACGAATGAATTTGATTTGTTTGAAATTCCTGAAAAAGGAGAACCTGTTCATAAAATTATCATTATTGTTGTACTTATTTCAAATTCAAATTTTCCTTATGTTATCGCGATCAAAGCCCAAAGTTTAATCGATGTACTTGATTAAATGGTTCAAAATAATCATCTACAAAAGCTAAATAAAATAAAAGTAATGATAATACTCCCGTCCGCAAGACGCGGGTTCGATCCCCACCACTTACCAATGTGTTTTCGAATTTCAAATTCATTATGTACGTTTATTCGACGCTCTTACAGTGAAGGAAAACATCATGATGAAACCTGCACACTCCTGCGAAGAAATTTAAAGGTTGTGTGTGAAGTCGACCAACCCACACTGGGCCAGCGTGGTCGACTAAGGCCTTATCGCTCTAATTCAGAGTAGGCTCGAGCCCCTCGGTGGGGACGTATATGAGCTGTTGATGATAATACTTTTATTAAAAGCATCGTACGACTTTTTCAGATTCTGTCCTACACTCTATAATTAAATTATTTTGTGCGTATTTCAAAACAATAAAGTACTTAATATACGGTCCTAGAACTTAATCCATGCTTTCTACTTTCACTTCTTATCCTTCATCAACGGCCCGCTACAGTCCACTGCTGGACTATGAGCCTCCTCCACTTAAGTGTTTGGTTTCGCCATAATCTCCACGCTTGGCAGGCGGGTTGGAGATCGCAGATTAAAAGGTTATTGTATCAGAGAGCGCTGCTGCCTGTTCCCTGTTCAATGTGTAGTCCCTAAGTCGCCTCTTACTACACCCACGGGAAGAATAGGGGTTGGTGACTAATGTATTCTACTCTGCCGTCACCACACGGCTTATCCTTACATCAATATAAAATTTAATACATGTCACACGACGTAAGTACTATAAAAAGCATATTGATAGCTACTTTGTTACAACTCTGATACAAGTTTTTGCACTTTCGGTACTTACAGTGAAAGCTAAGTGAGACGAGTAAAATTGTTTCCATTTACTAGGTAAAATGGAAAAAAACGACATGAAATTACTTATCTACTTTTTAAGGCTATGAAATCGAGAAAATAATACTTGCACTTTGCTCAAACTGAATGTACAAATTCAATAAAAAAGTGTTTATCATTTTATGGGTTGTAATAAGGTTAACGACAGACCTAACAATATGGCTGCCTTCCCACCAAAAAAAACTATTCTTAGATTATACTCTATTGGAGCTGACAAAGCTTAAACTAAAAAAGTAATATTAGGGCGCTGCTGTAAAGAATAACCTAAAAAAAAAGTAACCATTACAGTTCCAATCTCTTCAACAACGCTTTGAAGTTACATTTACTATTCCAACCCCACTTTCACTTCTCCACAAAACACTCCTTTATGAAAACTATAATAATAAGAGGTACTAACTAACTGAATAATTAAACTTTAAAATGATCTCCAACTAACTCGTAGTTGTACAATTTCCAATTCCAGAACCGGTTTCAAACTCAAAGCCTACCCATCCATTCTCAAGACATAACTGCAGTAAATTATTGGTTAATCCGACTATCCGACTACTAAAGGCTGTATAACGGTCGAATAAAGGTCGAATTACTTTATGCTAATCAGAGGCTGGATGAAACTTGGCCAATTTCACCATCGCCATAGCCGATGTATGGGAAGGTGTTTGAGGCAGGTATTTGCACGGTGTTTGGGGCGAATTTTGTAATAATTTACTCTGTAGGTGTTGAAGGTACATAATAATTATAAAAGTTATATCTGACAAATTTTAGTACTGTCTCAGATTCTTGTTCATACATTTAATTTTAAATAGCGATAGTAATTTTCATCACGACAACAAAAAATAATACTTGTACAAAATTGAATGAAATGGGAAAACTCCCTTTTACCTATATTTTTAATTTAGAGATTTTTATAAGTGTACTTGCTATTTTATATAGCTTCGATATTATTTAGTTTTGTTGTTATTGTTTAGTTGTTATTGTTCAGTTGTTTACTGTATTGTTTGTCGTTGTTTTGTTTTGTTTTTTGTGTCTTTATTGTTTTGTTTTTTTTTTTTGTTTTTTGTTTGTGGTTTAGTTTGTTGTTTGGGTGTCATTTCAGCAATGTATAAATTACGAAGGTAGGTATTCAAAAATAAAATTCTATTTTCATGCAAAAATCTACCATGTTCTTTTCAATACCGCGCCCGTAGAAATAGCGATTAGATCAGTTATAATAAAAAAATAACATTTATACTTTTTACACCACCACCTCTCGCTTGCTCTAAACAAAAAAGCATCATTATTCATACGCAAAATGGCAAATGGCTGCCGTCAGCAACCCTTTCAAACATCGCTGCTGGTCCACTGAATAATATTGTAATCATTCATTAGCAACGCGGACAGAATGACCGCCGCCGCCACACGCACTAAGTTAGCGGGGCACAGAGTAGACAGGCACACAGAAGGGTGAAGTGACCAGCTTACTGAATCCCTTCCGAGGGGCTTGAGGTTACCCCGAATAAGAAGCAATCGGGCCTTATTTGCATACTCTCTCTCAGGATTGCCTAAATTTTTGGTAGATGTCAGGTTTCCTTACGATTTTTTTAAATAATAATGTTGTTTTTTTATAATAGTGGGTTTGAAATTCGAAAACTCATTGGTATCTACGCTTTTGATAAAAATAAAACATTCGTAATACCCTCCCGAACCACTAATTAAATACTTGCAACACAAAGGTGACCACATTATCAAGGGTTTTAGATTATCGCTGCGATTTTGTTTTATTTTTACTTTCTTTCGAACACCATTGCTTAAACATAGTTATGAGCTTTTTGTTTATTTTGTGGGGACGTAAGTTGCACTGATAACGATGTAACTATGATTTTGTTTAATAAAAAGTAAATGCATCATCGTGTTTTGTACGGCGTTGTGACGTAAGTTAAAAACCCTTGCTTCACGCACCATATACAAATAGAGTGCCATTTATTCTATAATCAAATGTAACATGACTTTACATGTTGGATTGGTGGGCATTACCGTGAGGTTTTCTTCTGACAGGGGTCTGGAAGGGACCACTAATCGCGGGTCTAAACCTCCTAATGCCGCTGGATGGGTGCGCAGGAGTATACTTCGCGTTTCGGATGCTTCGTTATTAAATTGGTTTAAGTGGAGTGTTTTAGTTTGGGTTTTGTATTTTAAAGTCATTTACTCGTTTAACTTTAGTCTTTATTTATTGTTATTTTGCGGATTACGGCCGATTATTTGTTGATATTTTCGATTTTACCTTTTTGGTACTGGCTTAGTTAGCTATTTCACTCTCCGGTCAATAAATGTTCTAATGCAAAAACGTTGATAATGTCAATCCGTTCCTATAATATTACATCAATAGTTCATATACGTCCCCACCGAGGGGTTCGAGCCTGCCCTGGATTAGGGCAATTAGGCCTTAGTCGACCACGCTAGCTCAGTGCGGGTCGGTCGACTTCACACACAATTTTTTATATGTATGAAATGTGAAAATTGCGAGAGATTAAAATGTTATTTCACACACAATCTTTGATTTTCTTCGCAGGAGTGTGCAGGTTTCATTACAATGTTTACTTACACCGTAAGAGCGTTGAATAAACGTACCTACATAATGAATTCAAAATTCGGAAACACATTTGTACACGTGTTGTACGTGTTCGAACCCACAGAATAGTTCTTATAATACAAATTATCTGGTTGATAACCGACCGTACAGCTCTTTACTGTGTGAAAAAAGGACAATACAACACATTCTTTCGCATTTATAAAATAAATAAGATTACCTTTAATCCTCTATAAATTAGATCAAAATCCCAGTAACTAGTTGTCCTTTCAATCACAGGAAAGAATAAAACACACGCAAAAAAATATTAGTGCGTTAATGAAACAGTCAATAAATAATTTTCTTTAGTGACTCTTTACGGGTACAAATATGCGTAGAAGGCTCGGAGGTAGGAGGTCGCTAATATAAACATGAGTATTTATTTTACATGTAAATGACAATATTTGTTCCCGTTATACAAGCTTTCTATAAAATGACGGTCACATTTTCGACGCGTCGTCGTCGCTACATGGCGAGTTCGTGATGTTTTATTTTTAAATTCTCCCTTCAAACCCCTTAATGTTGAAGTGCAACCATGTTTTCAGATAAAACGGGATTTTATATGTCAGGAAAAATCCCAAGGAAAATACTGTACATAATTTTAAGGAAACATCTGTTAATCCACCATATTTCGTGACCTCTATCTGCATAAAAGTTATAGATAACAAGAGGTCTGGCTGTTCTAGCTCAGTGCGTACGCCCAATAGATCCTTGTGACGTAATCCTGCCTGTCTACCAGTCTGTCTGTCAATAATTATTAGACGTACAACTATATTAATTCCGTGGCCATACATCAAGTTGTAGATTATTGACATTAAGGATCCGCCGTGTGGTGACAACAGAGTAGAATACATTTGTCACCACCAACCCCTACTCTTCCCGTGGGTGTCGTAAGAGGGGACTTAGGGACTACACATTGAACAGGGAACGGGCAGCAGCGCTCTCTGATACAGTAACCTTTTAATCTGCGATCTCGAACCCGCCTGCCAAGCGTGGAGATTATGGCAAAACCCTCGACTTAAGTGGAGGAGGCTCATAGTCCAGCAGTGGACTGTAACGGGCCGTTGATTTTTGATTTGAAGGATCCAAGGTGTTGCATCCATAGATATGGAGAAGTGTAAATGTGTCACTGGCTGATATAAAATAAATTGTCATTTTGCTTATACTCGTATTGTGATATCCATTACCTAAGAGTTTGTATATACATAGATATACCTACATCAAGTCAAGTTTAGGGACTTAATACACAAATACAACCTTTAAATTTCTTAGGCATTAAAACGTCGAATAAACGTAAAATATAAATAAGTACGAGATTCAGAAAGACATTAGCATGCGGTGGGATCCAACCCACGACCCTAATCCCCACACTACTGATGCTCAAACTGATGTCCATTATTGCATGTTAATTTGAGATCTACCAAGCATACTCCATATTTTCTTCTTTACTCTGTGGCGGTCTCTCGCATGAGAACAATATTGTGTAAAGGACAACAACTGTTTTGGGCCCATAATGGCCGGAGCTCACTCATGCCTCTCAAGATTCGTGATGTCCCGCGGAGCGCTGTTTACGGTAGAATTATGTCTTCATGTGTGGCAAAATTACTATGGTTGAAAAAAAGTGTTGCTCGTACGTACAGTAGACAGCTCAAACGGTTAGACATTCTCATTACGAAACACTGCGCCTGCTATGAAATAAACGCACTCTCAAGTCTCAAGTCTAGTCGTATGTGCTGACTATTATGAATTCTGTAATTTTTATATACAACGTAAATCTTGTTGAACAAAACATGTTCAGTTGTACTACCAGGTTTACTACTTTACAGCTCTTAATACTCGTAGTACTACTCTTTTGAAACTCCTTTTCTAATCAAAGATTACTTCATACAATTTCATTGATGATAGGCAGACTCGATAAAGAATTTATGTTGTACTAAGTTCGTGAATCGAGTCATACTGGTAAGTCTATAAGGATAAACAGCTAGCGAGTGAAATAAATAAATCAAATAAATAAATATATATGCCATCTGATCTCAAACGAATTGTACTATGGGTATCAGACAGCTGATATACGTTACACAAGTTCTCACAAGCAAATATCTGAGAATAAGCATACAAATAAATACAACGTGATATAAAGAAGAATATAAAATATAATTCATTTCAATTTAGAACTAAAGTGAAATATAAAAATAAACTTCTAAGAAGCGGAAGCCATTAAATAAAAAAAAAAAAAAATTGAAATCTTATTGTTCCATTTCCACCAAAACGTGTCATGAAGGAAACTAAGCAGAAAATAAAATTAGCCTCGGAAAGGACGTTTCGCCCTCTCAAAACTAATTCAATTACATCATCTAAACCTGTCCGGCTTTTGGCAAAAGCGATGGCACAAGAGTTTCATCCCCTTGACCGCGGCTAAAACCAGCTAAAACCGGATCTCGGCGGGTTTTTTATCCCTTAAATTCGAACGGGTCGCTTTGAAAATAAGAATTTCAAAATTAGAATAGAACGGTGATGATGAGACCTTTTAAATGTGACTTTTCTTTTTTAATTTGATTATAACCATAGATAAAAGAGTTTTCATGTAAATATTATGGTTAAAAAGTTATCTATATTTGGAGCTGCAAATATATACTTATTGTGGCAAAACATAACGCCATACTTTATTTCTTTGCTTATGCGACAACTATTATTGTGGATAAGACTATTACGACTAAGACTAAGAAAGACTATTACTGACTGACTTTTTAAGACTATTTATATAATTGAAATCTTTTATGATTCAGCATCCAACTTATTTTGAATTTTCATTCAGGGCTATAAAGGGCGCATTCCAAATCAGACTTTCAGCGCTGTCAGCGATCACAAAAGCAAAAAGAATATGAGTTTTGCCGGCTGAAAGTAATTCGGTACGCGATTACGGGTGCTTTAATCGATTTCAGCGCGTCTCGGAACGCAAAGAAAAAGATTTTCACCTGGCGCCATCTATCGTCTTAATTAGAACTATTTTTTTTTTAAACAGTTGTCAGAAAATCCTTCATATACATTCAACTAAAGGGGTAACTCGAGTGCTTACTCAGAATTCAATAGATTGACTATGGTTCAGCCGTTTAATCGGCGCCCATTGAACGGCCTAGGCGACCAGTTGACGACGGGCTGATTTAACCATGGGGCGGCGACGGATAATATTGGCCGTAATCGTACATCTTATCTATAAAGGGCGTCACAGACGGTGATATGATCTTATAGCACGAGGCAGCCAGCTCTCTCGTCGCCATTCACTTTCACGCAAAGCGGGAGCCAAGCAGAATGACCGAATCAATCAGTGACCAGGCATTCTGCTAGACCCCCACTTTGCGTGAAAGTGAATGGCGACGAGAAAGCTGGTTGCCGCGTAAGATACGATATCGTATCTTAACCGCCTGTGACGCCCTTAACCGTTGTGACTTGAGAACTTTAAAACCCAGAAGAACTTTTGCTGAAGCATTTCAATCGCGCGGTATTGTGCTAAGGAGCACTACTTCTGTTTCTCGACAAAATCTTACGCAACAAAAATTATTATGGATATAGGTATAATAATGTATCGACAAAAAGGTTTAATTTGAATATTACATCATGCAACAAGAAATATTCAGTGCTTGAGTTGTAACGAATGCAATCCCTGAATCGTTTCTTTGGCTATTTTTTTCGATAAATAAGCGCAAAAAATATCAGTTTTAGATTGAATGGGATTTGCTAGAGTTCAAATTGATTGGCAGCACTGTATGTATGTTTACATCCATACAAAGTCTTTTTACAGTGTCTCCAGCGGAATTAGAACCGCGAACTTCAATGATGAGAGCCGCGGATAGCTCCAACCGCTCAACCACGGAGGCTGTATTCCACATCCTTCTTCTTCAGAGTGTGGGTAGTAAAGAAGGCAATCGACCTCATAAACCCTCATGTAAGTGTAAAAGAGCCGCCGTTATAACATGGCTCGTGTAACGATTAGATAGCAGCCGGGATCAACGGTTGAACGTGCCTTCACGGAATCATCTTTCTTTTCAGACAATGAGATAATTCAGCCTGCAATGTTCTATCCTAACCAAACTGGGAAAGGATTCACAAAAAAAAAAATTATAAGACAGTTCCCCACTAGGATTCAAACCTGAAACCTCTGTAAAAAGCGTCAAAAACTTAACCACTCGGCCACATTGAACAGTGAGCAAGCGGTAGGGTCGTCGTCCAGTGGGACGCGTTGACGTCACCGATTTGTCTCCATTTGTCCGCGGACCGCAATCTCCGTGAGCCGCTGCTGTATCTACCTACTCGCGTTTATTGACCTCCCTCGCGCACATCGCGCATCGTAATACAAAAAATTGGGTTCTACACAGATCAGAATACCAAAGAATAATTCGTTTTATGCTCCCAATTGGTAATTACTCGTCCTCATCATCAACAGTTCATACACGTCCCTAACAAGGGACTCGAGCCTACCCTGAATCGGTCTGACCCTGAAGTCCACGCTGGCCCAGTGTGGGTTGGTCGACTTTACACAAATCCTTTGAATTTCTATTATTTATACTATTGAACTACCTACATTACTTAAATTTTTATATAGAGAAGTAAAAGATCCTCTAGCCAAAAGTAGTTTAGAAGAGGTTGTTGCAAATAGAAAAGCCGCCTTTGCATACTATAGGTATTTCTCTTTTGTGTGCAGTAAAAAGTAGCGGCCCATGATACTTTATAAAGTAATTTATACATGAAAAAAACTCTCTGGGTTAGGGAATAAGCACATTTTTTTTTTACTTAATCGAAATATTTCAAGTTCCAGATAAACACATAAAAATATTTTTTCAAATATTTTGCTCAGAAACAAAGTTGGCTTCAAAGTTGATGGTTAGCCATAGAAGAACGACGTGTCATGTGACGTCATATGTCACGCCATCCGCTATAGAAAGTTTTGTTTTCGTAAGAGGGACAGATATATTTGTTTAATAATGTTGTACTTATATAGTTTGTCTTTTGATCAATTTCGATTCTGTTTTGACTGTCTGTATTCTATTTTTATATACTTTCAGATAAACTATGAAAAATATGAATATTTCTTTATGCATATTCCCTATTGTCTAAAAATGTATTTTTGAGGCATCTCACAAACAAATAGTGTTACAATTGAATTTAGTTTTCAACCCTTAACAATATATATTAATTAAACTTATACTTTCTATCTCAATGTATTTCTAATCTAACTAAATGGATGGGTAAGTCTATACAATAAGAATCGGCAAGCATTCCTTTTTATTTGCAAAAGTTAATATGTTTCTCAAGCTCTGGGTCATTTTTCGCATTTCTCTGGACATCCAATTTCGCAGAATGACCCATTGTTGTGTTGATACGTCAGCCTAGTCTAACGTCCCACTACGTAACTCACTTGAAATGAAATTCAGAATACTATATTTAACACTTTAAACATTTATATACTCTTTTTTTCTATTTTGTTTTTATAAGTGTGTGGCCCAGCAGCTGCCACGGAGCCTCTGAGCACCACACGAAGGATGTTGTACAGCATTTAAAACTTGGCAAAATCAGGGTTCAGTCCGAAGTAAAGGTATTCATCTATGTATTTATATAATATATTTTATAAAACTGGAGAAATAGAAAGATGAACAAGTTAGAGATCAGGACATGAAGTGAGAAATTTTGCAGAAAAAAGACAAAATCGAAACGTTAGAAATCTAAATTTGAAAATGAATTAAAAATTAAAGATAAAACTGCCAGCAAGAAAGGTTGCCAGTCATAAAACAGGAAAGAGGACGAATGCCTCGTTACAAGTGTGTTATTATTTAGCTGCCTCAATGACTTTTTAAATACTTTTCTAAAAACTTGTACAGAATTATCTACGGAAAGGCACTGTTTTACTTATACTAACATGAAACCGCCTCCGTGGCCGAGTGGTCAACGCCCATTACGGAGGTTCTGAGTTCGATTCCCAGCAAACATTTCAAGCAAAAATCTCTTTGGGAGACTTTCCCCAGTTTGTTTAGAACATTGCAGGCTGAATCACCTGATTGTCCGAAAAGAAAGATGATTCCGTGCTTCGGAAGGCACGTTAAGCCCAACGGCTTAACATAACGGCTTAACGTGCCTTCCGAAGCATGGACTAACGTCCCGGCTACTATCTAGTCGTTACACGAGCCAAGTCAGTGGTCTTTGGCGGCTCTATAACACTGACACCAGGGTTTGTGAGGTCGGTTGTCGACCTTACAACCCACACGATGATGATGATGATGATGACTGATACCATAGAAGAACTGTACTTTTACTATTATTATGCTGATACACATAAACGACCGGTGAATAGAATCCCCGCAACGACGTATAATTTATACGATATTGTGGCACCGTGGAAAGTTATTTGCAGTAAATAAATTAACAATGATTTTAAATATTCATATATTATACCACGGTCAATACAATTATAATTATATTCTGTGCCACGGTACGCACGCTGCACGCTGCAATGCTGTCACCATGAACCACCAGCGCCGCCGCCGCCGTGTCACCGTGTGCTGTAGGGGTAGAAATAGTGAATCATGAAGTAATGATATAAATAAATGAATAAATAAAACAGATATAATTTAGTTACTTCAAAATAGGCAATGAGTGAATACATTTTTTATATGTACTACCAGGTCTAATCACGATATATTAAAAATGAATGAATGAATGAGTGAATAAGTGCAAAGATTTTCAGTACTAAGTTTATAAAAAGATTATCGTGTTAGAAGCGAGATGTTTTATCAGAGTTAGAACAAAGTTACGCACGCACACTCCTGCGAAGCAGTTCATAGCTCGTGTGTGAAATCATAGTGAAGTCGACCAAAGACATAGGCCAGCGTGGTCAACTATCGCCCTTCTCCAGGGCAGGCTCGAGCCCCTCGGTGGGGACGTGTATGAACTGTTGATGAGAACAAAGTTACGCGCTAGCCTTTCTTGATCCTGTCTAATTAAGGGGCAGATTGGATACAATCAGCTTTAGTAAACATTTTTCATTTAGTTTTATTCGTTAGTAAATGTTTGATCTTAATAAGGTTCACTTGTCTAGCTTAAGCTTTTTAGCTCTAATTAAAACATGTCTTTATTTTAATCTGGTCTGCATGAGACATAAGATTAGAAAGCTTCTAGACGAATTTTCACTTTTTTTTAATCGGATGCTAGAGAGACATACTATAGCTAGCTAGGCACTACATATACCATAATAGACGCCCACATATACACATTCGTTATATTAAGTACAAGTGTTAAATTCTTCGTTTTTGAATGTTTATAACGCTATTTACGATAAATTCTCTTGTATTTGTTTTGCATATTTTGTTGCTAAACATTTTGTTCGTTCATTCGTATCATGTATCGTTCAATTATAATAAAAAAAAAAGTTTGTGAAAGGTTTTTTCACAGATTAGACAGATTCACGGAGGTTTTCAGATTTACGGACTGAACATTATAAATAAATAAATAAATAAAATAAAATTCTTTTATTTCAGGCATTGCCCATACATAGTTAGTAACAAAAGACTTATGCTATGTTAGTAGATAAATAAAAATTATTATAAGACATTTTTGTGTCTTTGGCGAGCTGGAAACGTGTCCAATGCTGCATAATAGCACTGTCCACGTCCAGTCTCGCCGCAACAGTCTGCAGAAGGCTGTTGGAGCTGCCCCTCACGCGATGAATCAGGGATGCGATGCGCATCCTAATGATAGCTGGGAAACTGTCAACTCCCGCTTCCGCCAGCATCCCTGAGGCACTGCAGTGACGTCGCAGCCCCATCAGCCCCCTGAAAGCGTTGTTGTACTGGGTGCGCAGGGCCCTGAATGCTTTTTGAGTGTACCGAGTCCACAGGCTGCACGTGTACATAGAATTACAATAGGCTTTGAAAAGCGACACTTTAACCTGCTTGGTACAACGCGCAAACCTGCGGGCCAGCATATTAGCCCTAACACACAGCGCTCTGCGCTCCCGTTCCATATCAAGGTCATCCTTGAGTGACCCGGTGACCCAGTGTCCCAGGTACTTAAAACTCTGCACTTGCTTGAGAGGAGCGCCATTGAGCATAACGGGTGGCACTTTGTAGGTCTTGTTTTTAGCTTTAAAAACTAAAAGCTCACTTTTGGCAGTGTTGTATCTGAGACCATGGGCCACCGCATACCGCTCACAGATGCTAATCAGCTTGTTGAGGGCACTGATCGATGGGCACAGCAGTACCATATCGTCGGCGTAACTTATGTTGTTGACAAAGGTACTGTAACGGCTGTAGCCACTTTGGCTACAACTCGCTACTTAAAATATAAAAGACACTTTTATAACACGATAACTATTTATTAAATCACAATTTACACAGCACACGTACTGAAAGTCATACAATCGTCCGCACACGACGGCGGACGACAGGTGAGAACGTCAAACTTCCACGGCCCCAGCCCGTCTGAAGTTTCTATCGTTCTCTTTCTAAACTGAATAGTTAAAAAGAGAACGAATATATTGCAAAAAGAATACTATCGCCAGTATCAAACTACATAGCACTCGGACCAACGAGGCCCGATGCTACAACTACCCCCGGTCTCCCCTGAAAAAAATTTTTTTGGTTGAAGACCCAAAAAATTTTTTTGCTAGTTACAATCTACTAGTAACTAACTACCTACCTAAGAGAGGGAAAAATTCACTTAATAAAAATCTAATAAAAAAAACAATGGAAGACAAAGATCCTGGACTTAGCTAAAGTCTAATTACCAGAAAAATATTTTCTAATAATTTTTCTAAATAAAAAATCTCTCCAAAAATACTTAAAACAGGACCCATATCTTACCATCCTAAACCAAAGCTAACAGCTACCTCAATTACAAAATGCAAACCCTAACCTGAATCTATAAAATTCTTCAAAGACATAGCATGCAAAATTTAAAATGAAATTTAAAACATTTAAGTTAACGATAAAAAAATTAAATCAAGATAATCAAAACAATGTTAACACCAATCACAATACTCAAGAATCTCAAGAATTAAATTATATTTAATTTAAAAGCAAAATAGAAAAAGAAGTTAAGGTGTTAAAATTGAAGCTATGTTTCCAAAGAAAGAGAAGTTAACATACTAAGAAAGAAGAATACAACCAATTAAGCATAACGCATATAGAAAAAAACAATCAGATGAGCTAAGATATAAATGTTGTTTTTTTATATGAAAAATTATTTTCTTTTCATTCAGGCATCACTGATGTCCTGAAGTACATCTCGCGTCAGTAAGGAGGTGTAGAAGAAAATATTAATGATTGTTTAAATATAAAAGTTTTATCAGCCCGCACATGAAACAAATAATAGGACTAATACATAGAAAAAACAATATAGTAACAACAATAACAAGATAACTAGCGACTAGGAAGAAAAATAATTATTTAGTCTAAGATACAAGTACATTACATGTCTTCTTACAAGATACAATATCATATTCAAATTATTAAATATGTGGATTTGAAAATGACAACAACTTGGATTGGTATATATAATGGATTGAAAAAATTACCTATCACTTCTCCCCATATCCTAATACCATACCTCATCATAACCCATAGAAATCTCAACCTTTTACTAACCTAGAAAAGGACAGATAGAATACGTGTGATCCTAAACAGACCACCCTACAAAGCTCCTATGTCTCTTAAAGCAGGTGTATCAACTGTGCCTAATCAGCCAACTAACAGCGCAAACAATCTCAACCTAACCATCGTACACGAAACCTCAACTACCTCATCTACCAAACCACTTAGAAAAAGATACAAACAATTCGTAAAAACTAGTGACAATAATGCATTTATGTTTTATTTTATATTAAGCAGGTCACCTAACATAACCCCAAAAGAAATTACCTACCTCAATACAATGAAAGGGAATTCAATAAAATATAAATAAAAAATAAATACGTAAACATCTGTTTACAAAAGTGACAGACCAAGACATGACACTTTATCTTTGACGAAACGGATCGCCATTTTACTCCAAGAAGTATTTATAACAGACTAAATATTCAAATAGTTGAACTGTCAAGAATTAAACAAAGAAAATATCTGCCATTTTTGAAACTGACAATGGAAAATTATAAATAAAATATTAGCTGGGATAAAAACAAAATAACTTGGAACTTTCCTCTTTATGTCTGCGACCCTGCTGACGATGTCATCAATCGCCTCCCGGCCACCTCGTCCGTGCGTTTATACTCAATAAATCAATAAAAATACTCTGCGGGGTACTGTGATGGTACCGAACGCGCCATTAAGATAAGCGTGAGAAAGACAAGTAATGGTTAGTAGTATTGCTTCGAGAAATGCACATTTGGCAACAATAAAAATTTAAACTGCCAGAGGTCTTTTGTCAGTAAGTAATAAACCGATATTTTTAAACGGAAATATCTAAACACCCCGGGAAGCGGCATCACAAGACAGACGGCTCGAAGAAATATAAATTACCACCAAACAATAGGCAGATAAAGTTCAATGGTTTTGCTGTAGCACGTGTAGGAAGATAGAGAAATCCTTATCGACCCAAAACTTTTACACCAAACAGATGTCAGACAAGACAAAATAATATTAAGATAAAAAGGGTGAAATTGCCACTATGGTTTGCTATGCAAAGTACGACTCTAAGTCCTAAGACAAAACTCAACTATGTCTTATGTTAAACGAGTTTCATAATTATATTATTCATATAAACAAAACCCTAATTGATATGACTTTATCAATGATGATAAACATGTTCCACCTACGGTGTAACACTGTGTATCACAAATTACATAATATTATTAATAATATGTGTATGTACAATAGAAACGGATTACGCAAAGGATTTTGCTTCTAAATTCCAGGCTGTCTACATGAAGTCCTAAGCATAGCAGCGGCTATGAAGTCATATGAAACGCTGAAGCCTGAGTGACGTCAGCAGGGCTTTCATTGAGGCGAAGTTGACGATGGCGCGCATGGCAACAGGAGAGCTCGCAAGGAGAAGCGTCGCATCGTCGGTGCGCGGGAGCAGCCGGCCAATCAAGATCAACGGATCGACCAATGGAGAGCGGCCGAACTTAGCTGACCAATTAGATGTTAAGATTTAGGGTTAGGGTTGTAGGCGGAGATTAGATGTTAGAGGTAGGGTAGGGGAACTAGGATAGGGACAGTCAACGGAGAGCTGGAGACCAAGCCGGGAGTGTCGAAGCGATAGTGCAGTGTATTTCTAAGTGTTGATTAATCATAGAGTCAGTGACAGGGAGTACAAAGAACTTTGGGTTTTAAAACTTAAAACTACATAAATAAATAGTTCAATAAAAGTTCCAATTCTAATCAATATTAATAATATTACTTGAACATTAAATTTAAAGCTGCATATCATACTAAATCATATTTTAAAGCCCAAAGATAATCTTATTTTTCTATTCCTATTTTCTTCGCTGTATTTTACGCTTCGATATTGACATAAACTATACTCAGATAGAGTTATTATTACTATAAAACTTCTTAGCACTTAATCATAATTTGAATCACAAATAAATATTTTAGCAGTAGTGATGATAATAATTTGCCTAAGGGGTTTTTTCCTTTTTCTGTTCGTTTTTCCCCTTCATTAGAATACTTTTGGCCTAGAAATCGAACAGAGGGTCAAGGAATACCGTTCTTCGGATTCCTCGATTTAAATCAGACTAAATAAAAAGTAAAGAAAAAGAATTAATAAACTAAAGTCTATAATTTAATTTATCTTGTGTTTTCCTCATCTCTCCTCTAAATAAAATAATATATAATTTTTCTTAAATAAATAAATCTGCTCTTAAATTCGCCTTAAACCTAACTCTTAATCTAAATCATAAATTAACTTTGCCTTAATTTTTAAATATAAAGAAACTATCAAGATCTAATTAAAGCAACTATAATTTACTCAATAAAGTTGCTTCAAATATCTTATCCTTGCTGACATTACATAGTAAAGAGAAGTAATAATCTATTTGATATCCTGCTGACACTTGGGTATATCACAGGTACTGAACAGTGTCAGGAAATACGAGCTCCCCTAAACAAAATAAAAGCGCTATAGCTGACCTCAAGAGTGGCCACTCACACACACAAACCAACTCAACAATAAACTAAATAGATGCATCATAAAATATAAAGAGGCAGCTACTGTTCTCGAAGTCTGACTGCGAGATACAGAATATAAAAATAATAAACGTTACGTAACAACAATAACAGGGCGAGTCTCGAAATCTGTGGCACAGCTCGTTTCTCCACCGAAAATCGGCTGGGATCCTGGCGTTCCAGAAGATGTGGAAAACGGGTGTATAGTGTTTGCTCAAATCAGCAGAGGCTAACATTTTAACTTTCAAGGGGAGTCGACGTGTTGTTTCTCCGTAGAGACCACCGAATATCGGCAGGTTCCCTGGTGCTCCTCCTGATGTGGTAGGGTTTCAACGCGGCATCTCTTTTTGGGGTTACGTAAAACTTAATTCACAGAAAGTCGCTGTGTTAGAGCTCGACACGGAAACTTTCTTTGAACCCTTTTCATTTGCTTTACGTTTAGCAAAGGTAAAACGTAAAATAAAGTATTACAGAATTATCCACCAAGAAAAAAAATAATTATTAGACGATCACATTATAAATTATAACAAATATATCACAGCATAACTGACAGCCTGAGACTTCAGGCTCGGCATTGGGCCATCACACGTGGTACGCGTTTACCAGGATCTAGAACATTGTGTCTAAAAATAAAATAAAATAAGACACAACTAGAAAAGAACTAAATAAAAAAAAATACACAACGTAGAACAAATATTTTAAATTGGTGTGATGTTAATAAAATTATTATACATAAATTAACGAAGTTTAAAAGAAAGGCTGAATTTGAGAAAGGGTTTATTATTATTAAATATTTTAAATTGAAATAATAATTTAAATCATTTAAAGAGAAACTTTTATTGCTAAAGAAACTAATAATTTGGAAAAATTTAATATTATACAATATTTCTTAAATCGAAATATTTGGGAGAGGAGAATTTACTACTAATTAAATAAAAGTAAATAAAGAGGAATTGGAAGTAAAGTAAAGAAATATTAAAAAAAAAAAAAACACAGAAATAAGTCATCTAAAGAAAATCAAATAGATTGAAATATCGAAGCGGTAATGTACACTTTTGCATGACATGTGTTTTACAGGACGTATTGTCTGACATCTTGTTATATATATTTTTGATTTTATTCCATTTATTGAAGGTGTAATTGTTTTGTGTTCGATTGTCGCGTGTTTAGTTAACAAAATTAGTATGTGACGCGAATTTAGACTAGTTTCAAAGTAAAAATCTAACAAAATCAATAAAGTAAAACAAATCAAGACCTTAAGAAGTGATTTATGAGTAAGACACAAATTAAGTTAAACCACTCAAAATAATGTGCTTCATTAGATTAAATAAATTAGTACAAATAAATAGTAATTACAGATATTTCTAAGATATTAGAATTTGGCGTTAGTAAATAATAGCAAGGTCGTATTGAATGATTGAATGTTCATTGCACAATAGAGTAAAGAAAACGCGAAATATATGTATGAATGTATAATTATAACCACGTTCACTCATCTTACATTCTAAAGAAAGGTAAACAAATAGAGAAGAAAGTGTTTATTAGTGCAAACGACAATAATTAATACAATTAGTGACGCATATAGGCCTGCGTCCAGCACAATAAAATTATGATGATAAAATGATGATTAAAAGACTTTTAAATAAGATTAAGAAATATATCTTATGCGCAAGTAGGTATGGGTATGTAATATATGTATTGCGTATGTATGAGCGTGCTAAGTATGTCACAAGTGACTCGTGTTCATTACACATACTGACAATTTTGATTATTAATCTCAGTTTAACTAAATCAGTGTATGTTTGAAGAAGGAGTTAGCATACAAATTATCAGTAAATAATTATCATCTTAAACCGAACATTATTGACAAAATGTTAATAAGATGAGGAAATTAAGGGGTTGTTAAGAAAAAAAAATCTTACTATATAAATTAGAAAAAGCCTAATTTGCCCCATGACGACTTAAATAAGTATATTTAAGCGGTCTTAGTAAAATATAGCACACATAAAAAAAAAAGATAATTAGAAGTTGTAGTTTGTAGAAAAGTATAAGTTTATCTTTATTTAGGAAAGGCCTTTGCAGCAGCGGTGAGAAAGAGTCTTAAAGCCACAAGACCGGGTCCTTAATCAAAAGTCGTTAATAGTTGTCATAATAATGACGAGTAGGTTGTTTGACCTTATAACCCACACGATATAGAAGAAGATCAAAACTTTTAAGTCAACGTCTCTGGCTTGACTTAGAACGACAGTCTGACGAAACAATAATTCGAACGTCAGATCACGAACTTTACGTTATTTTATTATGTAAGCAAGTAGAATAAAGTTAGAGGAAAATCAGAGTAACACAACTTGTGTTACTATAATAAAGTACTTACTTTAAATGATAAAGTCACACGAGTACTTATAAAGATAGTAGAAAGGAATAAATTAAAGCAAATTTGTAACTTAAGAGCTAACAAGTAAACTTTAATAAAGTTTAACTAAATGTAATTTAGTTTTTCAGAGGTCGATACTAAGTCAATAACATCAGATTATGATGGACTAGTATTCATTAAGAGATATCTATAAACGCTATAAATAAAGAAAATTTTAAAAAGCAATTGACATTGATCAGAATAAGAAGCATTTAAATATTATTATATTAAAAAACATACTGAGTTAGTCCTCTGAACTTTTAGACAAATTAATAAATAAATAAATAATCAAAGGAAATATATGCCAGAACAAAAGTGTCTTAAGTGACAAAATATTAATTTTCAAATAAAATTTAACAACTAGTTTATTATGATAGTATGTTTGGTTCTCAGCGAATAAAGGAATGTAGGTCTTAATTACCTTCAGGAAAAGAGATACATATTTGTATGTATGTGTATGTATGTAAATTATAAGCTCTACAGTGGAGACTTAGATGAATATGTCAGCAGGTGATGATGATGAGTAAATAAACTCTTACGGCAATGATATTGATGATGATGATCCAATCATATGGACATTTTGTTAAAGGCCAAGATCTACAAGTATTAAAACTTGTTTAAGTCTAGAAATTATAATAAAATATTATAAATCTTACGAGTTATGATAGTGTAATTTGGAAAATTTTATTGTGAGGCAAATTACAAACTAATCAAGGTTTCTGAATACGATGGTTGTATCTTAATGCTATGTTGTTATTTGAGATAACACATACGGAGATAAAGGATGCGAATGAAACTATTGAGAGTATTATTGTAAAAAATATACAATACAGGTTGATTCAGGTAGAATACGTTGATTTAATCGAATAAATTAATTTATAAAAAAACCCTCTTATATTTACCTATACATAGTAAAAACGCCAGAGTAAGATGAACTTATTAAAACGCCAAAGTAAGATGAGATTAGCAGTACTAACTAGTACAAAGACATAAATTTACGGGTTATGTTTGATTTGGGAGAGGCGTTATTTTAATTGCAGTGACAATTTAGACAGAGGTCAAGATGAGATTTATCGATAATTACAAACAATAATTAATTTTGTTTAACTAAATGAGACACACTATAATTAGTGAGAACTTAAGCTTAAATTTTAGTACAAAGTTTAGAAATAATCATAAAATACTAGAGATTAGCTTACCGTGGATTAGAGACATCAAGGTAAAAAGGCTAACATTAAATTAAGAAGGGAAACTAGACCCGTACTCTCAGTACATGACTCGATGGCAGGACGGCAGCGGTTCTGGGCACACAATACACGTCATGTCTTTGCAGCTGACCTCCGACCTTGGTTTGACCAAACTAAAATCTAACACTTTATTATGAACCGATTATAATACAAAACCATGGTGCTGAACTGGGCTTAAAGCCTAATAATAAATACGTCATCCTCTGATGTTCGTATTCGTAAAAGCTTCGCAGCTAAAGGAGTGTCAGGACTGCGCCCCACACCTGATTACAGGGCCAGTTTACTGGTGTAGGGTTCCCCGTGTCAGAGTGAAACCGGTCGTAATCTGATGGATCAAAAATCCCATACAAAGTTCATTCACCGTTCATCAATCTATTCGATCCTTACCTTGGCTAAAAGCGAGAGAGTTACCTAAAGATTAATAACTTATCACGAAACAATACCTAAGTTCCATTTGTAATTAAATAATTCATTTTTCCGCATAGTCAAACAAAGGTAAACCGATGGAATGATTGACAGTAGGTACTTTGTCCATCCAGTGAAGTGTACCGTATGAGAATATCTAACTGTAAAAATAAAATAAAAAATCACTGCTGTTACCGAGATGTTCTCTAAATAAAAGTATACCTGAAATTTGAAATAAAGAAACACATATGACCCCATTAAATAAAAAAAAAAAAAATAAGTAGACCACTGTACTACCAAATCGATATTTTACTTATAAAAAAAAACATAAATTTAGAAAGACATATTTTTAAGATGAGTGGATTTGAAAATAAAATGCTACGAAATTTAATTATATAAACTAGCATTCTTTGGGAATTTGTACTCAAAGCACTTTTGAAATAGAAACGCTATAAAAATTGATAAAGTATATTGTTTTGCTAATAATAATTATATCATAAATAATAGCAAACAATTTAAGGAAAATTCGATGTTTTCTGAAGTTAAATCATGGAAATGTATCACTTAACAGGACAAAGCTTAGTAGTGTAAAACGAAACAGGTTAAACTTTGGTATTTGTTTTAAAAGACAAGTAATTTTCGTAATGCATTAAGTATAGTTGGTATTTACAGCTATGTTGTACAGTCGTATTGAAAGGGCTAAACGACAGTATAAATACGAAACATAATTTAATAAATATTAGAAATTGATGATTTTATCAAGCTGAGAACTATAAAAAAAATAAGAAGCTGATAAAATATTTGACAAAGATTAACACATTTTTACAATAAACCATATACAATCGGAGCCATTTATCATAAAAAATGAGTAAGTTATACTTACAAAAGAAATCAAAGGCAAAATAATAATAATGCCAATACATTTATTTAAATGTTTCATAAACCCAAGTGAGAATGAATAAATTAATAGCCCTATATAAATGGTAATGTGGAAAATGATGTTGACTATAGGTATATACATAGGTATATCTTGAAAAATGACTTAGGAAGTTAGACTTTAGTATTTTTGTTTAGGTAGGCTAGGTAGGAAATGAATTAGTTTTAGCCTAGGGTTGGTAGGTTGGTATTTTCTTTTTTTTCTCTTCAGTTCTTTTCGACACAATGCGGATAACTTGTAGTTATTTAATAGGTTACGGTTAGGTTTAGATTAGGCTTGCATTCAATAGATAGGTAGGTAGTTATGTAGGTAGTTTTAGGTACTATACGAGTGTATGCGTTAGCACCATTGATTTAGGATTTGATGTAGAAAGTTAGAGAACAAGATTTCTAACTGTCCACAGGGAGAGGGATGTGATGGTACCGAACGCGCCATTAAGATAAGCGTGAGAAAGACAAGTAATGGTTAGTAGTATTGCTTCGAGAAATGCACATTTGGCAACAATAAAAATTTAAACTGCCAGAGGTCTTTTGTCAGTAAGTAATAAACCGATATTTTTAAACGGAAATATCTAAACACCCCGGGAAGCGGCATCACAAGACAGACGGCTCGAAGAAATATAAATTACCACCAAACAATAGGCAGATAAAGTTCAATGGTTTTGCTGTAGCACGTGTAGGAAGATAGAGAAATCCTTATCGACCCAAAACTTTTACACCAAACAGATGTCAGACAAGACAAAATAATATTAAGATAAAAAGGGTGAAATTGCCACTATGGTTTGCTATGCAAAGTACGACTCTAAGTCCTAAGACAAAACTCAACTATGTCTTATGTTAAACGAGTTTCATAATTATATTATTCATATAAACAAAACCCTAATTGATATGACTTTATCAATGATGATAAACATGTTCCACCTACGGTGTAACACTGTGTATCACAAATTACATAATATTATTAATAATATGTGTATGTACAATAGAAACGGATTACGCAAAGGATTTTGCTTCTAAATTCCAGGCTGTCTACATGAAGTCCTAAGCATAGCAGCGGCTATGAAGTCATATGAAACGCTGAAGCCTGAGTGACGTCAGCAGGGCTTTCATTGAGGCGAAGTTGACGATGGCGCGCATGGCAACAGGAGAGCTCGCAAGGAGAAGCGTCGCATCGTCGGTGCGCGGGAGCAGCCGGCCAATCAAGATCAACGGATCGACCAATGGAGAGCGGCCGAACTTAGCTGACCAATTAGATGTTAAGATTTAGGGTTAGGGTTGTAGGCGGAGATTAGATGTTAGAGGTAGGGTAGGGGAACTAGGATAGGGACAGTCAACGGAGAGCTGGAGACCAAGCCGGGAGTGTCGAAGCGATAGTGCAGTGTATTTCTAAGTGTTGATTAATCATAGAGTCAGTGACAGGGAGTACAAAGAACTTTGGGTTTTAAAACTTAAAACTACATAAATAAATAGTTCAATAAAAGTTCCAATTCTAATCAATATTAATAATATTACTTGAACATTAAATTTAAAGCTGCATATCATACTAAATCATATTTTAAAGCCCAAAGATAATCTTATTTTTCTATTCCTATTTTCTTCGCTGTATTTTACGCTTCGATATTGACATAAACTATACTCAGATAGAGTTATTATTACTATAAAACTTCTTAGCACTTAATCATAATTTGAATCACAAATAAATATTTTAGCAGTAGTGATGATAATAATTTGCCTAAGGGGTTTTTTCCTTTTTCTGTTCGTTTTTCCCCTTCATTAGAATACTTTTGGCCTAGAAATCGAACAGAGGGTCAAGGAATACCGTTCTTCGGATTCCTCGATTTAAATCAGACTAAATAAAAAGTAAAGAAAAAGAATTAATAAACTAAAGTCTATAATTTAATTTATCTTGTGTTTTCCTCATCTCTCCTCTAAATAAAATAATATATAATTTTTCTTAAATAAATAAATCTGCTCTTAAATTCGCCTTAAACCTAACTCTTAATCTAAATCATAAATTAACTTTGCCTTAATTTTTAAATATAAAGAAACTATCAAGATCTAATTAAAGCAACTATAATTTACTCAATAAAGTTGCTTCAAATATCTTATCCTTGCTGACATTACATAGTAAAGAGAAGTAATAATCTATTTGATATCCTGCTGACACTTGGGTATATCACAGGTACTGAACAGTGTCAGGAAATACGAGCTCCCCTAAACAAAATAAAAGCGCTATAGCTGACCTCAAGAGTGGCCACTCACACACACAAACCAACTCAACAATAAACTAAATAGATGCATCATAAAATATAAAGAGGCAGCTACTGTTCTCGAAGTCTGACTGCGAGATACAGAATATAAAAATAATAAACGTTACGTAACAACAATAACAGGGCGAGTCTCGAAATCTGTGGCACAGCTCGTTTCTCCACCGAAAATCGGCTGGGATCCTGGCGTTCCAGAAGATGTGGAAAACGGGTGTATAGTGTTTGCTCAAATCAGCAGAGGCTAACATTTTAACTTTCAAGGGGAGTCGACGTGTTGTTTCTCCGTAGAGACCACCGAATATCGGCAGGTTCCCTGGTGCTCCTCCTGATGTGGTAGGGTTTCAACGCGGCATCTCTTTTTGGGGTTACGTAAAACTTAATTCACAGAAAGTCGCTGTGTTAGAGCTCGACACGGAAACTTTCTTTGAACCCTTTTCATTTGCTTTACGTTTAGCAAAGGTAAAACGTAAAATAAAGTATTACAGAATTATCCACCAAGAAAAAAAATAATTATTAGACGATCACATTATAAATTATAACAAATATATCACAGCATAACTGACAGCCTGAGACTTCAGGCTCGGCATTGGGCCATCACAGTACTCGCTGGGAATACTCCTCCCTCTCGACGAGCTCCATCACACGACACTCATCATCATCATCCAGACGGGGTGCCATAAGCCCTCTCGGCGGGGTGAACTGTTGCAGTCCATCTCTTCTTTCTCCAGACATTGCTCAGTGAAGAAACCACGGCATAATCTCCAAAGCAGCTTCTGGCTCACTAGCCAACAGCAGCAACAACAGCTTCTTTTAATATATTTTTCTTGACGCTCTTCATTTGTTTTATTCTTCATTATATCTATTCTATTCACGTTATTTGAAAAATAGCGGAGATCTGTAGCACATTTTAACCATTTTTTATAAACTCCTTAGTTATTTGCTTTTACAAAGCCCACTGCCCCGGGCAGGGCTCGCCCGTGGGCTAGGCCCACTAAAAAACAACCTGCCGCGACGGCGGTCGGAGAGTGAGAACATAAAACTTCCACGGCCCCAGCCCGTCTGAAGTTTCTATCGTTCTCTTTCTAAACTGAATAGTTAAAAAGAGAACGAATATATTGCAAAAAGAATACTATCGCCAGTATCAAACTACATAGCACTCGGACCAACGAGGCCCGATGCTACAGTACCATCAATGGAACAACCGACGCCGGCGCCGCTGAGCTCAGCGATCAGTCCATTCATATACAGATTGAAAAGCGTTGGTGAGCTTATTCCGCCTTGCCTCACCCCACTTTCCAACCTGTACACACCCGATAATTCGCCAGCCCACTTAACATAATTCTGCTGATTTGAGTACCAGTATTTCAATATCGATATATACTCATGAGGTAGATCGGTGTCATCACACAGCTTTTTCCATAAGACGTCATATCTAACTAGGTCAAAGGCTTTTGACAAATCCAAAAATACAGCATATACAGGGGTGTCCCTATCAGTATAGTACTGGACAGTCTGCTTGAGGCACAGAACAGCAGCTTCCGTGGAGAGACCTGGTCTGAACCCAAACTGTGCATCATGCAACTCCACACACGCGCCCAACTGCTGGTCAAGCAGCCGGTCCAGCACCTTAGCCATAATAGTCGCTAATGATATTGGCCTATAGTTTGACCTGTCGCTAGTATCACCTGTTTTATTTTTGGTAATAGGCACAACTATAGTTTTTAACATTGTATCCGGTAGATAGCCATGACTCAGACAAAGGGAGAAAAACATTGCTAGATTATATCTGCAGAAAACAAAAAATAAGTACTAACTTTATTTAAAATTACGGCAAGTTGAATGCAACGAAATTACCAATAAAGGAGAATTTCAAGAACTTTTTATTTTGGGTGGGGGCGAAGCTTTTTGTTTTAAATTAATTTCCAGACCAAAACGAAATTTCGATTTAATTTTAAGATTGTAATAAGTTATTAAATAGATTAAATTCTCAGCTGCAATTCATTTTGTTGTTTGCCCGCTCTTGGTATAAAAGACGATAAGAGGTCTTGTAGTTAGTTGTGCTTTATCATTGCTGTGTAGAATTCATTATCCAAAGGTTTGGTTATTGAAAAATAATTTTAACAAAAAAAAGAAACCTCCTACAAATTACCTTATATGTTTATCTCCACTAAAAAGTAACAAATAAAATAACATTTCAGATGGAACATGAAAAAAATATTGCCAATATCCTCAATTAAGTAGATAGGTAGTGTATAAAGTAAATATTTAGAATTTTGTACTTCCTTTTGGAGTCGGTGCCAGCCAAAAAATCGTCGATTAGTCGTGGGCAACTGTTTTAACTGTGTTACTTCGTGTTTTGCAAGCGCGTTTAGTTGTTTATTGTTTCGAAAATAACATAAGTTAAACTAGCCTCTTACGGCTACGAAGTAAAAGGTCATTTAGTAGTCCAGCTGGCCACTAAACTGACAATGCTAAGAGGAAAGAATAGCTTCGCGATCCTAACGAAATAGGTATTTAGAAAAACATTTGCTATCGCTCGTGCAACTGACAATAGGTACTTTTCTTGATGAAATTCCCACTTCGGGAGAAAACGGTTTCCAATTACTAAATTTCAACAAATCACTTTGACACAGTTTTAATCAAAAAAATTACGTAACTTGAGGTTCCTATAATAAGTTTTAATCTATAGCGAATTTTGAAAAAAGGAAAAACTATAATCCTAGCCATTCATTGTGTCAATAACATACTAAAAAATCATGAAGATTGGAAAATATATTTAAAAGTGGAAAAACATTTTCTCTTTTTGTATGGACGAGCACGTACTATTCTTCCCTCTTAATAAGCTTACAGTTTACCCCGATACTTGGGCTATTCGTAAGGAGTTTCAGGTTTGAGATGATATCTTGAAAGTCTATCGTTAGCTGATTACAGATACTGAACGTAGGCTGGCTTCTTCTTTTTCTTCATATTGTGGATTGTAAGGTCGACAACCAACCTCTCATACACTGGTCACACAATTAATATAGTACTGGGCCCTTGTCAAAACCCACTGACTTAGCTCGAATAAGTCGTTACTCGAGCTAAGATAAGAATAAGCTCGAGTGGGTAGAAGGCGTCGGCCTTCTGTAGATATTAGAGCCGAGACACACGGCTTAACGTGCCTTCCGAAGAACGGAATAATCTTTCTTTTCAGACAATCAGGTGATTCAGGCAGCAATGTCCTAACTAAACTGGAGAAAGTCTCACAAGGACATTTTCGTTTAAGAGTGTCTTCACCGGGATTCGAACCCGAAACTTCCGTAAAAAGAGTAAAACACTCGACCACTCGGCCATAGAAGCTAAATTATTTATGATATCCAATACAATATCCGAAGATTGCAGGTTCTTGTCCTGTCACGGTCACCAATAATATGATAAAATCCAATAATATAATTTTATATGGAACAACGGAAACGTAGATTTTCAGCAAACTGACAAAACAAATTTATTTCGTTGCCTAGCAACATTCCACCACAAACGGTATCGCGCGCGATGCATGTTGCTATCACTGGTTGAGGAGTTTCTGCTTTTATCTCTTATTCCATCATCAAATTTTGACAAAATTTATACGAATTTATCCCTATAGCACATTGTATCGAATGAAAAAAAAAACATCAAAATCGGTTGAAAACTGACTGAGATATGACTAAAAGTATAGACGAATAATGAAGCGAATGCTACATTCCGTTGAGGAATTTCCAAGTTTTACCTCATGTTCCACCACAAGATCTTGACGAAATTAATATGGGACCACCTCGAGAGTAAATCCTATCGAATGGAAAAAGAATTATTCAAATCGGTTAACAATTGGCGGAGATATCTAATAACATACATAAAAAAAAAAAAAAATACAGACGAATTGAGAACCTCCTCCTTTTTTGAAGTCGGTTAATAAAATAGGTATTTGTTAGCTTTGACGTCAAAGAATGGTTGTCTAAAATGATGGTGACGGATAAGGCAAGCAACTGCAAATAAATAATATTTTATAAATACCCAAACTGTAGTAGAACACTTTTCTCGTGATTATAAACTTGAGAAAATTGTAAGTAAGGTAGAGGAAGCTGAATAAGAAATGCTATTGCTTACCTCAATAATACGCTTTATATTCTAGGGATCAAAAATCTCACTGGCAGAATGGCCAGTATTATAATAAAATTAATTGTCCCACTTAAAAACTTACCCTCCAAGCTGTTACAGCCCTATCGAGGGCTGTATTCGGTACAACCCTGTCAGCGCTTATAGCTTCATTAAAACTTAGCCCGTTCCGCCTCGCGATGCTATTACTAACAATTTCATACTGATAGACAAAGAATTGTAATAGTAGCTATGGAAGCGTAATTATGAGCAAAATCTAAGAGAAATTAGCCCCACATTTCAAGTGTTTAAACAAAAGAAAAGAGCGCTTGCATATAAACAGGCCAAATTATAAGCTGCACTGCACTTGCGTTATATTTCGGTAAGCGCGCTGATTGGTCCACGGCACGATCGAGAACGGTAATTTTTGATTGTTCTTTTTCAGCCCCGCCCATTTGGTTGTCATTTCTGTGGTGCATTCTTCTTCTTCTTTGCTTCTTAGTGCATCGCTGGTAAAATAGAGTCGATGGTGTAGTGAGGGCTTTTGCTTCTTGTTTGGGAGGCGTTCGTTCGATCTCTACCACAAACCAATTTATTTTCGGATTTAGAATTTATATTTTAGATTTCAATTTGAAACTTTTGTGATAAAAGAAAACATTGTGAGGAAACCTGAGCGCTCCCGTGAGGTGTTATCAGATAGAGCCTGTACTATAAAAATATCAAACATCTGATGCACGGAGATAAGAAGACAAACAACACAACATATACCTATTTTTCAGATACATGGCCAATACAAGTGTACATAATATACACAAATGTATGCAGACGGGATTCAAACCCGCAACGCTTTGCTGCTGATCAAGCCACTCAAATATCTGAAGCTATCTGAAGTGGTTTGTTGTCTATAATAGTTTCTGCCTAACACACCAGGTGCAACCTTGTTACCTGGCTCATTCAAACTTCGGCTTCTCGAAACTGCTAATCAGTGTTACGTACACCTATGAGTTACAGTTAGAGCAAAGATTCATCATCATCATCGTGTGGGTTGTAAGGTCCACAACCGACCTCACAAAACCTGGTGTCAGTGTTATAGAGCCACCAAAAGCCACTGACATGGCTCGTGTAACGACTAGATAGTAGCCAGGACCAACGCCTTAACGTGCCATCCGAAGCACAGAATCATCTTTCTTTTCGGAAAAAATAGGTGTTTCAGCCTGCAATGTTCTAACCAAACTGGGGAAAGTGTCACAAAGAGATTTTTGCTTGATAGTGTCCCCACCGGGAATCGAACCCGGAACCTCCGTAATGGGCGTCAAAATTTCGACCACTTGGCCACAGAGGCTGCAAGCCACTCAAATATTTATGAGCGGTGACCTTAAAATGCGACAGTTTCTTTGTCTTTCTCTCTGTAAATGCTGTACAATGCAATTAAAATAAGAATTCAAGTGGCTTGTGCGAACTTCAGTCGAAATCAATTGTGATTCAAATTCAGAAGAAGAAGAAGAACATGAAGAAGAAGATGAAGAATGCGGTCAATGTATTCTATAATTTAACTGTTTTGTCCTGATGCGTTTAACTAAAGGAATGTTAACGTGTAAGGTGGTGTAAGTAAGTAAAGTACTAAATCCATAAGCATAAACTCCGTCATCGACACGAAATAAATAGAAGTAGGCTGTGATAAAAATAGGTTTAGGTTTTGGCGTAATATACATTAAGTGTCTACGTTTTAATACCTACGCGTGAAAACCATTTTTATTTACGTCTATATTTAAAAAATCACTTAAGATTTTATTTTTTCTTACGAACATTCATAAAAACATTCACGCCCTTGGCTGAATCCTTTATCAACGAATTTGTTGGTATTTATTCATTAGACGCAATTTTTATTTTTTTTGTCATCTCAAAATGGCACCGAAGATAAATTCCTGGAAGGACTATCGTAAAATGCCCCATAACCGAAGTTGAGAGTGCTTAAGAAAAAACTTTATCGCATAAAATTTAACACAAAGTGGTTGCGCAAAGACGCGAATTGAGAACATTTATTATGATGAATTGTGGTTGTACTTACGTCTTACTTTTATCGCATTTTAAGTAAAAAGCCTGCAAGATCGACGAAGGGCAATTTCTAAAACGTAAGGCAGTTATAAGCGCTCTCTAGGGATTCTTCAGTGAACTGTTAATTAATGATTAAGGGTTAGGGGAGGGGGGACAAGGAGACTCTAAGGCAATGATCGTTTTTGAACAGTAGGTACCTTAATTTACTTAAATTGGTAGCGAGTTATCAGTAATTTTAAGATTTATTCAGGGGTTTGAAGAGTGATTTAACTTCTGCTTACCTATATGGCTTAATTGGGCTTATCAGAAAGGAAAATCTCTTCAAGAAATAGAAGATAAGTTCGTCAAACTGAGTAACTTGACCTTTAAGCTGACCGAGTGAACATCGCGAGACAGATTATAAACTAACGACTTCTACTATATTACATTACTCTTTACGTTATGACATTGGTAAGAAAATTCTTTTTTTTTTTAAACCAGTGAATCAAAAGTTGTACAGTTTTTTTAAACGCTGTACTACCCGACTGTTATTTAACGTGTTGTAGACAAAATGACATAAGACTTAAACACCACCAGCAGTTTATAAGTCAATAGTTTTTAATAAATCACATTACTATTGATTTATTAGTCTTTTTAAGGAAACTCGGATCGCTGTCAGGCATTTTATACATTATACAGCATGATTTTGTAATCCCTAGCAAAAGGAGATCTTCAGAAATCGTATGGAAGGTGGTATTTTAATATTTTATATTTTTAGCAGCGAACTGAAGTATATAGGCTGAAAGAGTATATTATTAATTACGAGTCTGAATTAAAAAAATATGTTTTTTATTTACCACCATTACTTTTCAATAATTATTTTAATATATTAGTAGTAGGAAACAAAAAAGTATCTGGCAGCACCATTGAAGCGGGTGCATATAATGTGCGGTGAATAACGTGCAGCAAATAATACGCAACAAATAATCTGCAGCAAATAATTTAGGTTTTGGCTCAAATTATTGGACTGCAGGTTATTTAATGCGTAATATTAAGAACGCCCATTTTTTTTTTAAGCCTGCAAGTACATTATGTGACAAACTCTTGACATGCCTGCAAACAGGCATGGGGGTCACAAGATAACTTAAACCCGAAGGGTATGGCGGAGGGAGCCGTGCTCGCTTCGCTCGCCTAGCTCCCGTCCGCGATCCCCTTCTTACCTAATCTAACCGAGTCGGGGTGCCCCAAACTCCTGTGCTCGCTTCGCTCGCACCCGCCCTGACTTGGCATTCACTTTGGATTGGCTTCGTTTTATCGGGCTTTACATTGGTTGGACGAAATGTTTTCAAAATTGATTCGACATACAGCTGATAAATCGGTCTGAAATATGTCAACTCTCTAGAGGTGTCCACGACCCTGACCTGTATTATTGCCATGTTATTGAGTGCGCATTATTGCAGTGCGCCAAGAACTCGGGTTTGTTCTGTACTGAATTATTTCTTGCACATTTTTAGACTGCGCAATATTACTTGCATTTTATTCAAGCGCTTCAACAAAATGCAGTAAATAATAATTCACAACAAATAAACATTTTTTGACGCCAATTATTCAGTGCATATTATTTGGCGCGCTTTTTTTGACCTCAATTATTTGGTGCACATTATTTGGCGCATTGTATTGTCACCCAAACAAACGTCAGAATCTGACAGCCTGCTACACAAATTGACAGTTATCTTTTTTGTGTGTGTGGCAAGCCACAAGTCATGTGACACGAAAAATCATGAAACGATTTTTTTATCCCGAAATAATTTATTTGGAAATAAAATCTTTAAAATAATAATAAAAGAAGATGAACAATAATTTTATTTATTTTTATTATAATTCAACTTAATTATTATTTTATTTTGGTAAATACAGCAAAGTTACTGTTAATTGTCTGTTCGTTTCATGAAATAATATAAGAATTTAGCGGATTTTTAATAAATTATTTAAATGGAGGTAATATAAATTCTGGTGATAGGTTTAATGTAAAATTCATAGAAAGGGCTTTCAAATAAACTACATTTTGTTAGTGCTAAATTTTCCTCTGAATAAAATACCCTTTAAATGAAAATTTCCTTTAAATATGATGTTCAGACCATCATAAGCAACAACTTTTCCCACGTTGGGTTGGAAACCCCCAAAAAAGTTTCGACCTCCCATATAAATTAGTAAAGTTGATTGTGTGTTTTGTGTGAAAAGTCGATTTATACGCACGTAGGCGATTATCCGTCTCTTCCGTGACACCTCTTCAAAAACCCGGGAATGGTTTGAACGCACCAGCGTCGTACCGTGCTCAAAAAGCAATTTGAACCGGATTACTCCAACAATGGAGGCACGACGAAGGGTAAGTGGGCTGCTTATATGCAGATTAAGGATTTTTGACGTTCACCTACTAAGTCAGGTGAATGGACTTGGATTAAGAAGTCCAAGTTCGACACAAGTCGTGTTCAAGGTCTGCCAGTTGTCTTATACAGAGTTTAGTGCCACATAGGTGATAGAGCGTTGGTGTAGTAGTGGCTAGGACCGCTGCCTTTCGTCTGGGAGATGCGAGTTTGAACCCCAACCGCGTACCAATATGTTTTTGAATTTCGATTTCATTTATACGTTTTTTCAACGATCAAAAAGAAATGAAGTGAAATTAATCCCACCAAAAACATACGTGTGAATGTGTGCCACCACATTTCCGTGGATATAGAAAAAAGTTTTTTTATGAAGCTAACGAAAATAAAAAAATGTTAAATAAAATTTTTGTTCCATTGTTATCAGGCACTGGCACATTTAGACATGTCGCTTCCTCTCGTGGTGTACCACGTTGAACAATACCGTTTGGCGTTATTGTGACAACAGGCGCAGATGCCGACACGGCTGTATCAATCGAAGATACGGTATTTGGTGTGCACCTAAGCCAAATATCTTCTACGTATACTAGCAATTTAAAATCATGATCAAAGCCAACCTTCTATTTGCTAACTTTGACGGCGAAAAATTATTTTGTAAAATCTTAATATGAATAAAAATATTTGATTTGATCAGCTCATTTATGTCCCCACAGAGGGGCTGGAGCCTGCCCTAGCGCGATCAAGTCTTAGTCGACCACGCTGGCCCAGTGCGGGTTAGTAGACTTCACACACAACCTTCGAATTTCTTCGCAGCAGTGAACAGGGTTCGTCACATCGAATAAACGTACACAATAAATTCTCTGACGATAGCCACTATCATCAACGCTCTCCAATGAGGTATCAAATATAAGAACATTCGTCCGAAAGTTTTGAGTTTTACGGCGAAACCCTGCTTCTTAACCTTTACTGAAGTGCCGCATCCTCTCCCAACTTACTCACGGTCCGTCGTCAATCATCGAGTGACAAGCTGACAGTTTGAGGCAATATATTGCTGGGAAATGTGGAAAATTCCCAACGAAACGCTTTTATTTCTGTAAAAACACTTTCAAGGTAAAAGTTGTTGGTTTTATTCGGTGAATACCATATTTTTGGTTACCATATGAACAATATACAGCTAAAAGCATTCAGAACTGAAGTTTATAAAAGATTTTAATGAATATATTTTTCTTTTGTCTTCAAATTGTGAATTTCAACATGAAATGAAAATTTATTATTTGCTGTAAATGTGGTTTTCAAAGGTATAACAATCATATAATAGTTTCACACACTTAACCAATAGAGCACTTGGTATGCAAATCTTTACAATTAATTTATAAATTACATACATTAAAATAATATTAAATTAAAATGTCAATTTAATGGTTCCGTACATGCATGTCATATCAATATAAATTTGTAAAAAGAATGTCAGTCAGGCTAATACTACATCAAGTTACTTATATTCTAAATACTCCTTAACGCTATAAAAACATTTGTCGGATAAATAATTGTAGAAGGCGATCTTGAATTTCTTTATTGGTAAGTTTTTTATATGGTCAGGAATTTTGTTAAATATTTTTACTGCCATATTATAACAGTTCCTTTGAAAACAAACGGTCTTACCCTGTAAAGCTACCAGGCTATCAGGATATGTCTCCGTCGTATAAATTACAAGTGCTCTCGTAGCCGTCTCCCATATAATATTCTCCTTGACAAGTACAAATTGTTAACCCTTAAGTCTAGGCGTCTGCAGTTGCAATCTATGCTTTTATACGACATATGCCATTCTAGATATGACTGTATCACCTTAGTCAACCATCTGTATTATTGTGTGCCGTACCGTGCTCACAGCCGCAGAGTAAACGAACTTTTTGCTACCCATATATGTCGAACTAACGCAGGTCAAAGGTCACCACTCTATAATATCTGTCGATCTTACAACATTAACTTTAACGAAATTGATATATTTTGTCTTAGTGCAAGTTTGTTTAAAAAGCGCCTATTATCTTTGTTGCATTAATCAATTCTTCTTTCTTTCTTTTTTATGTATTTAAAATAAGCGGCTTAGCTAGAAAGTTTAAATTTATATTTTGTTTACCTTAATTTAATATCTTCTGGTCACAGAAATCAATGCATGCTACCATTTTGAAATTAAATTACCTATAGTAAGTTGTGGTTATCGCTGTTGGTGTCATTACTACTAATATTTGTGTAAAAAATTATTGTTAGTAATATCTGTTGTGATACTGTTTGATAATCCAAATAAATGAAAAAAAAAAAAAAAAAAAAAAAAAAAAACTGCAAATTTCCCTTTTTCTTGTGAACAGCTCAGAGTTATTTTTTTACAAATAGACCTAAGTCTAATATGTACATTGACGGTAAAGGTAGAAGACGCAATTTTCTAAACAATGGCTTACAGGAGTCCAGCATGCTTAGAAGACTAAATTCTTTCAATTATTAGTCGGATCGTTCTGTAGTAGAAATCCATACCATCATTATCATAGCCATAAGACGTTCACTGCTCCAGAAACGGGAAGTGTTTTGGAGAAAATGTCTATCATATGTCCATTATTATCTATAATGCAAATACGTCCCCACCACATGGGCTTAAGTCTACCCTTAATTAAGGCGACGTATTTACTATGAAGATTTCAAGTCTGTCTGAATCTTAGAGGCCATATTACGTCTCCACGGAGGAATATAATATAATAGAATAGAATAGAATATACTTTATTGCACATAAGGATATAGTTTGAAAGTACAGAAGATAGATAAAATGGTGTACAGATAGGCGGCCTTATTGCTAAGGTAGCAATTTCTTCCAGGCAACCTTAGGGTGCAAGAAAACTTCATTGGAACTGTGGGACGGTGCACACAAGAAAATCAGAATAGGAAAAGCTATAGGAGAAGCTCGAGACTATCCTGTAAATCGGTGATCAGACCCACCACGCTATCCCACCACGCTAGTCAAGTACGAGTTGATCAATTTCAAACACAACTTCGAATTACTTTGCAAAATGGTTTGAACTGTCGTTTCCCAATAAGGACACAACAGTCCTATTCTAGACACTACGCCACCCACAGATAAATAAATAGTAGACGCTGCTGATGGTTTTATAAGTTATAAGCCTGTCTCAGGCTGGAGCCTGATATGTGCGTATAAAATAAAGCCGTCGTTGTCGTTGAGTGATGCCGCAGCTGCTGGTGAAATGCGACGTCACGCGGCAGATTGACGCTGGAGCAAGGCACAAGAGACGGACAAATTATTATTTAAAATCACTCGCCAAATATACTTTGAATATTTTGTATTGGTGTTAAGCCAGGTTAAAGAGTTGGTTGAATGCTGGAGATTTATCTACTAGAGCGTTTTATGTGCTTCAAAGGACCCGTCAAGCCATTTGCCCTGGGGTCTGAAAATGTTAACTCTGTTAACAAAGCGAGCCGGTATGATCTAAATACTTTAAACTGTACTAAATTAAATTAAATTAAATATTAAATTAAATATCTTTTATTTCAGGCACAGTACGTAACCAGTTACATACAGTCCCATAGCCTTAATCTAGTATTAAATCCACCAATAAAGTTTCGTCTAAAATTAAAATTATAATATCAAAATGCACCCATTAAAAATGCAACCACAGTCAAACAAATACAGGTACAGCGCTTACACCTAGACACTTGTTACAGTAGGTCTTTTGTTTTATAACAAAAGACCTACTACCTACCATATTTATATATAGAGGGTCTGAAACACTGCAATCACAATGCTATTCGTACATTTTTGAAGTCTTTTATGAAAGGATATTCTTATATTACGCATATACTCATGAAAACCCTTTACTTTGTGTTCATAAAACATATCTGACGCACTCCACCGCCACGGCAGCCCCAGCATGGCGCGGAAGGCGTTATTGTATTGAACCCGCAAGTTGTTGTAATTAGCTTTATTATAGCTATACCAGAGGGCGGCAGTGTAGAAGGCCTGGCAATATGCTTTAAATAACGTTATTTTAACTTGATTAGAGCTTCTTGAGAAGCGTCTTGCCAGCATGTTACTTTTTGTGGCCAGAGATCTTCTTTGTCTCTCAATATCATCATGGTCGTTTAACGTTTCAGTTAGTAAGTGGCCTAAATATTTAAATTTACTTACAATATTTATATGTTGTACTAAAATATTTATTATTTATAAGTAAATTCCACTTTAAATCTGTTAGAATAGTCCTAAATGTAAGGAAACCTAATAACTGCGATTAAAATGTTGCTATTCCTAGCAGATCTCAAAATCTGGTCATACTGCTTCATGGTTCAAAATATGAAAGATCCTTTGGAAGAACAAGAATTAATTGCTCTATCGTCAGGGCTTTCGTGGCAAATAAATAGAAAGTTTATGTCTCTCAATCTAGAAAAAAAATCCCGTTAATAACATTATCATATAAGAGTAAATTTAAGATAATGTCATTAATTTTGTTATAGTCCTGGTGTCACAGTAGTCGTCTTGTGAGCAAATCTGAAGGATTTCACGGCTAAATAACTCTTTCCAGGTTCATGATGTAAAAAGGAAAGGAATCGCTTTATTGTTTAACTGGTGCCGTGTCATCGCCACGGCAAAGTTTCCCCGTGTTATACTCAGAACTTGTTGCTTTCAGAGAATTTTCCGCAAAACTGCGGGACGTCTTCCAACGTTCTCAGTTTCATGGTAACAAACTTCCCAATTGGAGCGAAACCCTTAACTTTGTTTAACGAAGCATGTTCTCGAAGGAAAACTGGATATTTTTCTGTAGGTTAGGTTGAATTTGTCAATACTTGTGAAATATGGTATTGAGAAGTTGCATACTGACTGAAAAACATCATCTTACAATACAATACAATAATAGACACCAAACATAAAAATCATAATAATATCATCATCATTGTCTTCTGCCAACTAAGTATGCCTTCCATCCCGTGATTGCCATTCGAGAACCTTTCTTTCCCAGTGGTTATCAGTTCGTCCAGCTATATGACCTGCCCATTGGCACTTCCTTCCTGCTGAGAGCTATGTCGATTCCTCCACAGATTCCGCCATTGTGTTAGTAACTCACCCAAAAAAATGTAATGACGGATCTAAGTGATGTAATAACATCCTATGGATATAAATAATTTTGACTTTGACTTTGATGACATTGGTCTTTCTACGTAACTCCTCATTTCCGATTTGATCTCTAAGTGAGACCCTGAGCTTAATTATGAGACAATACTGATATAACCCGTGCTGCAAATAGTAACAATTTACTTTATGATATACACCGTAAACATTAGTTTTAAATCCTTCGCGAGAGTGACTGGTCGATGAAGCTGAAAATATTTTTCTAAAGAAATTGAGTTGTTAAAAAAAAAATGGCCCTTTCATACTAATACAAAACCGCGAGCCGATTTATTAACAGGAAACTTTTTTTTGACTGACAACTTTTGTTTCGTAGGTAAAGTTGTTAAACTTCATTGGCTGATCACTTTTGAATGAGGTATATTTAATTTCTTCGTTTTTATGACTTGAGCCCGAAATTAAAGTCATAATGATATTTGACCACATGGGCTCTGTTCGTATAACTACACACGGAGTGAGTTGATCAAACCCTATTTACTTACTCATCATACCTACTTGCAATTAATTAAGTTGTCAAGCAATTGGGCACGAAAACTATCGCGTCTTTCTAAACAAAATCTAATTTTTGGAAACAAAATCGGGCGTATTAATTACTAATATTACAAGTACGTAAAAACATAACAAAGCGATATGTATAGGTTACTCATTGAACCTATATTACAAGTTGGCATGGGTTTCAAAGTTAATTAATTACTTGAATTGCTTCCCAGACATCTCGTTTGGTATTAATTGCTCATTTAACTTGGGTTCAAGTTGTTCTTCCTTTCGTTTGTTTGATTTCGCAACCGCGTACCTAATTCGCTTAATTTCTAATCTCTAATCTGGTTAAGGAAATACAAATACTCCTTAGAAAGACAAAGAAAAAAAATTAATTAATTATTGTACGCCGTGTGGTGACGGCAGAGTAGAATACATTTGTCACCAACCCCTACTCTTCCCGTGGGTGTCGTAAGAGGCGACTTAGGGACCACACATTGAACAGGGAACGGGCAGCAGCGCTCTCTGATACAGTAACCTTTTAATCTGCGATCTCCAACCCGCCTGCCAAGCGTGGAGATTATGGCAAAACCCTCCACTCAAGTGGAGGAGGCTCATAGTCCAGCAGTGGACTGTAACGGGCCGTTGATGATGATGTTGATGAATTATTGTAACGCTAGACGTTAAGGGGCTTGTCACGAATTTTCCATGTTTTATCTAAGCTATATTTGACGTAAATCGCAATGTCTGTAGCTGAACTATGTATATAGTAATGTTAATGATATTTATAGTCCGTTGGTAAAAATGAAAACACGATGGAAATAATTTCATTCGATAAAATTATATCATAAAGTTCAGTCTTACAAAATTTTAAAAATGTTTTAAATGATTATTAAAAGCCACGAACCAACTGAAATTTGTCTCTAAATGTTAACCATAATTAACTTCATCCGTTTAGGTAAATTTTCTTGATATTGATCCATTTTTTATTCAAAATTTTAAAAAATTGTTACTTGTCACTTACGCTAATAATTCCGAGCGACTTCATATCTTGTCTCCTTCACTAATTCGCAGCGCCTGACAGTGACGGCCGAAACGTGATGCTAGGCGGACGTGTGTCGCTCGCATCCTCCACCGACTCGCGCGCAATTCACGACTAATATTTTAAATGATTGGAGATTTGTTCCTATATTCGTGTGTATTTCGTTTTGTGATGTGCTGTATGTTTTTATTTAATATTAAAACAAAGTAAGACTTGTGAATAAACATATAAAATGGGCCACAAAGACAATGCTAAGAAAAAAACAACAAAAAGGGCCAAAAAAATCATGCATTACACATGTTGGAAGTGAAAAGGTAAGAAATGGTGTGATTTATTTATTATTTTATAATTTACGAATTCTAATTGCAATATTTATTGAAAAAGTGCTTATAAATTCATTGATCAACAATAGTTAGTCTATCTTTATTTCGTATGTCTAGTCCAAGACACTATGGCGTTTTGGGAAAGTCGCAAGAATTTCAAGTAATGATTTCTGTTTTGGTGGTACTTGGTTCGATCCTTACACCTACTATGGATGTTTCATTTTTTTTTTTTTATTTTTTTTTAAGAAGGTAGGTATGACAGATTTTTTAAATATTTTTACAGAAAACGGACGTGTGATGTAATTGAAGACATAAATGCAGAACAACATTGATAAAGGCAGTGAAACAACCACTCCCGTTCATGAGATGTGTGTATTTATTTTTAGTGAGACCTACCTATCTATTAGCAAACTATTAGCAATACGACACGATAGGCATCGAAAATATTATTATTGTCTTTGCTTTGGGTAAGTATCCTTATTTCACATAGTAAATGTAAGCCGCCGTGGCGTCGTCGTAATCAATCCAGACTATTGGTTTCAGAGTAGAAGTTCAATCCTTGTCGTTCGGTAGTTATTTTTTCTTTTTCTAATAATAATATTTTTTTACAGAAATTCGATTGAAAGAATCGATGGAATAAACGGGGACCATTTACAAAGATGACGAGTTCTGGGAAAAAAAACATGAAAGAGAAGTTGGTAAAATTTTACATGGATTGTTTATTACCTGAGCTTGTTGACCCGCGTCATCCACGAGGAATGCCAATAAAGGACCCACATTCCATAGAAGAAGCAGCAAAAAAAAGAAAGAAAAATGGACGTCTCGAAAGCAATGAGAACATGTTCAATATTCTCAATATTGTGAAAATTATACTTTTGATTACCCATCATAGTTATTTTGTTTTATTCAAAGAAACTAAATATAAATATAAACATCATTAAATAATAATATAAATATCATTAAAATAGAAATATAAATACCACTATTTCTGTCATAACGTAGTATATTATTATGGTTAACTGTCGTCGGTCGTCATCCGGCTTTTCAGAACACCCAAGTCTATAGTTGCCTTACTTTTTGAGATATTGTTACTTGTTTATAGTGTAAATACGCACTGAATAATAGGTAAAGTAGGTATGTAAAGTAAGTGTTTCACGTTTGTTAGTTTATAAAATTATTATACGTAGCTAAATCAAAAGTTTTGTCAATTGTTATATTTTATTCAACAAAAACAATCTTCTATGCAAATAAAAAAGAGAATAATCAAATTTAAATTACAAAATACAAAAGTATTTCAGTTTGGTTTAGTGATGGGTTGGGATACGAGCAAAGAATGAGAAATTGTTTTAAGAATGGCACAGATGGTGCTGGACGTAAAAGTTCTTTCTGATGTGAATAGATGGCGACACTTAAAAAGGTTCGTTGAACACGTATAATCCGTCAGCGCGGGGAACGGTGCGGGATGAAGGGAGGTGCGGAACTGGAACGCTCAAGGCCATTTGCTCACACCAGCCCCTTAACAGAATAATTTAGAAAAGAAAAGTCAAAATAAAATTTTCAACAAAAGCGCGTTGAGTTGCTAATTTAAGATAGAGCCGACCGGTGAAACGTTCTGTTTTTATTTTAAAAGTCCCGAGTTCATATCAAAGCACACTGTAGCAAAAAAAAAAAAAGATTCTGTCCGGAACTTGGTGAGGACACTGCAGGCAGGCAAAATCACTTGATTGTCTGATGATAAAGTATCCACGGTTTTAAAGCATGTTAAGCAATTCAACATCAACGGCCCGTTACAGTCCACTGCTGGACTATGAGCCTCCTCCATTTAAGTGGAGGGTTTTTGTCATAATCTCCACGCTTGGCAAGCGGGTTGGAGATCGCAGATTAAAAGGTTACAGTATCAGAGAGCGCTGCTGCCCGTTCCCTGTTCAATGTGTAGTCCCTAAGTCGCCTCTTACGACACCCACGGGAAGAGTAGGGGTTTGTGACAAATGTATTCTACTCTGCCGTCACCACACGGCGCAGTTAAGCACGGTTAAGCAGTTGGTTGGCCATATTATGGCAATTTATATAAGGTGTAAATTTTAGCTGACACTATTTTAAAGGAGCAACCTACCTACCCATGAAACTGAACAACTTTCCCCAATAACATAGGCTGTCGGACGAAAAAATATGCATCTTCCATAGTAAATCGATTAGCTGGCCGCGCGGTTTTGTATGAAAAGGACAACTTTTTTTGTCGTCCGACAGACCATGTTTTTTGGGGAAAGTTGTTCAGTTTCATGGGTAGGTTGATTCTTTAAAATAGTGTCAGCTAATTTATTTACAACCTGTCTTCTGCAATTTATTCTGAAACTAGAATTTGTGGGATTGGTTATCAATCTTACAACCCAAGCGATATTATTATTATACTCTGTTCGACTTCACACACAATCTTTGTCTTTGAATTTCTTGGCAAATGTCTAAAAATAAAAAAATAAATTATTTCAAAAACCACTGAAATTATCGGCCAGGCAGAACACGTCACTACTGATAAAAATATATATAAGGTTTATTTATTCAATGGAGCACAAAATGAGCCTAGACGCAATGAAGGATTAGTCATTCAAGCTGAAATATTCAATGGCCTCGGGAATTTATGAGGTCCATCGATATTGAAGCGTCCAGTGTAGTGTATGAATATGAAGCCAGCACTGATTGTTCACGCCATAATGGTGAATGGTGATGCAATAATTAATGCGAATTATTTCAATAAAATTATTATGTGGCGCTTGCCGTTATAATTGAGGAATTTATAGGTATACAATGAAAAATAATCTATTATTTTTGTTGAAATGATTTTGGAAGTGGCCTTTCATAGGAAGTGGCCGTTCCAGGAAAGTGGTCGTTCAAGGAAAGTGGACGTTTAAGGAAGTGGCCTTTCATAGGAAGTGGCCGTTCCAGGAAAGTGGTCGTTCAAGGAAAGTGGACGTTCAGGGAAGTGGCCTTTCATGGGAAGTGGTCGTTCAGGGAAGTGGCCTTATGTGACCGGATTCGATTTGTCTAATATAAATCTATTGGATGGTGGGTCAGCTCATGAGTTTGAACAACTTTAGGTCTTCAAAAACTCAAACAAAAAATATTTTCTTGCAAGCTGAATACCTCTGCTAAACTTTTCAGTCAACTGACTGATTATATTTTTGTGATCAATAAGGAAACTTTGGTCAGTCTATGTATACAGCTTTTACTTTCCCAATTAAATAAATTAAATTAAAATTAAAAAGTGGTAATTCAAGGAGATGGATGTGACTGACCGAGACCTTTATATTATTACGAAAGTGTATTTGTTGGTTTGGTTTAGCTTTATGATTTCTAGCATCTGGCAACTATTCTTTGAGAAAAGATGTCACATGGACCCAACAGACTTCGTAGTTGTAAAGACCCAGATTTTAAAAGATGGAGCTTTCCAAAGATACTTTTTTCGTGTCATCATCAACATCAACGGCCCGTTATAGTCCACTGCTAGACTATGAGCCTCCTCCACTTAAGTGTTTGGTTTTGCCATAATCTCCACGTTTGGCAGGCGGGTTGGAGATCGCAGATTAAAAGGTTACTGTATCAGAGAGCGCTGCTGCCCGTTCCCTGTTCAATGTGTAGTCCCTAAGTCGCCTCTTACGACACCCACAGGAAGAGTAGGGGTTGGTGACTAATGTATTCTACTCTGCCGTCACCACACGGCTTTTTTCGTGTATATTATTATAATACCTATTGTAGCGCAGGTCGCGAACGACATTTCTCGTAACTCGACGAAATAAGTATTTCTCGCGTGACTTCGAATTTCGAGATATAAGTAGAACTCCAAATACATTTCTGATAAATCCTTCGTGATATATTTTTTAAATGTAAAATTTTTAGGTTGTGTAGAGATCTCGCAAGAATTTCAATTTGAAAATTAGTATATTTACACAATGAAATTAAATCCTAAAGTGTATATCCATAAGACTGAACAGCATGCGAATAGACGATAAAACAGTTGGCTTTTCCATACTAAATTTAATTAGTAGTTAGAACTAAGGTTAAAATAATATACCTAGCAGTGGCGAAGGGTTCATACAAGCCGATTCCCATCGGCTTACCTTTCGAAAATCCGCTCCAACAGCCTTTAACGCTGATAGTAATTTATGTACACGCGAGCGCAAGATACATTGCTTTTTTTAATACAAGTCGAGGCGGACGGCGCTCTACAAGCACGTCAATGTATATTTGATCACGCACGAGTCGCACGACCGACCGAATTCGTGAATTGCCAGTATACTCTGTCTCTGGCGCTCCAAGGGTTTACTTCCATATTTGCTTTCTCACTCGCATGTTCCTGGCGCTGTCAGTTTGATTTGAAACACACCCATAAAATGGCACCATAAAAGCCGAGTCAGGTCGGCTTCCCATAATTTCTTTCTCTTTCTAACGCATAACGCATACGCGAGAGAGGAATTGATAAGATAGCAAAATTGAAAAAGAAGAGTTGCAGTAAGAAAATACATCGCGGGGTCGAAATTTTTATTTGATTTTGAGAAGTGTGATGTTATGTTATTAGTTAAATTATAGCGTAGTTAGGTAGGCCGCGCTATTCCGGCTTACCTTTGTCAAAATTTCACCCTTCGCCACTGATACCTAGGTATTATTAGTGTGGGATATGCAATATTTCTTCCTTATCTAACATCTTTATGTCCCTCATTGACTGAACGATGAACGTAGGCGGAACGAAGGGAAATAAACGCAAAATTCCAATCATCCTGTCAGTGGGCTTTGTGAGGTCGGTTGTCAATCTTACAACCCACACGACGAAGAAGATGAAGACTGTGAATAATAATAAAAACTTTGTTTTTTTGCGAATATGGTTATAAAACGTTATATCACAGATTCTTCCGAACCTCAACATTCTCTGTATTCCATAAAAATCCCTACGATATACACTGAACTTTAAATAAGTGCTCGTTGCAAACATTGAGCAAACATAGCATGCTCCGGTCACATTACTTGTGAACCAGATTGCATCTGATTTATTTCTATGACAGGCCCATAAGCAGACGCCATTATTGTACCGACGCTCGGTATCAAGCGTAGTGAACGAAATTGTGTTATTTGCGAAACGAATACAAGGGTTGATACAATAGTCAATGAGGAAACAAACTAATAGTTAAGTAAACTAAAATAATCATCTAAGAAATAATAACACGACTGCCCTGGAAAAAAAAATACAGCCAGTTTCACTCGCTGATGCAAACGAAATTGTGTACATCCAAATCTGATCAGACATCTTAAAGTTGTGGTGGAATAAAGAAATTCACATAAATACATGCAACACATACATGAACCCTGAACACATTCAACTTCAACTCAATTATTTGGGTAGGTGGTCGACGCTTGACTTTCGTCACCAAGTGCACTGAAATTGGAACCGTAATGATAAATAAAACTCAAAAGGGTTTTCTCGTAGTCATTAAAGAGTTCCAATATCTAGCTTCTGGCTCCATTACCCGATCCTAGTTACCAAGTGCACTTTATCGAATTTGTCATATCAAATCCAATGAGCCCAAAGTCGAGGGGCTTATTAGTAATTGAAGAGTTCCATCAGATCAGCTTGATAGTATCATTATCTCACATGCGTCAAATCTAGGCAGAGCTCAGAGAAAATAAGAGAGTCGCTTCGGAGGATTTGTACGTTATGCGAGTTAAGCAAAATGACAGATACGCGTATTGCTAATCTAAGAATTTAATCATTAAATGCCAGATTTGCATAACGCCAGACACGCGTAACGCCAGAAATATAGAATACCTATATGATAAATATTAATGGCGACGCGGCGCACGTCCAATTTCTTTGAGGCTGAGTTCTGTTTCTTTTTATCACACCTAATCGCTTTCTATCAAAGTGGTAATAAAGCGGGCGCGTACTCGTGGACTTGGCATGTTTAGTTAGACACATGAGGCTATTGATACACACACATAATTAAAATTCAAATAACAAACAAGGAAAATGCAAGGGTATCTAACACAATAGTTTCCCTGGTGTGGGATCCGAACCTATAATTCTCCTAGTTCAACGCCATTGTAAAATCATCCACGAAATACTAGTTTTTTTTTATTTTTTAGCTTCATTTGTACAAAATAATTAATTTTAATTCAGTCGACTGCCCTATTGTTGTAGACGTAGCAGCTAAAGTAGGAATCGGGGTGTTTCCGCGGAACAGCTGAAGCAGGAAGTTCCTCATAAAAACGGAGAGGAGTTGAACAGTTCCAGTTCGTGTTGTAGTTAGCCGAGTCCCGAGATTTGCGGGAGGTGGGTGCGGTGAGTGTGGGCATACTGATAGCGAGAAAGATACTCGTGGATTAAAATTGTTATCATCATAAAAAAAAACCGATGGTCCAAAAAGCTTTTTATTCTAGCTAATATATTGATTCACCACAAGCTTAAACGAAGGGCTCGAGCCGGAATTAGGGCTGTAACGAGGCATTCGTCCTCTTTCTTGTTTTATGACTGGTAATCTTTCTTTCTGGCAGTTTTATCTTTCATTTTAAATTCATTTTCAAATTTAGATTTCTTACGTTTCGATTTTGTCTTTTTTCTGCCAAATTCTTCACTTCATGTCCTGATCTCCGATAGTACATACCTAAAGATTTTCTACTATTCTCTACTATTTGTCAGTTAATATAATATATAAATACCTTTATTTTCCTGTTTTTTTTTTACTGTGCCCTGGTTATTGCCACATAACCCTCTACAACACTCTTCGTGTAGTGCCCAGCAGCTCCGTGGCGACTGCTGTGCCACAGGACAGGGCGATCATGCCCTAGTCGACCACCTGGCCTAGTGCGGGTTGGTTGACTGTGCTGTGCAGGTTTAGTCGACCACCTGGCCTAGTGCGGGTTGGTTGACTGTGCTGTGCAGGTTTAGTCGACCACCTGGCCTAGTGCGGGTTGGTTGACTGTGCTGTGCAGGTTTAGTCGACCACCTGGCCTAGTGCGGGTTGGTTGACTGTGCTGTGCAGGTTTAGTCGACCACCTGGCCTAGTGCGGGTTGGTTGACTGTGCTGTGCAGGTTTAGTCGACCACCTGGCCTAGTGCGGGTTGGTTGACTGTGCTGTGCAGGTTTAGTCGACCACCTGGCCTAGTGCGGGTTGGTTGACTGTGCTGTGCAGGTTTAGTCGACCACCTGGCCTAGTGCGGGTTGGTTGACTGTGCTGTGCAGGTTTAGTCGACCACCTGGCCTAGTGCGGGTTGGTTGACTGTGCTGTGCAGGTTTAGTCGACCACCTGGCCTAGTGCGGGTTGGTTGACTGTGCTGTGCAGGTTTAGTCGACCACCTGGCCTAGTGCGGGTTGGTTGACTGTGCTGTGCAGGTTTAGTCGACCACCTGGCCTAGTGCGGGTTGGTTGACTGTGCTGTGCAGGTTTAGTCGACCACCTGGCCTAGTGCGGGTTGGTTGACTGTGCTGTGCAGGTTTAGTCGACCACCTGGCCTAGTGCGGGTTGGTTGACTGTGCTGTGCAGGTTTAGTCGACCACCTGGCCTAGTGCGGGTTGGTTGACTGTGCTGTGCAGGTTTAGTCGACCACCTGGCCTAGTGCGGGTTGGTTGACTGTGCTGTGCAGGTTTAGTCGACCACCTGGCCTAGTGCGGGTTGGTTGACTGTGCTGTGCAGGTTTAGTCGACCACCTGGCCTAGTGCGGGTTGGTTGACTGTGCTGTGCAGGTTTAGTCGACCACCTGGCCTAGTGCGGGTTGGTTGACTGTGCTGTGCAGGTTTAGTCGACCACCTGGCCTAGTGCGGGTTGGTTGACTGTGCTGTGCAGGTTTAGTCGACCACCTGGCCTAGTGCGGGTTGGTTGACTGTGCTGTGCAGGTTTAGTCGACCACCTGGCCTAGTGCGGGTTGGTTGACTGTGCTGTGCAGGTTTAGTCGACCACCTGGCCTAGTGCGGGTTGGTTGACTGTGCTGTGCAGGTTTAGTCGACCACCTGGCCTAGTGCGGGTTGGTTGACTGTGCTGTGCAGGTTTAGTCGACCACCTGGCCTAGTGCGGGTTGATTGACTGTGCTGTGCAGGTTTAGTCGACCACCTGGCCTAGTGCGGGTTGGTTGACTGTGCTGTGCAGGTTTAGTCGACCACCTGGCCTAGTGCGGGTTGATTGACTGTGCTGTGCAGGTTTAGTCGACCACCTGGCCTAGTGCGGGTTGGTTGACTGTGCTGTGCAGGTTTAGTCGACCACCTGGCCTAGTGCGGGTTGGTTGACTGTGCTGTGCAGGTTTAGTCGACCACCTGGCCTAGTGCGGGTTGGTTGACTGTGCTGTGCAGGTTTAGTCGACCACCTGGCCTAGTGCGGGTTGGTTGACTGTGCTGTGCAGGTTTCCGCACGATGTCTTCCTTCACCGTAAGAGCGTCAAATAAACGTACATAAAAAATCGAAAACACATTTCTTTGGAATTCATATCCTCGTCTCTCGGAGTCGGACCACTCCACAGAAAGACGTTTGATTACACGTGGTTTAATGATCATCATCACTTGCTCATTATTTTTAAATATCGAATAATAATTGCTGAAAACCGGGCATACTAATTTTAAAAAGTCCCAATTGTAATCCAAACGCAACAATGTAATCTTTTGTCCTAGTATTATAGAACTCTGTGGTCTCTATACGAGTAATGCAACTGTAATCATCACCCACGAAAATAGTCGTTACATTCAGAGGCCTTCCACAGTTCAATAATCCTAACACTAAGGTTCGTCAGGTCGGTTATTAACTTACAACCCACACGATAAGAAGTCGCTTGAACTCAGGCCTTCTCCCGTCGAATGTTAAAAGATATGTAAGTAGGTCAGACGGCAACATGACAAATAATGTTGGGGTTACGTGTAGCGAAGGCTGCTCATGTGAACTGGGTTGGCTTCGTAGCCTAGGTTGGTTGTATACAACCAGCTTTTAAAGCCCTAGTGTCAGATTCATAGAGCCACGTATTTATAATAGGAACCTGACATGGACTTGACGCGTATCATCAACTTGATCGTTTCGCAAACCGGCGCGATTCGCCAACTTTCTCTTTTTGCTATCGCCATTACAATTTTACCCCATAGTCTCTTTGCAAGACGTCTAGTCGAGGATGAAAATAAGCATTTCCTGTTTTTGCTAAAGTCTAACATTAAAAACGGAACAAGTTTAAACAGCAAAACTAACAAAGCAACAAAAATAATAAAATAATTCTGAACGCAAACATTTGTAGTACAAACCAGCTTCCTTAAAAACATTTTAAAAATACGCTGCAGCTTGAGAACATCTGGTGCTGAGGATATTTTCCCAGGAGATCTAGACTTACCTCCTTACGGTGTGTTTCCATTGCACTGATCCGTCATCCGTCAAGTGTCAATTTTTTATGAGACACTTATTTTTAACGGACTTATTCTTATAAGTCCGTTAGTAGTAGTAGTCCCATGGGTAGTAGGGTTGAAGCTTTTCGTCCGATAGGCGTGAGTTGGAACCTCACCACGTACCATTTTGTTTTCGAATTTCAAGTCAATAATTATGCAACGATCTTATGGGCAATAGTTACATCGTAAACTTTTTTAGAAGATTCTAACAGATGACAGATGACTGATTCTCATAGATGTCCTTATGCTCAGTTTTTGTTGAGACGGCCCAGTTTTACCATTGAAGTCCTAACGAGGCGTTACCTAATGTGGTGTTAGGCAAGGCAACTTAATAAAAATGTCAATTTCCTGCTAAAATTACTAGGCAAATGAGTTAGGTTTTCATTTAGCAACATTGAGTTGTCATAATATTGACATCAAATTGGCAATTATTTTGAGGTTATTCATTTGTTTACATTTGTGAGTATTGAATATTACTTGAATAAAAGAAAACGCTATTCAACTTATATTGCTGATAATAACGAAATACAGTTACAAATAACATTAAACTCAAACTCGTTTATATTATGAGCTGCGTCCGTTTTGACATCTGTTAAAGGTCTGTTAATTATTTGATGGACCAAATATAGCAGTCATTAGATTTAATAAGGCATCAGGGAAGATAATCATTCGTTAGGGTATGATAGTCCATCAGCTGCTTTTACAGTAATGTTGCCGAAAAATCGATAGTTTTACCATCGATAGAAAAACGCCAACAACATGTACCCAGTCGATAGGCCTATCGATAGTATCGATACTATATCGAAAATAAATAAAAAAAAGCTAAAAAGCGATAGTATCGTCGATAATTCTTTTAGTGCAATACTATCGATAATATTGCTCCTCAATATTGCACAAACTACCGATACTATCGATAGTTTTTTCGATACGTTTTCCTATAGTTTTTATTTAAACTATCAATATTATATCGATAGGCTATCGAAATTAGACTGTCGAGCGGCAACACTATTGACAAGCTGCTAAACTAACAAACAGAGTATGGTGAAACTGGGTCGGGTCTCCTGTTTGACATAGAACCTTCATTATTTTACAAGATTTTAATTTGCAGCAAATCTTCAATAGTTTTAGTACTATATGAGAATATTTTGTATTTAAAATAAAAACCAATTAGAATTAGAATATGAGAACAACGAACAAATGTTTATTACTTTTATACTACTTTTTATGTAGTTAGGTTAGTGTTGTCAGATTTGCTGCATATCGACCGAATAGTTTTATTTTTTTACCCGCATGCCGCCGCAATCCGATAAGTGGACCTACGCACTTTACTTTTTAGCAAAAGTTGGGTTGCCAGGTTTTTGTTAAGTGACAAGTTTGTTCGGAAAACTTGTGATAGTTGAAGTTAAGACCGCTTAAGAATAAAATTGTACTATCTTAAAAAATATAAGTTAAAATTTTGCTGTTTTGCACGTTGTGTAATCGTGAATTAATGGGTGTATGACCGGCCTTCCAACCGGGAAACGCAAGTTCGGACCCCGCCAAATGTACGTTATATTCGACTCTCTTTAATGATCTCTCCGACCTTGATGATCCTGTTCAGTCTTTTGTTGAGTTAGGCATTGCCAATAGAGTAAGAACACTCCACAGAATGCCCTTCTGAGCCCCGTTTCACGAAGCAACAAGTTACAATTTGATATACATTGCGTAGCCAATTCGCCTAAACTGTAAACCCTTATCGTTTTCTCGAATCTTCTACGCAATGTACGTCGAATTGTACTTGTAATTTGTAACTTGCAGCTTCGTGAAACGGCCCCCTGGTACCAACCGCACACGCTGGCGGGGACGCGGTAGACCCAATCAAGTTCTGCATAATCCGGGAAGGCCCCATCAAGGCCATTCTTTTCCCACGCGCTTCTCGCCATGGAGATCCGTGCCCCCAGGTGGGCGCCCTTATGTTACTATAAATTCTAGGGCTAAGAGCCTTCCGCTCCACCAAAAGTCCGCTTGATACGTCAATTTTGCGACACAAGAAAAAACAAAACAAAAAAAAGGTATTTTATGATGTAAGGAAATCAAAATCAAAACGTAAGTTTTTTGAAGCATGATTGTTACATTTCTTATTTATAAGATTACAATTACAATATAAGATGACAATATTATAGTTTGAGGAGAAGTGAGTTCACCGAAGAAACAAAATGCGTCGCATCCTTTACAACAGAGTATAATTTACAAAATTTGTCATCTTACTCAAGCAATCTATTCCTATGAATATGAGTTCTGTCCTCTAGGTAATCGGATATCCTACATTGAAAATGGATCAATGTACCATCAAACGCAATGCATGGTTTAACCTTTAATGTTTATTTTATTTCCCGAATAAATTATAATAATTTTAAAATTCCAACTTTATACCTACCTTTCCAATAAAAAAACATGAGGCACGATTGTTGAAATGAACAAATTCAAGTCTAGAAATTACAAAAAACGCTTCCGTGACAATATTTCAATAACATATTGTATTTATGAAATTGAAATCCAAATAGCTTTATTTATATACGACTAGCTGTCCGCCTGCGGCTATGTCCTCATTGTTTATGGATTTTTCCCGTTTCTAAAACTAACAACGCCATCTATGATCGTGGAGGGAGACCACCCGTAATGATCTAGCGCATTCTAACTGACCTCATCAATCATCATTAACAGCTCATATACGTCTCCACCGAGGGGCTCGAGCGTACCCTGTATTAGGGTGATTAGGCCTTACTTGACCACGCTGGCCCAGTGCGGGTTGGTTGACTTCACACACAACCTTTGAGTTTTTTCGCAGGAGTGTTCAGGTTACATCACGATGTTTTCCTTCACCGTAAGAGCGTCGAATAAACGCACATATGAATTCGAAATTCGAAAACACATTGGTACGTGGTGGGGATCAAACCCGCGTCTTCCGGACGGGAGGCAGCAGCCCTTGCCACTAGACCACCTACACTCTGATTTAATACCAAATTTTTCACGTACTTACGAATATATTACAAAATAATTGACTTCCAAGATTCCACCACTTTAAGTCCAATCATCATCAACAGCTCATATACGGCCCTACTAAAGATATTGAGCCAAACCTATATGAAAGTGATCAGACCGTAGTAGTTGACCATGTAGTCCCAGTGCAGGTTGGTCAACTTCACACATAACATTGAATTTCTTCACAGGTTTCCTCACGATGTTTTCCTTCAGCGCGTCAAATAAACGCACGTACATTATTAATTCAAATTCGACAACACAATTGGTTTGAACCCGCGTCTCCCGTACGGGGGGCAGCAACCCTTAACTCTAACACCAACGCACACGATTGTATAAAACGTCGGAAATTCCATTAACATATAACCACGACCTAACAGAAACGAAAGACTTATTCTACACCGAGACCCATTTAGAATTCTAATGTGCCAAATTAGACAAGTCCCCGTCTTTGGTACAAAGCGATTTGGAACTTCTCTACGGATCTTTACCCCCAAAATTTGCATGATAAAGGAAAGTGCCAAAAATTTTCACAGAAGACAAAAGGCAAGCGTGCTCCAGCACAGCGGCCATTTAATGTTTGCGGGAAAGAAGAAAAGATTACGGAGGAATAAACGAACCAATTGGTAGTTGAAGACTTAATTGAAATGAAATTAAATGAGTGAACGAGTGAGTGTGTGTGAACTTATTTTATATCTTAGACTGCAAGAGCAGAAGTATCGTGATTGTCTTTCTACAGCACCAGTAAAAATTTTCCATTGATGCTGACTGTATTCCGCCCACACACGATTCTGCCTAAACCGGCTTCAACCGTATCGCGAATCTTTCATATCGCGAAACAACGCGTAAGGGTTTTGGAATTCTTAAAACAGGTACGTTCATTCGACGCTCCTACAGTATAGGAAAACTACGTTATGAAACCTGCACACTCCTGAAAATAAAATTTAAAGGTTGTTTGTTAAGTTGACCAACCCGCCGACTAAGGCCTGATCGTCCTAATTCAGGATAGGCTCGAGTATCTAGGTGGGTACGTGTATAAGTTGTTTATGATGATGCAATTCAATCAAGGAGTTACCATCCCAATTTCATAAACAAGTGCTTTTAAAATTCAAGTGCATACCTAGGTAAAGATTAGTTCCATCAAAGTAGCGTTTAAAGTTGTTGAAGAAAGCTTCTATATTTTATAGTCTCAAGTTTTGCCTCAGGACATGCTCAGGACATTCAAGTCCATTAAGATACTTTTAGGGTTTTAGAGGTGAGCTAATGAAAAGTTATGGACGATCCTTTGGGCAAGTTTTACGATAATAGCCAAGTATTGTAACCCCAAGACGGAATTACAAAAATTGTAAGTTGATGTTTGAAATATGGCCTAAAATTTGAAGTGGGAAAACCTACAGAGATAAAAATCAAAAGTGATTATAAAAATGTCTCTTGTCGCGTCCGAGAGACGTGGGTTTGAACCCCACACGTACCAATGTGCTTTCAAATTTTGAACTGATGTCAATATCTTTTTATTTGACGTTCTCTATGATGGACTGACGAGCTGGTGAAGGTTGCGCAAAGCCGTTGGATGCGAGCAGCAAGAAAAGCTAGCCGTTGTTGTGGAGATCCTTGGGAGAGCCTTTGTCCAGAAGTGAATGTTCTTTCTGCTGATATAATGATGATTTTGATTTGATGACTTTTATTTAATATTATTCGTATTTATTATGTATTGTACAGTCGAATTTTTCTGTGTGTGTGAGTGCTGACGAATTAGCCGACCCCCCCGCTCGAAACCGATGAAGTTTTCTTGGGTAATTGTTTTTGCTTTATCATGAAATTTCGTATAATTTTGCAGGTTAATAAACTATAAGTTAGAAAATCTCATCGGTTTCGAGCGGGGGGGGGGGGGTCAGCTAATTCGTCAGCTGGCTGTACCACGAATGTAATTTATACTACCCAACAATATCGAAACTTCCTTCTTATAATAAATTCGTTGATAATATTAAATTTTCATGATGCTGCATTATGTCCATTGCAAACAGAAACCCGGGGAGGTCAGTATAAATATACTTTTTAAGCCGGGCGTGCCCGAAGAACGATCTCAGGGTTTTATCCGCAACATTATTGCAATGGCTGCCGCATATATTTTTATTATTTCAAACTATTATTGAGTTTACAAATGAAAACAATGGTTTTTAGTGGAATTGGTTCGCTATTTTATTTTCCGGGTTCATTAAAGTTAAGTTTTATTGTTGTTTTGTAATTGTAGGTTAAATCGCAAAGGGTTTCCTTGGTAAAAATACTAGTGTTGGTTGTTAAGTTTAATACGATTAAAAACGCAACTTGCTGAACTTATGCGAACTTTACTCGCATCTTTTATGATTTTGCACTGTTTTTTTTTTCTATCTGTGGCTATATTGAAATAGAATTGTATGTATTCATTTATTAGTTGATAGATTTCCATGGTTGTGTGATTCCTTAAGCTATTGGCGCGTTTTTAAAAAGTTATGACTTGTTCAAAATTTAGACATTTTAACAAATATAATTAGATATTTGATGTTTGCGTTGGCATTTACCATTACTGAGCCGAAGACCTTAGCAGTTGGCAGTAGTTCGTTTTCAAAATGCCCAACTTCATTTAGCTTACTTTTCTTCGCGACATTCACAGTAGTTGCTCACGAAAATAACCAGGTTTATGGACTAACAAAGACATAACTCTTATTGCAATTTACTGGGTTATTATTATCCACCCCTCCGTGTCGCCACCTTGTAGCCGGAGCAATTAGTACAACAATTTACCTGCCACGTTTTTCCACGCCATTTTAGTATTATGAATTTTATAAAATTTCTATGGTGTTTGAACACGGTATATTTTTTCAAATTTACGAGTTGTTGGGGAATAGTTGGGTAGTTAGAAATGGGCCGTTGTCGTGGAAGAATTTCTTGTTTATAAGTCTTTTCGTGAGTTTAATGTTACACATTCCACAGTTAAAAAAAGTTATTTTGGTGAAACAATGAAAGAAATGTTTGAGTGCATTTTCAAATATCAGTTTTTCATTCTATATAAACGTGAGAGTTTATCTGTCCTGTTGTATTCTACGTTATGAAGTTTTAAAGAAAGTTTTATACGACGATTTTTTCATAAGCTTTTCTTACATCATTTTAATAGTTTTATCCGTTGCTAAAGCAAATTAATGGAGTCGACACTTTTTGTTTTGACACCAACCAGATCCATGGACATTTTTTTTGCGTACACTGACACTTTGCCATGTGATCTCAAACTAGGCAGAGCCGTATCAAACAGCTTATAATTCCTCCGAGGCTTATAAGTACCATCACTCTTCAATCACACAAATGTTTGCCCTTGGCGGGATTCAAACCCGCGTCTCTGTACTTCTTAAGCAGGCGTACTACCAACTAGGCAACAGAGCCGTCAAACCAATCTCCCATGTTTCCGCAAAAGCATATTTTAATAGAAGCAGAACATTCCAACGGCCATAGCGGCCATATTAATCAATCAGCTGGTCACGAAACAGGAAAATAAATTACAATCATAAAAGCGGCGATAAAATTAATAATGGCGGCGTTTATTTACTTCGGTATTTCATTTATGGAGTAGTTTAATTTATTGGTTGGTGGAAAATAAAAATGCCGCTAATACTTAAAGCGACTCATGTTCGGTTTATAGTTTTAAATTTCGTTTACATTGTAAGTACCCCATTTTTTGTTATAGATATAAATTTGATACAGCACGATACACAGTTGAAACACCATAGATAAATGAAATATTATTTTATTGTTCTGTGAGAAAATTTTTTTAAGCAACTACTAAAACCTATATTTAAGAAAAAACCTATTTAAAAAATTTGAAGAAAATTTTTAGAAAAGTATCAAATTTTGGTAGGAATAATTTTCAAAATCAAAAAACGATTGAGACAGCTTATACCAACCAATCGGTAACTTCAGGCGTTGAAGACGGTACACCGCCGTCAATATTATTGTCAGCAAAATCGCAAACTGGAAGTCGTCGGGATCATTCTTTGTTGGATAAAATATGATAAAAAGCAGTGATGTAACACTACAGGTTACAGAAGAAAATAGTCGTAAATACTGGTTAGTTAAAGACTTAATTCATACCTTAAAACAAAAGTTCGAAAACAGTAATTTATAATGTTAAACAGAGGATGTAATAGTCAAGCAAGAGATATGTACAATTTGCATAAAAGACGGACCATTCTCGTGTCTACATCCATTGCTAGTTGTAAACTACTCAACTAATGTTTCTCCCGAATGTGGTGGAAGTCACGAAAAACCATTGGTTGGATATTCAAGTAGTACGGTAAGGGGTATTTTCCGTCTTTTCCGATACCTACCGTTCAGTTATCGTATTTTCTCCATCTTTTCCTACCTGTCTTACCAATAATGTGTCATTATTATCTATTAAAGTCATAGTAATTACAAAGCAGAGCTTCTGATAATATGGTCGAAATGGTTGGATCAGTTGATTTGTGTAGAATGTGTCTAAAAATATGCGAAAATACGTCGCTGAGTAGTTTGCCATGTGGTGACGGCAGATTAGAATACATTTGTCACCAACCCCTACTCTTCCCGTGGGTGTCGTAAGAGGCGACTTAGGGACTACACATTGAACAGGGAACGGGCAGCAGCGCTCTTTGATACAGTAACCTTTTAATCTGCGATCTCCAACCCGCCTGCCAAGCGTGGAGATTATGGCAAAACCAAACACTTAAGGGGAGGAGGCTCATAGTCCAGCAGTGGACTGTAACGGGCCGTTGATGTTGATGTTGACGTCGATGAGTATATTTCTGTATATTTGCAGATATACAGAATTTTTATTGGTTGCTATGTATTTTATTATTATACCTTTGGAGAATTTCGAGTGCATTTTTTAATATCATACATAACAATTTATATGATATCTTGGTCATCAATTCATCTTTTAAAGAAATATTATAAATGTGAAAGTATGTTTGTTCCAATTTCAACTCTAAAGTAGTGAACAGATTTGAATCAAGAACGAAGATAGTTTGTATCCTGGATAACACATAGAGAACCTTTTACGGGAAAAAGTCTCATTCTTCTATGAATTAGACCGAGTGATGTCAGTTCCACAGCGTAACCCCTAAATTCGGGCGAAGCGCAACTTCTCGTCGATATATCAGCGAGAGTAGCGTAACGGACAACCTTCCCCTCACTTCTCCTTCCCCTCACTTCTCCTTCCCCTCACTTCTCCTTCCCCTCACTTCTCCTTGGTTAGTTAACCGGGTAGTTAATCTAGTCGACCGAAAGTCCTTTTATCGAGTGCTTTCTTTAAGTCAAAATTCCCCTTAGTTTAAGAAAACCGTATATCAACATAGATTCTTATTTTGAAACTGAAACAGGATCGGTAGTGATGCTTTTTGTAGTCTTGTATCGTCAAAAAATAATAATAATTTAATTTTATGTTAAAATTGTAACTGTTCAAGTTTAAATAAATAAATAATAAAAAAGGTAATTTAATTAGAATATCCCTTTTTTCTGAAAATAACGTAAATACCCTAGATTTATATGTATTTAAAAAAAAAACTATAATCTTAAGGGAAAAAAAAAAAAAAAAATACTGTAATCCCTGCACAGTTCAAATTTCTCACTGGATAGAAACCCGAATCCCCTGTAATGAGTGAGTGCTCGGAAAAGAAAGACGGGAATAACCGGTGTTTAATAAATGTATATTATAGTTACCGTGTCGACACACCTATCATGCCGATCTAAAGTAGGGAAGATCTAGTATGAAATGTGACGTCACAAAATTAATATCACATTACGTATTATTATACATGGAAATAAAAAACTCTAGCATTATTATGTTACTGGTTGTGGTAAATCTCGAAATCTACCAAGTTTTAATGGTAAAAATTTTAACCTTTATGTATGTAATGAACCAGTGTTATACTTTATTATAACAAATTGTAATATTTTACTATAGATTTTCTGTTTTTGTAATTTTAAAATCACATTTTACAGCCCTGTTCCTTTTATAAATGTCTTGAAATTCAAGATGGCGACTGATCACGTGTTTAATATCAAAAACAAAGGCCTAAATCTAATCTGGTTGCGTCATCGGTAAGAGTAAGTAATTTGTTATCTAACAAATCCAATTGCTTTTATCATTAATATCTACTCGTTTCCGAGTTTCGTGTTTCGTTATTATTTTTCCTTTCTTTGGCATTGTCTTGTATTTCCAGAACTATCTTAATGTCAAGAGAGTGTTTGTAAACACGCTAAATTCTAAAGAAATATTGTGTTATTTATATTATTATTTTTTTGTTTATTTATTAAGATCACCAACAGAGTAAACAACAGATCATTTTAAGTGAAATGCAGTCCTTAATTTTAGTAAACAGCTAATTGCTAACTATCCCAATTAATAGGTTATATACGAGTAATATCAGCATGCTTAAAACGATTTTTTTGTTTTTATAAATATTACCAATAAGAAGAGACTCAGCAGAAAATATAAGTTTTACTTTATTGAAAAAGTGTTTAATAGTTACGTAAGACAAATCACAGGGTTTAAACCTGTATCTATAATCGGTTATTTTTATGATATTCGACTAAATTTGACAGTTAGTCGTGAAGTCAAAGACAAAAACAAAACAGATGATCTTCGGTCCCTTTTCAATTAAAAATGATAGAAAGTGACAGGACTAATTTTTAGTTTAGTTTAGTTGGGCGTATGCTGAATCGACACCAATAACCTTTTTTCTGGTAAAACTAAGATGCCATCAGATATTTTGTTACAGTAACTAAGCTCCACAAATGAAGTGCTAACTTTAGCAAGTCTACAGTGATGATTAACTAGTTTATTCTTATTTTTAGTATTACGGCCATGAATGCCAGAATATTTACCACCTAACTAACATAATATTAGCAAAAATGTATTGGCATAGAACCTTTAGTATATCTATGTCCCTAAACAGTTTCTCTTAGTAAGTCTCGACAGCGAAGTTGATAGATTAGACTTCTAAATCGACTCAGTGTACGCTGCTAGTATTTGACAAATCTAAATAATATGTTTGTCGTTCAATGATTACGAGGACTGTTTAGCTGATCGGAACCTTTCAGCCCAGACTAAATTAATCCAGGCTGATGTCTAGGTAATCCGCGCATGTCATAGACCCAGTGCAAAGGATTACACCAGTCCAGCTAGATTGTAGCGTGCTGGATTTAATACCCCGTCTCTACTTTGATAAATAACCGTACATCAGGAAGATTTGTTTCAAAGGTTTCATACAAAAAATTACAACTCTGTATTGTCTCTCTCATGATGAAAGTACTTGTTGGTTATTTCGTGAGTTCGTTCCGTGTCTTTAATATGCGTAAAATATAGCGGTGTGAGTGCCAACACCAAGGATTATTAAATACATAATGCTTTATGGACGCCACACGATCCGCCGTCCAAGTGGCCACATTCTAGGCTACAACAATATAAAGTTTCGACTTGCCATCGACTCGCTGAGAAGAAGAAAGCTTTATTTTAAATAAACTTTTTTTTTATCATACGGTTTGTAAGTTCGACAAATCAGTTTTTTTTAAATCACACACTTTTTACAAAAGTGCTTTTTTCCATAGTGAGTGTTTCCGAAATGACATTTTATTTTTCAAATGGAAAATCAAAGCTACATTTAACCCTATACCTAAGTGTCTATAAATAACTCTACCACCTATCTTCAAGCAAACTTGGGTCAAACAAAAGGCCCCGACCCGACCGACTGCCGTTCGAACTCCCATCTCCTGAGCCCACTTTGTTACCGACACAAAAGGCCACGAAGATCTGGATAAAATTGGCAGTTCAAACGGTAAACGCCGTTTTAGATGCGGGCGCACTGTTGGCGATTATATTACGACGCAATCTGTATTATGAGCCTTAAAACCCGAACATAGCAGGAAATTATTTGAATAACTCTGAAATTTAACTTAAAACCACACTTGCTCTCACCAAGCAAACATTGTTTAGTATTTTAAGTTCATTTTCCTGGAAAAAAATCTTTGCGTAGGTCATGGTAGACTGTGACTAAGCTGATTAAAAATAGAGGATTAAAATAAGCGATTTAGTAACTGCTAAAGCATAAATTTTTGCCAGGAAATATTAGATATTGTTTACTAATAATAAATATGATTTATTTCACTCCCACAAAAGTAACTACAATTAATACAGTTAATCATCTCATCGTACAATACAATATAGTTTGTGGGAGTCAGGAGCCCAAACTAGGATACACTGTGCTATGAACTCCTGGCTCCCCCTCTCGGAAAAATAAGTACATTGGCCTCGATTCGGGATGTTATGCTCTAGTTCTAATTCTAAAGTCCAACTATCCTTTTCGTTCTTATGATCAATGAGAGAGAGGTGATGAATGAATGATATTAATTTGAACGAATGAAAACCTAAAATAAAAAAGTAGGTAGTCAAAGCTAATTTAAAATGGTAAGTAAAATTGATAGAAAGGTGAGTAGATGCAGCTAAACTCTTCTGGTTATGCGTTTATGAGATGTGAGTAAAGGTGTATGTGTAAATGTGTATTTATTAATATATCGACACAATAATAAATTGTAAGCATTTTTCCGTTCGCATATCCAGGATTTAAATACTGACGTTGAGAATTTTTGCCTGGCCAGTCAAATTTTAAAATGTTATCTGTTAAAATATATGAATAAAAATAAATTTTAGATTTGTAATTTGAAATTTGAACGGGCAACGAGTTGAGATTTTGTTTAAGTGTGCGTGCGGCGACGCATAGATACTATGGCCGCACACATACAAGCCGCGCGCGTGCGGTTATGAAGATAACCTACCCTTCAGGTAGCATTCATTCTTCTCCGACGCGCTTCTCGCCCTGGCAACGTTCTGGGCCGCGGTCCGAGCCCGTCTGAGGGCGCCCCCAGATACGTTGTCATAAAATTCCTAAGGGGTACGAGCCTTCTGCTCCCCCGCAAGTCCGCGCCCACTATATTACCACTCTGGTATAAACTTTGCACTCTTTCTACTATGGTCGTACAAAGTGTATGTAGGCAAGCAGAAAAAGGACATCAAAGTCATTAAAATTATCGTAAAGATTAAGTCTAAAGCGACTAAACTCGTCGGTGTTGCAGTGGCTAAGGTTGGTTCTAAGCCCTACATGTACCAATGTATTTTTTAATATGGAATTCATTATAATATATAGTGCAGCATTACTGCAGGTTTTTTAATAACCTTTTTGGTATGATTCTTTTTTCTTTTGGCCGGTTTTTATGTCACTTTTTCAAATTTCAAATTTTCTTGGTTTGACCTTTTTCTAAATGTCATGGTCTATTGTTTTCCCAATTGTCATCGGGTGATGATAGAAACGATTTTTTCTTGAATACGTGAATCGTTAGATTGTTAGTAAACAGTGATTGAAGAGTCTCGGGATCATTTCCGTATTGTGCCATAAGCCTTGGCAATAAGCCTTGGAATACCATATTAGGCGCCCGTTTGGACTAGCCGGGTAAGTCTTGTGTTGTCTTCCTCCTGGTTTTTATCGACGCACTTTTCTCTTTCCTTGTCTTGGTTGGATGGCGATTATTTCTTTGTCAATCTTTACAGTGTATTTCCGGCTTCTGCGAGGACGCCACACACACGAGGGTCCCTCCGTGCTTTCCACGATTTCTTTCTGTGGTTCCGGACACCTGAGGCCACCAGGCATTGGACGAGCCCGGGTTCCCGTGTTGTGTGCGTCCGCACACGTACCAGCTAAGTGCCGCAAACCCGCGCACCGGCGTTGGAGTCCCCCCTGGAATACTGCCCATCTCGCGGATTTTTTAGCTTGTTTTTGTATCAGTTGGATGTAATTTTTGTATACGGATTTTGCAAAATTTTATTCACTGCTAAAATTATTTTCTAAATTCTAAAAAGGCCCTTTAGGTTTCTCTGGCCCTCCCTTTTTTGGTTCCCGTTTGGCAATTACTCTCCGGGGTACTCCGCGGTTTTTACACCTTCCTGCATCGATACACTCTCAACACAACACTAGTGCACCAACACTATATCGACGGAGTCCCCTCAGGACCCGACTCTCGGCTCATTTTTTGATACTTTGGCAATATCTAGGCTCTTTTAAATCTCTATTATACTGTTCGGTCAAATTTAACTAAATCTTTCTTTGTTTTCCTAAATTCCACGTTTCGCCTGTGTTTGTCAACCACAGGTTAGCTAGCCTTTTTTTTAAACGCTACAATAGGTACTACATAATATTAAAGACGTTTATCCGACGCGCTTACGTAGAAAGAATACATTGAAACCTGTAAAGAAATTCACAGGTGAACCAACCAGCCAGGTGGGCCAGCGTAGTTTACTAAAATCTAATCACTTTATACAATTTAACTTCATCTCTCAGTTATCATAAGTTATTTATGTTTGTGTAAGTATATTGTATTATTTATACATATTGAGTAGGTATATGTTTATTATATTTGGGTAGGCATATATAAATGTATTTGTGTAGTCTATTGGTATGTATGTATGTATATATGTATATATATATGTATTAATTAAGTATGTTAAATTCTAGTACACAAAGTCAAAGTCAAAGTCAAAGTCAAAATAATTTATTTCCATAGGATGTTATTACATCACTTAGATCCGTCATTACATTTTTTTGGGTGAGTTCACTAACACGTTCTTGTCATCCCACTTTAATTAAGTGTCTCACACAACACATTGGTTGGCTGGAAGAGATCTCTCTTTAGAGATAAGCTCGCCTTTGCTACAGCTATTAATAATATCATTTCTGTATAGTGTACTATTGCAATAAAGAATATAACAATAACAAATATACAAAGAAAATATGGTTTGGTGCATAAAATTAGGCTTTATTCGTTACCGAAAACCAAGCGGTAGCTATAGATGTTTATGTTCTTTTACCGACGCTCCACCCACAGGGCCGGTTGCACAATGGCCCGGATCAATTTTCGATTAACGTGGCCGCCGTTCATTGTGCCCAAATATCCCGAATTGGGCAAATATTCAAATTGTTAGCCAACTAATTATTTCGCCAAATCCGAGGTTTTGTGAGTTCAGTTTGAATGAACTTTTTAATTACAGTAGTTACAAATATACTGGGTACTGTACCTACAAGATTGATCAAAAATAAACCGTAACAATCAAAATGTTTACATTAGCTGAAACCTAAATAACACACGATAGTACATAAACATACTATACTATTACATATACATACATACATACACTACCAATACTTACATTCATAGAAAAATAAGTTACATATCATCGTCAACAGCTCATATACGTCCCCAACGAGAGGCTCGAGCCTACCCTAAATTAGGGCGATTAGGCCTCCACCACGCTGGCCCAGTGAGGGTTGGTCGACTTTACACACAACCTTTTTTTCGCAGGAGTGTGCAGGTTTCATCACGATGTTTTCCTTCACCGTAAGAGCGTCGAATAAACGTACACATGAATTTGAAATTCGAAAACACATTGGTACGCGGTGGGGATTGAACCCGCGTCTCCCGGACGGGAGGCAGCGGCTCTAGCCACTAGACTACCGACCGCAATAAGTTACATATATACAATACTTAAACATACAAAATAAACTATCTCTATACCAAATTTCATTCAAATCCGTTCAGTAGTTTAGGCGTGAAAGCAGAACAAACATCTAAATATCCAAACATACTTTCACATTGATAATATTAGTGTGATTAGTGGTACCTGGGGCCCGATCGCACTAATTTCTTATGTCAAAGTTGAAATCATAGGGTCCCAAATTTTGTATCGGCGACAAAACGCGGAAAAGATATCATAAATTGCGTATTTAATTCACGACTAGAAAACATTCTTCTTAGAGAACATCAGTGTATTACGTTTTATATTTTGCATATGTGTGTGTGTACGAAATCGTTTGAAGGATTCGTCAATCTTTCATTCAATTTTGATTGAAATTTCCAGAATAAGAACCAAATTTCTGTCAAAAATTGAAATTACTACATTTCTGCATTTCAATCAAATGCAGAAATGACACGAAGAATTTCACAAGCTTTCGCCAAAGAAAATACAAAACGGCACATATCTCTTTGTATTAGAGTATCTTTTAATTTTTTGATAAATATTCGGTGTTTTAGTAGGGTTGTCAGTAGAAATAAAGTTTAATTATTTAACGCTTTTATTTACAACACGCGTTTTAGATCAGCTTTCTGGTTAAATTGTTTATTGTCTAAAAATTGTCATAATAATAATAAAAAAATATTTGCTCTCCCAAAATAGTTAACTTGCTAAAAACTTAATCTAATACAGCCTATTGCGATGTGAGAGCCTGGTGTCCGTACTAGGAAAACCTGTAAGACAGATCATTAGGCTCCCGCCCCAGGAATATCATTTTTGTAGTCTCCAGATTGTAAAAAGGTAGCCAGGTAAGAAGAAGGTAGCCATATATATATAACTTCCATGCCGATTTCGGCTACGGCGACTGCTTTTCTAAATGTGACTTTTACTAGTAAAAGGAGGAAGAAGGTAGCCATGTAAAGTACCCAACTACATAGTATAAAAAATAACCAAGCAAGGGCTCATTGGATGTGTCATGACAAATTGGATTGTCTTAGGAGTCTTAGATGGTGTCCAGGGTCTGATGATGAAGCTGAAAGGTGGTCATAGGAACTTCTTTACTTAACACAACCTTGACGTGTTTGTGCTCGATTTGCCTCGACTGATACTATGAATAAACTTAGATGGTGTCTAGAGACCGATGTAGCATGTAGCAGCTGGAAAGCGCCTGTAGGAACTTTTCAATTCATAAACATAACGTCGTCAAAAATTATAGCCTGGGTCTGACGGTAAAGCCAAAAAGTGGCTATAGTTAGGAACTCCAACTAATTTAAAACACATAGGTCGTTTTATATACAAGAAAAACCTAGGCTGGTAGGATACTTTTTAAACAAACTGTTTGGATCAACTGACAATCACAAATAAAAATTGTAGGACCGGACCACCCATAGACATAATATGTAAAAAAAATCTAAGTCTATGGGACTACCAATAAAAACAGGCCAAGTACGAATCGGACCAGCTTATTGAAGGTTACTTGTCGGACACTTAATAAAAATATAATATTAGTAATTTCTAATAGATGAGTGGCGCCATTTATAATAATTATATTGCACTATACTATCAAATGATTTTTTTTAAGATGATGATGATAGTATCTTTAGATCTTACTTGTAAAAATAATTTAATAGTTTTAACAACCACAATAAACGAATAAACTTTTTAAAATTTTTATTGTTAGCGTTAAAACAAAAACATGTATAACACAAATTCAAAAATATTTATTTTTTATAACAAGTACAAAAATATAGTATAATTATGTAGTATAGTTTTGTGGCAGGAAGGATTGTGGGGGTGGGGTCAAAGCTTATTTTAAAAAATGCTTATTTTGTCATTTTATGCTATGAAACTCTACAAAATGGAGTTGATGGATGAATTTATTGACCATCATCGGTTTTTTATAAGCAATCACAACAAACTTGACCTAGGAGTTCAAATACATCCAAGTTCTTTCGTACCTAATAAATAGATAAATAGCTTTTGGCAACAGTGGCGTTGTGGGTAGGGCTGCTGCTTTTTGTCCGCGAGGTGCGATTTCCAGCCCTGCCACGTACCAATGTGTTTTCCCATTTAGAATTAATATCGTTAATTCAATGCTCTTAAGGTGAAGGAAAACATCGCACAGTGTTACAACTCCAAAGAAAAAAATATTGAGTCAATCGCGGCTTAAAAGCTTTAGTGATTAGCCTCACAGCGAAATCAACCCTCAAGCCAATACAAATTGAGTCGAATGCAAACAGAATTCTCCCAAATTGCATCGTGTTTACACTATAGTGCAGTGAATCCGAGCTGAGTGACACTAAAACTCCAATTGGATGCCACAAAGAGACAGGACGTGGCGCAAAACCGGGTTCGTTTGGGTCGCGTCCTACGTTGGTTGGTATGGTTGTAATGTTTTTAGGGGGTTAGTCATTTTACAAAAATGTTTTCAAGTGTTAATGGTTTTTGTAAACCTTAACCTTAATTAACCTTAATTAATGGCGTCACATCTAATTTAAAATAAGATTAAATCCCACATAACGGTTTTAGAGAGGTTACCTCAGATTAAAGACTCCTTCGCTGTGTTTTAGGCGCAGCAAAAAAATTTTAAAGATACATCTGAATTTTATAGTGACTTTAGTAACAGCCTCTGGTGGCCGAGTGGTCAAGATTTCGATGCCTATTACGGAGGTTCCGTTTGATTCCCGGTGGGGACACTGTCAAGGAAAAATCTCTTTGTGAGACTTTCTTCAGTTTGGTTAGGACATTGCAGGCTATATTACCTGATTGTCCGACAAGAAAGATGATTCAGTGCTTTGGAAGGCACGTTAAGCCGTTGCGCGTTGGTCCCGGCTACTATCTAGTCGTTGTATGAGAAGTCTGTGGCCTTTGGCGAATCTATAACACTGACACCAGGGTTTGTGAGGTCGATTGTCGACCTTACAACCCACACGATGATGATGATGATGAGTGACTTTCTTACAATGGTAAGACAGGGTCATTACCTCTGTACTTACTTCGCAGGTTCTGCTATGGCAAAGTAGATCTTTGAACTCGAGATCTTTCCAATAATCATCTTGGGAACAAAAACTCGTAGCTAAAATATATTTGTGTATTTTATACAACCCGTATGCAACCCCATTTGGTTTCGCACCCCTACTTCCGGAATGAAAGCTGACTGCTTTACTACTCTGCCACGGAGGCTGTTAAATTTAATTTAGTTTGGTTAAAATGGTTGAGCTGATGCAGGTTGAGGGAAATTAACGCTTCCGGTCTGCGGATATGCAACATGACGTCACTTCCGGGAACGGAAGGGCTCTGGACTAGAATATTATGTGTGCTAAATGCTAAGCATAGCTACTGGAAAAACTAAAAAAAAACATAAAGTTTTTTAACTTTTTGTTAATACGAGTAAATATTTTAAGCACTTTTAGTAAAATTTTGAATGGTTGATAAAACATTTACCTTTAAACACCAAAAATCTAAGTGTTAATTAAATTTTAAAACTCAGGATAGTCTTCGGTAACTTTTGCTAAAATTCAATTTTGATAGAGCAGATTTTTTTACTGAACTATAAGTAAATCCATCCAATAAACCTCACAACTTCCACCAATTACATTAAAAAAATCGTAAGTTAACAAAACGTAACTCTTATTCTACACTGTTAAATTTGAAAAATAATAGAAAATGCTGAAATGGATTGAAAGGGTATAGATTCGACGTATTTCTAGTTCTTACTGAAAATGCTGAAATGGATTGAAAGGGTATAGATTCGACGTATTTCTAGTCCTTACTGAAAATGCTGAAATGGATTGAAAGGGTATAGATTCGACGTATTCTAGTCCTTACTGAAAATGCTGAAATGGATTGAAAAGGTATAGATTCGACGTATTTCTAGTCCTTACTGAAAATGCTGAAATGGATTGAAAGGGTATAGATTCGACGTATTTCTAGGCCTTACTGAAAATGCTGAAATGGATTGAAAGGGTATAGCTTCGACGTATTTCTAGTCCTTACTGAAAATGCTGAAATGGATTGAAAGGGTATAGATTCGACGTATTTCTAGTCCTTTTTATCGTATTATTTGTCAACGTGTATTTTGTTTTAATCGACAGTTTCAAACTAACTTTAACTATCCTTCCTTAGGTAGAGAATTTTGAAATGGCAGATTTTTTAATGTAAGTAAATTTAGATTATCAATCATGTTCATTACAAGTATCTACTTCAATACTAAAAGCATAACGTAAGTTAACAAAACGAAACTGTTTTCCTACACCGCTACTTTACAGGCTTCACCACTTATATTAAAAGCTTCACGTTAGTTAGCAAAACTTTGTTTCTACACCGTTTTTTAAAAGTGATATAAAATGCTCAAATTTTCCCAGTACGATGTTTGCAAGGAGCAAACGAGCTGCGGCACGTCGAAGGAACGCTTATCGCCGCATGTTCCTCGCGGCACACATACTCGGTCGTGTACCCGCCGGCATATCCGGGTTTACCAAGGTTTCTACCTACTCCATAGAAAGAAGGAGGGTATAGATTCGACGCAAGTTTAGTTCTTGCTAAACGTGTAATGAACGAGGCATTCGTCCTCTTTCCTGTTTTATGACTGGCAACCTTTCTTGCTGGCAGTTTTATCTTTCATTTTACATTCATTTTCAAATTTAGATTTCTTACGTTTCGATTTTGTCTTTTTTTTGCCAAATTCTTCACTTCATGTCCTGATCTCCGAAAGTACATACCCTAAGCTTTTCTACCATTTTCTACTATTTGTCAGTTAATATAATATATAAATATATATATTTTATTTTTTTATTTATTTATTTATTAGAACAATATTAGTCTTAATCTAAAAATAGTACCACAAAACTGCATGTACAGTTTGACTGTGGAAACAGTGAGCCTCAGTTATATACTTAAAAACTAGTAAAAGATAATTTGCGTTACAATGAATTTATCTATAAACTGTCAAGATAATGTTTTTTTAGCATAGATATAAACCTTTCCTTATTAGTTTCCATTCGAATGGCTACGGGTAAGCTGTTAAGTAAATAAGGGATACGTTTTTTCAATGTTCTGTCACCGTAATAATTATTGACACCCGGTACTACATAACTACCCGAAGTCATTGTTCTGGTGTTCGACTTATTAACTCCTGCGCATCTGACCGCTCATCATCACTTTGACCAGGAATGAGTTACAATTATTATTTGGGAAATTATTAATAGCAAGTAGATATTTATGTTTTAAGCTTACTGGCAGAATTTGACATATTTTAAACAGTTTATATAGAAATACCTTTTTTCCCTTGGACTGAGCCCTGGTTATTGCCACATAACCCTCTACAACACTCTTCGTGTGGTGCTTGCAGCTCCGTGGCGACTGCTGGCCCACAAACGTATGAGTTATATATCACGGTAGAGTCCGCACATCGTGTAGCGAACTCACCCAAAAAAATATAATGACGTAACTAAGAGATGTAACATGCAAAAGTTAATAAACTATATTCGTTTCATTTCATCATCGTATTTTTGTTCACAAAACCTCACTATAAAGTGCTATAAACTAGCATTATACCCGTGACTTCTTCCGTTTTCCATACAAACTTAGGGTTTACCTTTTCCTCCTAGACAGGGAATTTCCAGAAACATTTTTTTATTGTTGCCTATAACATAATTTACCATTAATCTACCGACCAAAGATTCTTTCTATACACGATTAATTAAACATTATAAACGTAATTTGTTAAAAAAATACATAGTATAGCATAATATTATCATAAAGTTTTATACGACCTTCAAAACTGCCAAACCAACAATTAGCAATTATAGTTCTCTAAATTAGAACAATGGTAGTTATGTCAATGAACAATAGATTAGCCCTTCCCGTAAAAAAAATGAAATTAGTCAGCTCTGGCCCAGTAGCTATCCAATATAACTTCCAAAAGCCATACAAGATGAAGAAAATATTAATAAATTTAAAAAAAAAACTAAAAATAGTTACTTTAGTTAAATGTTTCTACAACCTGCAAGAGTTTTTAATATGTAATAATATAAAATAATTATCGATATTAACTTATATTGATATTTAATTTTGTTATTTATGTTTTAATTTTGTTTTCCTTCAATTTTTATTATTTACTTAATTTCTAAGAAAAATTGCTGTGCCCTGCCGGGTCCATATGTGATACCAATATGTAAACCTACGATCTTTTTTACACCATATGGTGTGCAATAAACGATTTGAATTGGAATTTGTCTGACTTTATGTTACGTGGATAGATATCATTAAAATCGTTGCATGTAATATCGTGATGCGAGGACTTACCGTATTATTATTTTTATATATTTATAGGACATCCAACAGGTTAACAATATTACATTTATAGTTAAGAATGAAATAACACTTGTTCGCCAATCACAGGATTCCACAGATAAAGCAATGTGTGAAACTTAAATTATCTCATCTCCCCTCTTGTGAATCATTAAAGTTAACAATAAGCCCATCGTTGTATGCAAGTTTTTTCCACACTTATCTATTTGAACATGTCTGGATGTTTGTTCCGCCTTCACGCTTAAAGTATTTGACGGATTTGGATGAAATTTGGAATGGAGATAGCTATTAACCTGGATTAACACGATACTTTTTACGGGAAAAGTCCTATACCCACGGGAAAATCTTACATAACGCGAGCGTAGCCGCGGGCGGACCGCTATCTTTCTGTAATACGTGAAATAATAAAACTTTTAATTTTCTATTGTTTTATGTCTCGAAACAGGACCATTCTACACCCGAGTTCTAACGAAATGTTCTACTTTCATTCTTTTAATTTCTCAGAATCGTAGTACCGGGTAAAACTACAAGGCCCGGGTTATCGGGGTCAGGAGAAGTCCGGCCCGGGAAGGAACCGGGGGATTTATTGCAACCGGGGGAGGGGCGGCGCCGGAGTGGATACCCCGATATGTAATTTATGTTGCGAGCGACTCCCGCGCGGATTTCTTCTAATGACACTGCGATTGGCCGAAGCGGTTACAAATGATTTATTTAAACGCAGAACTCTTCCTAAGGGGAAATGGCTGGAGAAAGGTAATGAAAAGAAAGGGTCGATGGGTTTTCGGGTATGAATGGGTTTTGGTCGATGTTTTAATTCTGCTGCTGATTCGCCGAAAAGCGGGTATGTTTAATTTATTCATGCTCGTTGATGGAACTTGATGTTTATGTTTCACTAAAATATCATTAAACATTGTTTCAAATGTTTTGAATCTGGTAAAATTATAAAATCAGTAGTGAATAGATCTGCTGTAGGTTGACTTTACACACAATCTTTGAATTCCTTCGCAGGAGTTGCATGTTTCCTGACGATGTTTCTTCCCTTCACCGTGAGAGCGTCGATTACACGTACACTATAGGCGCATTCCGAATCAGACTTTCAGCACTGTCCGCGTATTCGAATGCCGTATGGCTAATCGTACCACACCGCGTATTCGAATGCCGTATGGCTAATCGTACCACACCGCGTATTCGAATGCCGTATGGCTAATCGTACCACACCGCGTATTCGAATGCCGTATGGCTAATCGTACCACACCGCGTATTCGAATGCCGTATGGCTAATCGTACCACACCGCGTATTCGAATGCCGTATGGCTAATCGTCTTACTTCAGGGTTGGCTAGAGCTCTTCGGTGGGGACGTATTGATGAGATCTGCTGTAAGACGTTGTCTTTATTTCACAAAAAAATCTTTAAATACCTAAATGATGATTGGTTCAACCAATTGGCCGGCACCAAGTGAGAAGAACAAAAAAAGGTACACAGAAAACTTTTATAGTATTATTTTGTCTAAAAGCCATAGGTATAATATATAAAAAATAATTAAGTCTATGCTAAAAGCTATTTCAATTTGTTTCCGTGACGCCAATGTTCAATGTAATGTTTATTCGTTTGATGGATGTGTTGGAAAAACAAAACTGCTTGTGATTGATTAGCCAATGGTCTCAAGTCGTCGATTAACGACAGTTAGAGGCCATCTTTGTTTAACGAGGTGTTCGCCATTACCTCTGCGTTAGTTTTTCCTTTTCCCGTGCAAATAATAAATGCAGCTGTGTAACATTTTGATCTTGTGCGCCAATAAAGCCCAACTGAAGCCATGATTTTGTTCAATATTGTAATAACAAAATAGTATTCCGTTTTTTCTTTCAATAACCGTTTAATACTTACTGTAAATTTGTTTACCTTACCATCAATTTCAAATAACAGGATCCATCTGTTACAAAAATTAACTGCGAAAAAATAAAGTTTTTTTTTTTACTGTCTAAGGATCTTAACAAACAGACTTCCGCATTCTAGCCGCAAAATATCAGTTATAAATGCAGTCAGAGGAGCTTCACCATAACTCCAGCATTATTGAGTTCTGTAAACTAAGTCAACAAATTGCGTTTCCCTCCATTTTATTAATGTCAGGATAGGACGAACAAGAAGTGGGTCAACATGACAAGTTTATTTACTACAAATAGTACAGTGAACGAAGGCAAGCGAGCTCAAAACAAGAAATGAGATTTGACGTGAAACTTTACCGGCAAATAGAGTTGCAGCGCAGTTCCAGTCGGGACTAGTGATGCGATTAACTCACTATCGACTGGTGGTAAATTTATCGATGACGTAGCTAACGCGTTGGTGTTTTTGTCCGCACGTCGAGGCTCCTTCACTCATTGTTAGAGTAAAAGTGCAAACCAGGCTTGTAATGTGAGTATCAAGAAGTTTTATTGTACTTTGTTCTGTCCTTCAAACCTCTGTTGAGTTATGCCCATTGATTTACAACAGGCCTAGATAGAACATGAATACTCAAAAAATGGGCCGGCAAAGCGGTGCTCAAGCACTACATCATCGCAGTACATGGCAATAAAAATACTACTATAATGGTAGACAATAAGATTGCAATTAATAAAATACACATGTCACTATTTAATACCAGCGTACTTTCAAAGTCAAAGTCAAAATCATTTATTTCCATAGGATGTTATTACATCACTTAGATACATCATTACATTTTTTTGGGTGAGTTCACTAACACAATGGCGGAATCTGTGGAGAAGAGCTCACCGAAGAAACTCCACAGTCGTCGCATCTTTTGCGTTTCCTTTTTAAATAAAATATTAAAATTAATGCTTATTACATATCAAAAAATCCTGCTATTCAAACAATATATTCATATGGACAGCTGTCTTCTAAGTAATCAGATATCCTATATAATTTCTGTTTTATAATTATTTTAAACTTGTCTAAAGGCAAGTTTTTAATATCAGTAGGGACCTTATTGAAATAGCGTATACAATTGCCTTTAAAAGAATACAAATTTTATGTAGTCGGCTGACATAAGCAACCAACTTGTCTTTATTTCTAGTATTAAAATTGTGTATATCACTGTGCTTCTGAAAATTACTTATATTTCGTTTTATATATACAAGATTGTCATAAATATATTGAGACACAAATGTCAGAATATTGATCTCTTTAAACTTTTCCCTCAGTGACACTCTAGGCCCTAATCTATAAATTGCACGAACAGCCCGTTTCTGCAGAATAAATATACTATTAGCATTCGCAGCGTGACCCCACAATAAAATACCATAGGTCATTAGACTATGAAAGTAACTGAAGTAGACTAGTCTAGCGTAGACTAGTCTAGCTTTCAAATAGGTGACAAGTTTTTAGTGTATTTTTGTATAACGCGCTATATCTAGGCCTGTTGTAAATCAATGCCTATGCCACTAAACTGTACATAATGATTGCAATAATTATGAGAATCACTGGCATTAAAAATGTTAAGGTTTTATTTGTTTTGATCATTTTCATCTTATCAACAAGATTAAAACAAGTAGTAATTGCACAATAATTTAATATAATTGTCTGGTTCAATAACTTATTTATATCCCACATTCTATATATAAGTTTAAGTTGTAGTGTCAACCATCGATATTAAAACTATCGATAGTACGGCGGCACTAGTTTGAGTCAGTGTTGGAAATAACTGAAATGACAGAGATGCCGAAACAACTCCGTCGTAAGGAGCTGGTTTAGTAAGTAATTGGACGGTAGTTGATGGTACTGCCGTTTGAATAAGGATCTAATAAATCTTTCGCCACAATTAATTTATATATTAAACAGCTTTTGTCATAGTTTACAAGCCGCAAAATTAATTATTTATCTGATGTGTAGCCAAGCCATGGACATAGTTTACTCGCAATAGTTTAAAAAACCAACGGTTAAACAATTCTTTCACAATAATGAAAAACTTTGAATCCAAAAACCACTATCACATCCATAACTAGCCAGCCAATTAACTTTTTCGTTATGTCTACGAAAAATTAAACTGATTTCTTCTTTTATATTCCAAAATTCCATTGTAACTAAATGTTTACTGAAATGACGGCCAACCTTCACTAGATGCAGAGGCACTATGAGAAGAAGATATTCCAATTTCCAGTATTTTCATAATAATTATAAAGCGAAAAATGAAAATTTCGATCTTGGATAGGACTCGAACCTGCATCTCCTTGGCTATCCGGGCCAGAAGCAGGCGCATACCAATTATGCCACCAATATCTGTAAAAGTTCGACGAAACCTTACACTGATTTTTACTTTAATGCTCAGAGATCCACAAAATTTTTCATTCTTCGCTTTATAATTATTATATATTTCGTTAACAGACGTAATCTGTGACAAAAATAATCTATAGTATTTTCCTAATCCACCATTACTTTTCAATTCTATCAGAAAAATTGTTACATAACTTAAATCAAGACTTTATCTGCTTCCCGCCCTAGGCATTTAAAGAGCATTTTTCGCTATCATTTATATCATTTTAATGTCTTTCCAAAATTGATTTTCTGCGGCATAAATCCAAGGAGCGCTTTAATAGAGCGTTCTCACTGGGTTCGGAATATATTCCCGTTTTATATTCGAAGTAACAAATGGCTGGATTACTCGGTGAAGTTATCTTCCTGATATACTGGGCCAGATAGTCTGAGGATTTTTAAAAAGTATTTTTAAGAGGGAATTATAATATTGTCGGTCAAAGGAAGGATATCTCGCAGAGTTTCTCAAAGAGGATATCGGTTTTGAATACTGTGGAGTTAGTGTGGCAAATTCAATACATAATATATTATATTATATTATTTGAGTTTTCTTCTTCTCGATTTGTGAGGTCGGTATTTTGTCAATGTCCCGCCCTGAGAGCCTCAGGGAAAAGGAGCATCGACATCCCCAATATAAATACTGTTTCCGAGTACTTTGGACAGAATTGTGCATGTATGGATGGCTGCCTGTTTTTGTAAAATGTGAATGTTTATGTGTGCGTCTAATTGTGTGCAATAACAATGTATACTTTTGGCTACTATTCCGGATGTTCCTATGATTATTGGTATGACTTGGGTAGGTGTCTTCCATAATCGGGTTATTTCTGTATTGAGTAAGTGATATTTACTGAGTTTTTCTATCTCTTTGGCTCCGATGTTATAATCTGATGGTACTGATGTATCTATTAAATACGTTTTGTTTTCTATTTTATTTATATATATTAGATCTGGTCTATTGTGTGTGACTGTTACATCTGTTTGTACCGGCATCTCCCACATGATTTTCGCAGTATCATTTTCTAAGACTTGCGGTCGAGTTAGGTGTTCTTTCCACCACAAGTAGACTGCATGCCGTGCTTTTTTAGTAGTGCCCAGTGAACATATATTTATCATATTAGTTGCGCACTGTTCTCTCTAGCTTCTTTATCTATTGAATATTTATCTCTGTGTTTATCATGTTCTTTTATGGCGTTTAATAATTCATCGTTTCCTGCTTCTAGATATTGTTTATATTTAATTATTTGTGTTTTATGTAGCATTTCAATATTTATTAGTGCTCTTCCACCTTTTTCGATTGGTAAGTATAACCTATCGACATCTGCTTTCTGTTTTTGAGCTTGGTTTATTTCATGGCTAGGAATTTCCTCCTTTTTGTGTCTATTGCTTTCAGGTCTTTTGTTTTGTAGTTCACTACACCGAAGGAGTATAACAGAACCGGCATTGCATATGTGTTAATGGACTTAATTAGATTTCTCGAGTTAAGGTGGGTGTTGGTTATATTATATTATATTATTACTTACATAAAGTCACGCCCCTTTCCCTGAGGGGTAGGCAGAGTCTACCTCAAGTATAGAAGTGAGGCGGCGCCCTTGCCAAGGTTGCAACCTTACTTCTTTACGGCATACTTGTCTTAAGTTTATAAGTATTTCCGTAACACAGTTGAACGTAACTCGTCCTCCCTGTAGGTATAACCGTGTAACTTCAGAAATATTACTTTGAGCGCTCCCAAGCGTTACCTTAAACTCAAAATTCCTTTGCGTTATTTGCGGAGCTCACGTAAGTCAATACCTCGATTCGCCTACAGGGGAGCTTTGATGTGAGGATCGCATGTTGCTGACAAATATGTGCCGCAAATTGAGGTTTTCTTCCTACAAACACGTAAAGGCAATTTACGGATACGTCATACGACGAAGTTTTGAAAGCATTTAAATTTAAATAAGCTTTCGTGTCTTTCAGTTAAAACATTTTCGGCTTTGCAGAGACATGAAGTTATTACTGCCTACTGCGCATGTTTACTTATCTAAGGATTCCAGTAAGAAAATAATCATATTAAGGTGAAAATTACTATTAAAATAGCAGTTGTCTGATTACATTTTTATTTGAAAAATCAAAAATTAGTTTCCGCCCCCTTTAACAGCCTAGCTTCATAAAACAATTATAAAGTTATGGATTTAAGTTATGCAAATATTATTAGGATTCGTTCGAAAACCCGTATTCGACTCGTTCCGTCCGAATAATCGAGTACCTATCATCAAACTGCGCTGGCACAAAACGCATTTCAATTTCCTCTAAGCCGGCGGTCGATGCATAATACATCGTATCTAAACTTCAAGGCTTTTCCATACGATGATGGTCCAGATTAGTGTTAGAGTATAACATGGTAACTTATTGAATTCTCGATTAAGTAGTCAGTAAGATAAGGTTATAGGAAGGTTTTACGTTATGTACTTCTTTATCATGTGGGTTGTAAGGTCGACAACCGACCACACAAACCGTGGTGTCAGTGTAGAACCACCAAAGGTCACTGACATGGCTCGTGCAACTATTAGCCGGGACCAACGGCTTAACGTGCCTTCCAAAGCACGGTATCATCTTCAACTGGGGAAAGTCTCACAACGAGCATTGAAATCTCGACCACTTGGCCACGGAGGCTGTTGTTCGAGTATAAAAAAAACAAAAAGAACAATAAAAGCAAAATAAACAAAGTTATATAACATTTTTAGCCTGTTACGGTTTCATAAACGTCTTTTTCACATTTTTGCAGATCATGATCGGAATAGAATAGAATATATTTTATTGCGCACAAGGATATAGCTTTAAAGTACAAAAGATAGATGAAGGGGTGTACAGATAGGTGGCCTTATTGCTAAGGTAGCAATTTCTTCCAGGTAACCTTAAGTTACAATAAAGTTGCAATGGAACTGTGGGACGGTGCACACAAGAAAAACAGTATAAGATAAGCTAATAATATTATTCAAAATTACATAAACAAACTACTTATATTTAGGGCTTACAAACCTATCAGATGCTTGGTGTCAACTTGGTAACTGTACCACTAATAGTACTGGCCAATATTACAACTTGTCAAAAAGCATGTTCACATTATTGCTTCAATGAAATAAAATATAATTAAAGATGACATTACTAATCAAAGTAAATTACAACAACGGTTCAAGCTCTAATGCACACATAACGCGATTAGGCTTGCTAAATCAATAGTTAATAAGCGTCCTTATTGCTGACAAAGTAGCAATTTTTCCAAGCATTTACATAATATAAACCACTCAAAATTATATACTAAGTAGTATCAATCTCAAGTGATTTAGTCAATAAATAAAAAAATACATTTATGTAAAAGATTCATAGTGCATCAACGTGTGGCAAACTTGCCACAAATGCACTATTATAGCGGACTGGTGACCAGCTGTGAATTTCAGCTTGGGTACAAAAACTAGCAAAGATTCCAGAGAGTTCATGAAACACATAAGTTTTATGTCTAGTCGTTTCTTCCTACTAACCTAAAATAATAAATTGAGGTTATCAGCGGTCTTTATACGTCTGGCTGGCAATTAATGGAACATAATATCCTTGTTCTGATTTTACTATTCTACTTCTTTTTGACTATTTAATAACTAAGGTCTAATTTATAAGGTTACAATGATTAAATTTGTGATAAGATAAAATGGGGCTGGACGAAAAGGAGAACACGCTTACGAAAGAACTTACCTAAAGTAACACACATTAGTTTATTATAAGTTTTATATTTTTGTTAAAACCATCATCATTGATCTTATAATCGTTCACCAGACAGACAGAGCATTTTGGCAATTTTCACTCCTCTATAAAAACTGCTGCGGCGGATTGCGCCCTCTAAAGTCAAAGTCAAAATAATTTATTTCCATAGGATGTTATTACATCACTTAGATCACATTTTTTTGGGTGAGTTCACTAACACAATGGCGGAATCTGTGGAGAAGAGCTCACCGAAGACTCACTAAGACTCAGCTTTATGAGATCACGAGAGCGTGTTCTTTCCAAATATCATGAAGAAAACTACCAGAAATTTTGATGATATCGGTCTTAGACGGGCGGATGGTCTATTAAAACCAGGGATATGATTGCGATGATTATAAAACAAAAGGAAAGCATTAATAACACACATGTAATATGTATTTACATTGTGGTAAACTATCAATACAAACAAACACAACTCTTTAGAAGCTCAATGAAACACATCTGTCCTCTTTTTTGTTTTTTCTTATTTTTAAGTAATTCGATCAAATACGGATTATTACCACGATTTTAGTTTAAAATAAACTTAATGAGGTCACCGATATTTCAATGTGGTTCTGTGTGTGTGTTTTCAGTGTTTAAAAGGTAAGATACTTTGGTGCGCAACGCTAACACATCCACTTCATTCAATACTAATACTAGTACGATTAGTTAATAGATAAGGCTTATAAGCTAAGTAATGTACATCAAATTGTAGGTAAATTATAGTGTCGTGAAACCAGCCTATGTTATTGGCGGCGATGGATCACAATAAATAAAGACAAATGAAGACGGATGGTGGCAATATTGATTACAGGTGTGTGGGAGGCCTGTGGAGACGAGTCTTGAGGACAGTAATAGGAATAAGGACATTGGATTGGAAGTCACGTTCTTCAATTCGTTATTTTGTAATAGTTTTGCTATTATACAGTCGTTGTGAGATTCTGTGATTCAAGGTTGTGAGAGCGTCAGTTGTCTAGTGGCCAAGGCCGCTACCTACCGTCTGGGACGCGATCCTCACCACGTACCTATCAATGTGTTTTCGAATTTCGAATTCATATGTACGTTTATTCGACGCTCTTACGGTGAAGGAAAACATCGTGATGAAACCTGCACACTCCTGCGAAAAAAATCAAAGGTTTTGTGTAAAGTCGACCAACCCTCACTGGGCCAGCGTGGTCTACTCGCCCTAATTCAGGGTAGGATGGGGACATATATGAGCTGTTGATGATTTGATTATGAACGAAAAATTTCTTGTCAGCGCATGAAACTGAATAACTTTGACATCAGATTTAAAAGATTCCCAAATAAAACATACAAATTGGTTTGGTCAACTGATGAGTTTAGGTGTATGGACCAATAAAAGGTTGTTCAGTTTATACAATACAATACAATACAATAATACAATACAATAATCTTTATTTCTTAAAGTTGTTTCTTAACATAGTGGCAGGAGCCTCCTTTTAAGCCGAAGCCTGTGTCAGGAGGCACCGCTCTTCCTTAGTTACATAAGATTACAATGAATAAAACTTAGTTTAATGATGATGTATAAATAGCAAGGTAGAATAGTGTGTAGTCTGCCCATGCATATATAGGTGACATTCTGTGTGTGTGGAGGTGTGGGTATCTGTCAGACATTGTTTTACAAGTGTGTGTGTGTATGTGTGTTGTGTGAGTGTACGGGGTGTGAGATATATGTGTATTGTGTGATCTGGTGGGACTATTAAATGGTAGATGCCTGCTTCGTAATATGCTCGCGTGTGACAAATTACGTATACGATGCATTTTTAATATAAGTAGTTTTAATAATTCTCGAAACAAGATAGGTTTAGTAAGGCCTCAACTTCTTCATAGGATTTTTCCTCAAGCCATTTAGATACCATATTTTTGCAATCGTGACATGGTTTACTATAAATATTTAATTCTTTGTTTAAAATGTTGTAAAGTGTAGCTGATCGTTTAAAATATTGCCTGCCAGCGAATAAAGTGTTAACTATGGGGGTATTTGCAACTATATCCTTCCTTCTTTTAGTTTTGATGTTTTGATTGTAAGGTAATTGTTTATGCGTTTTTATAACTGTATTAATAACATACAATTTCCGTACTGAGAGGAGTTTACTTTCACAGTATAATAGATCTGTTGGAAATCTCTTCTCCTTTGAAAGCATAACCTTAACCAATCCACGCTGCGCTCGCTCAACCTCAAGAAATCGCGTTTTAGCCGCTCCACCCCAGATAGGTATGCAATATACTAAAATTGATTGCACCAAAGAAATATAGATTTCTTTGAGAAGATTCCTCGAACATCCCCGTGGGCCATCGATCACCCCCGGCACCACATGTCTTAATGATTTGAAAATCCACATCAGTTTCCTAATCCTTTGGATGACATGTTCGAGATGTGGATACCACGAGAGCCGCTGGTCCACAAGGACTCCCAAGTTTAAAGACTGGGTTATTATGCTAGCATGTTGTTTGGCTCGATGTTACCCTAAATTAGCCCTGTGCGGATTAGTCAACTTCAAACACTACTTTTTTTAATGAATGTGTGTGTGCACGATTTCATCACGATGTATTCCTTCACCGTAAGAGAATCGAATAAACTTACTACTTAACTAAATAATTTTATGGAGTGTCAAAGTATTTTTTTTTTATTTATTTCAATTAATATTATTTACACTGATAAAATAGTTCATACTGTGCTGAATAAAAGGCACATTTTCAAGTCATTCTGTATGAAAGTTTATTTCATTCAACTCGGAAAATGGACGCTTGCTTGACCGAGTTTACAAGATATTTAGCATAAGAATTCCATTTTAACTCTAGTCACAATAATGCTAGCATAAATATAAATACAATTATTTATTAACCTTTAACCTTCAACCTTTTTCTTGTAGGAGTATAAAATCAACGAGCTTGTGTTGATTTGTTCAGTACCCGTATATTTGTTTTCATAGATACCTGAAATTCTTGCTTCTTCATAGAAAAAAGTATGAAAAAGTATCGGCTTTGATTGAAACCCTCAAAAATTAGGAATTTAGATCAGATCGAAGAATAATGTACTGTATTACACACAGAACATATAAATGTATATAAACAGACCACACATGTAATACTAGTTGCCTGCCCGCGTTTTCGCTCGCGTTGCGTAAGTTTTGCCCTGTAGGAATAAGTTTTTTTCCCGTAAAAAGTACATATGTGTTAATCCAGGGTACAAACTATATCCATTTAGTAGTTTTGGCGTGAAAGCGGAACAAACATCCAAACACACTTTCACGTTTATTAGTGTAATGCAACGAATGTATAATGAGATATATTATCAATACCTCATAACGTTAACTCGGAAACATGCATGCACCTATGAGGTCATTCAATGAGGTCATTCAATGGTTTGACGTGATCAGTAGTAGGCTTGAATGCGCTAACGTAAATTAGGCTCGCGTTAACAGCTTGTTACATAAATACAGTCAAATCGTTTTCTGCGGTCAGAAAGCACATTCCATTAACTTCAGCGTGTTAATCTTCTCTGCGGTGCAACCCCGAGCTAAATAAAGACGAATGTTGGCAGGCGAGTCGCGCTAAAGTCAATCCCACCGGTTAATCTGTTTAAGTTGATTTATAGAGCGACACAGCGGACGTTTTATAAAGTATTTATTATTAACTTTTACAGTGTCTGTTCTAGTTAGTAACAAAAAAAACTAGTTTCTTCGAGGAGTTCGTTAAATTGTATCTATGGAAGTAGTCACCATGTCAAGGGTCTTTGGCGTATCTATAACACCCAAAGAGTTTGTGTGGTAAATCTATGGACCATTCATGTAAGAACTCCTTGTTACGCTCGGAACGCAGCAAAGAAGTCTGAAGTACAAGTACTCATCCCCTCCCGCCAATCCACGCTTTTTCACCCCGTCTCGTAGTTAGAATCAAATCAAATCAACGGCCCGTTACAGTCCACTGCTGGACTATGAGCCTCCTCCACTTAAGTGGAGGGTTTTGCCATAATCTCCACGCTTGGCAGGCGGGTTGGAAATCGCAGATTAAAAGGTTACTGTATGAGAGAGAGAGCGCTGCTGCCCGTTCCCTGTTCAATGTCCATAAGTCGCCTCTTACGACACCCACGGGAAGAGTAAGGGTTGGTGACAAATGTATTCTACTCTGCCGTCACCACACGGTTAATCGAATAGTAAGCATTTAAAACGTGACGGTTAGCGGTTGTATGGAGTGGCCAAGATGACCAGGGTACAGACTTGTTCTGACAGAGAATTTGTTCAATGCTGTGAGCAGGGTTTGACAGGTTAGGTTGTCGACCTTACAACCAACTCAATGAAGAAGCAGTATAATATGAAAACAATATTTTGGACGATTTTAAACTTTATCAGATTTATGTAGGATCATAATTGACAATGGTAGTCGAACGAGCGCGAGAGCCTTCATGAATACATGCATGGATAGAGCTGGAATTTTTTCAATGAAGCGTCTGATTTTTCCGCATGAATTCTGTTAGTATACGTGATTGAATTTACTATTTGTAAATATGGATTTTCATAGCATATTGATAGATTGCAACAGGATGTTGTTACAATTTAATTTCTATGATTTGCTTTATTAAAAAGCACGCAGGATTTAAGTCAGATGGCAGAAAAGATAAAAACGATGGTAATTAAAATTTAATTGATGGTTTCAATTACCCAGTTGTTAGCCACCTGTCTACAAAGCTCAGAGTCGCGGGTTCGAATTCTACGTGGGCCAAACATTTGTGTAATTCAATCAGCCTATTGCAGTCCACTGCTGCACGTAGGCCTTCCCCAGGGGACGCCAAAGTTTGTGTAATTAATACTTGTTATTTGCCTTGTATCTGGATGTTGTAATGTGTGTATTTATATATACAAGTTGTGTGATTCTTATAGAAAAGAATCTGTCTAGCTTGGAATCAGATGGCTGCGTGTGAGATGTGCCCTCAAATGTATTTCTCATTATCATCGTGGAGGTTGTAAGGTCAACAACCGACCTCACTAACCCTAGTGTCAGTGTTATAGAACCGCCAAAGACCACTGTCATGGCTTGTGTAACGACTAGATAGAAGCCGAGACCGAAGGCTTAACGTGCACTCCGAAGCACGGAATCATCATTCTTTTCGGACAATCAGGTGATTAATCCTGTAATGTCCTAACTAAACTGGAGAAGTCTCCCATAGAGATTTTTCTTTGACTGTGTTTGACCGGGAATCGACATCGGACAAAATCTCGATCACTCGACCACGGAGGCTATTATGTAATTGTATATTTCCTTTCACAGTACTAGTTTTCTACCAAAACTTAAAAAGGAAATAAGCTCACTATCTGAAGGTATTGCTCCTGGAAGTCAGCAGACGGGAGTCAGAGGTACAGACAAACAAATTCTCCTGATTTGTTATTAGCTGGGCGCGCGCCAACTTGGCTACGTTTAGATATGCCCTCGAATTTATTCCGTACCTGCGACTTTTAAGGAGTTTTATTGAGACATCATTCATTGCTGCTTTGGAAAACTTTGCGTACATTTTTGTTTCTTGTTTTCTATTTTTACAGTTTATTCTCGTTTGTTACCGTAGACGAGTTATTCCAAATGATTTTTATACCAATCGGAAGCCCATATTTTTCTGGTCAATTTTTGTAATACAATGCTCTGGGGGGCAATATCAATTAACGTTTATCTAAATCACACTAATATTATAAATGTGAAAATATATTTTGGATGTTTGAATGTTTGTTCCGCTTTCACGCCTTAACTACTGGACGGATTGGGATGAAATTTGGAATAGAGATATTTTGTATCCTGGATTAACACACAAGATACTTTTTACCGGAACGGGAAAATGTTACATAACGCGAGCGTAGCCGCGGGCGGATCGCTAGTACATAATATTTTTGTCTATTATCATCAACAGCTCATATACGACCCCACTGAGGGGCTCAAGCCTCCCGGCGATTAGGCCTTAGTCGACCACGCTGACCCAGTGCTGGAATTTTTATTTTCATTTATTTTATTTTATTTTAATATTGTAGGGAAGCTAACAGCACTAAAATTACATAAATTATACAAACATAAAACATCTGAGGCTAATAATAAGCTTCCGCATATAAAAAACTAAATATACAACTTACAGATCAATGTTAATAACTAACGCTACAAAACCGTAGACAGTTTTTGTCTATATCATTGAAAAATTCGGAAACTATAACATGTTTCGTATATCTAACACCCTAATTCATAGCTTGTCCTCAAATTCCACTGTTAAGAAAACGTTTTTTTTCCTTTTTAATATATTTTTCTCACTCTGTGGCCCGAAAAGGCAACAAAGCGACCTTTCAGAGTCTTCAGCTGTTCTTTTAAACAAATTCCTTGGCGCCTTAATAAAGAGTAGGTAGTACCTATCAACAATGATGAAAGTGCTTCTTTTAGCCCATATTTTCATTTTGGGGTACTGCGAATCCCTTTTAAAAATGAAAAGCGTTTTTTTGTTACACTTCCTTTATGCGAACGCCTTAAATATGTCTTTTGTCCATTATTTCAAAAGTACTTTGCTTTTTAGGATATTTTTCTGTGAGTTTTAGTATGAATAATACGAGTTTTCATTAACTATGATAGTATTATTAATTTGAGTGCTCCAAAAGAACAAACGCACTAACTCTAGACTCTGGGTTACATAAAACGTGCTTGAAATGTTTGAGAGTAAAATAAAACTGGTAACGTAATTGAATTTATTTATTTTAAATAATTTATATAATTTCACAAAATAATATTTGTTACAAAAAATAAATAGGTATTTTATGCCGGCATGTCTTAACTAAGACTACCCAGTTTAGAATACACCTTACGCCCTATAGTTACGTCGAATATTCTTCACGCAGAAGTATGAAGTAGGCTGCACGAGGCTTCACCAGGGCAATGTCTGCCGGGAACCTTGAGAAATTATTTTGTTAAATCTTACTTCAAAAAAAGATATTTTATCTTACCTTAAGAGATGGGAAGATAATCGAAGAAAGCTGCTTAGAAATTAATAGAAATTGGATAAAAATATTTTTTTTAAATGCCAGATAATGGTGTAGTCTTTTAAAGTTAAAAAGTTGTAGGTGAGTAGTTAGTAAAGAGAGTTTTGGTATTATTTGTTTCGTACCGTTTTCTATTCGTTGTATAAAAAACGGTTGATTTAAAAAATATTATACAACTTTTTGCCGTCTGGTGACGGCAGAGTAGAATACATTTGTCACCATCCCCTACTCTTCCCGTGGGTGTCGTAAGAGGCGACTTAGGGACTACACATTGAACAGGGAACGGGCAGCAGCGCTCTCTGATACAGTAACCTTTTAATCTGCGATCTCCAACCCGCCTGCCAAGCGTGGAGGTTATGTCAAAACCCTCCACTTAAGTGGAGGAGGCTCATAGTCCAGCAGTGGACTGTAACGGGCCGTTGATGATACAACTTTTGGATTGAATATTCTATGCACTAGACAAGCAGGTTTTATTACTGAACCCTCACTCATTTAAGTTAATTCTCTTGAACAAAAATTCCGCATCGCCACGCGTGCAGGCCAAGTTCGTGTTTTGATTAAATTTAAGTCCGTTATAGGCCTTGCCTCGGGGCAAGTTCTCTACCTTACGCCCTTATTGGTTGGACTACCACGCGGAGCAAAAGTAGGGTACTCTTTTCAACTTTGCATTAATAGGTATATATGTGTTTTTTTTTTCTGAAGCAAGTGATTTCATTTTTAAATACTTACTGCAATTTTTAACAACATTTGGGTAAAGTTACCCAACAATGTTATCTATATTTCTACTGACTAGATCATCAATAATGATTGGAAATCTGGCTACGATAATCTCTACAACCTGAGTGTTAGTTTTCTGTTAAAGGTAACATTAGACAGAGTAAAAATAAACATCATGATTGCCAATCTCCGGTAAAAGATGGCTCCCAAAGAAGAAGACAGTCTACATACAAAGAACAATCTAAAAACTCCTGACAGATAACTAAAAAGCTGGTCAGCAGTTAAACTTTGGCCCTTCCGTGGCCTAGACGCGCCAATCACAGCGCTCTGGCCGGCAGTGAAATAGTTTCGTAGTTTCTGCATAGTCGGTTTGTGCACACCAGTATCTACATGCACACAATTTTTTTTTTTTAATGGGGCCACATTAACTTTAAGCCTTTGACTTAGCAACGTGGTTTTGACAGTGTGCATTTGCTAAGCTGTCCAGTTGATAATCTGTCCATCTTAGAATCTGTCTAGTTGAAAATTTGTCCAGTTGCTAAAGGAACTAAAGGAACTCACCCCATCTGTTCACCCCATTATAGGAATAAGAACGCGACTATCCTAATTTAATTCTTTTTATTAATATATATGCGAAAGTAATTCTATTCGTCTTTTATACTTACTTTCACGACTAAACTACTGAATCGATTTTAATGAAATTTGATTCTTACAAAGATAGTTTAGTACCCGCGAGAAAATTAAATATTTCCATCCCACTTCGCAGAAAGATTGCTAAAACTAACAGTGACATCTATCGACATCGCTGGGAACGGTAAGAGTTCTCTTCGCGTTTATATATAGTGCGCTATTAAATTTAGCTTTGGTTTTATAAACAGGGAAACCTACATAATATTTGGATGAAGCCGCGGGCGGAGAGTTAATGTTGAATATGCCTAAAGTCTATTCAGAGAGATCTGATCCTAAAATGTAAACAAAGCGTACGCAAGAAATTGCAAGTTACATACATACTCTGACAATAGAAATAGAAATACCCGCGTTTACTTAGATCAACCAACAAGTTTAAATCACACTTTCCACGACGTCACATTCGCCATATTTGTTTACATTTTAGGAAGAACTCACGATAGACCATAATATTGTACAGTATAGCTACAGCATTGCTCGCGCTGTGCTTAACCTCAAAATCGATGGCAATAGGCTGGCGCGCGTCATCCGGCTCGCATCATCTAACTTCGTTGATTTATTACAGAAGGCTTAACTATCAATATCCTCACAGATATTAAACAAAGTTATAGTATTCCTTGCGTAATAGTTTGTAGACGAAAGAAACCTATGGGGAGGCCTATGTTCAGCAGTGACGTCTTCCGGATGAGACGATAATGATGATGATGATGAAATTAATAAGGAAAGTATATCACTGCTTTACCATTTGGTAAGAGGAGCCGGTTTCTTCAAAACATTGTACACTTTTTACACAATATAGATGGGTGTCAAGGTTTTATAATTTATTTTAACTACAAATACGTATCGACGAATAAGTATTAACACGTATCAAACCTTTAAGTTTTAACATGGTAAATAATATAATTGGTTTTAACTGTAAAATTTAACACATCAACAACAACAATAACAATTATAATTTTACTGTTAAAACTTAAAGGTTTGATATGCTAATCAAATCAATTGGTTAGGTACTAGAAGCTGCGCCATCCATGATAGCATTGACGTCGAAAAATTATTTGTAAAAATCTTAATTCGAATAAATAAATTTTGACTTTGACTTTGACTTTTGACTGTACCTATTTACTTCATTCATTACTTCTTCGTATAAACAAAACACAATTCACCATTTTAGCGTTATTAAAAAACTAGTAAGTACGTACTTGTTTGAGAATCGACTTTACTCCTTTACTCATTTTCGAGGTAGCTGCTGTGTATTCAAATCACAACTTCGCAATAAAAAAATGTTAGTTTGAGTTTGGGTCGTCGCCGCCGTCCGAACTTTTTGATTTATCGCCGGCGGAGATTTTTCCGGGACGTTTGTACTCCGGTACGTGCGGGGAATATGGCTCAAGTGCATGATTTCATTGAAAACATCAGTTTTCCATGTGTTACCTCTTTATGTATGACGGCTCCGTAGCCCAGGTGGTAGTGTATCTGCCTCCGACGCATAGGGTCGCGTGTTCGAATCCCGCCCAGGGCAAACATTTGTGTGATGAGCACTTATGTTTGCCTTGTGTCTGGTTGTTGTTTATCTATATAAGTATGTATTTATCTATTTATGTAACGTATATCAGCTGTCTGGTACCCATAGTACAAGCTCTGCTTAGTTTGGGATCAGATGGCCGTGTGTGAAGATGTCCCCACATATTTATTTATTATTTATTATTTATATTCGTTAGGTAGGTACTCGGCTACATAAGCCATCTTTTGGTGCCCGCCCGATTGACTAGGGTTTGAAGTTGTCACCATGGCCTTAAATGAGCGGAAAGATCATCAGATCATCATTAAGTACTCAAAAGTACAATTAGAAAAGTGAGCTACGAGTATCGTCTGTATTGTATGGGTTGTAAGGTTGACAATTAGGGGATCGGACTGTTCCTAAATTTACCATATTTTATGAATTATTTTTTAAATATAGATTCGATTCGCGAAGAAAAAAAAACAGAATAGGCTGAAAAACGAATTAACAGTGATTTTTTAAAGTTTCAATACGCCTGTCTTTTTAAAAAACGATTTTTTGTATGGAGATTATATGACGTTACTAACAAATGACGTCAAAAGTGGGTATGTGCCTCTCTGTCTAATCTTGAATTTCAAACCTTTATAACTTGGTCAATTTTAAAGATAGAGCAAAAATTATTTTAGTGTTCGATAGCAGAAACTAAGAAGTTGGGATTTATAAAATAAAAATAAAGTAGTCCGATCCCCTATTGACCTCACAAGCGCTGGTGTCAGGGTTATAGGGTCTATAGCCAAAGGCTTCTAACATGGCTCATGTATTTTCATCGACAATAGTCGGAACCAACTTCAGACAGAGTAAATAAAAGACCATCGCCTCGCTCCGACGTGACGCACTAATCTTTGGAACCTACAACGCAAACGGCCGTGCCTTCCAAAGTATCAATAAAAATAATGCTATTATAATATAATGGATTATTGCTTCAGTGATTTTTTACACCTTTCAATTCAATCAAATTGAATGGAATCATAATTAATTACTTACTGTATTTTTTAGTCTAAAAACACAGTTCAAAATGTGAAAAATATTCAATCTCTTTCTCAAACAAAACCCGTTAGAGTGCGCTATTTTTTCTAAAAGGTTTGATATTTTTTTCTCGTAAAATTTTACTTGTACTTAATATTTAACAAAGGAAGAAAATTACACGTTAAAAATGGAAAATTAAGCAGGAAATATAAAATTTTCTAATAATCAGGTTCCAAAAAACGGTCAGCTGACGATTATTTGACGACATTTAAATATTCTAAAAGTTCCATTAGTCTTAAAAAAAGCGAATACCGAACTTTCAAATAATATTTTTCTCGCAGATCCTACCCACGCTTCTAAAGTGGGAGTGACACCACGCGAATTTTCTTTCAATATTGATTACTCGTTAATGCTGGTAAATATAGAAAAACTGGACATTTTTGTACTTAAAGATAAAAATGATTTATCCAAGACATCGTCCAAATTACTTGGAATTAGGGTTGGCAACAATATTAAAAGGTCAACCTAAAAAATTATAAATTCTATAATTATTATTTATTTATCACAATTTTCGCACTGTTAAGTTATAATTAATTCAGCTGAAGGACTTGTTTACAGGCTAGACTTTTTACACAATGCTGATGACTGTTTTGAAAAAGAAAAGTTTATTTGTAAATGAAGTACTTATATAAGTCATCATCATTCATCACCCATCATCATATTTTCCGTGAGAAGTACACACAGGTGGATAAAAGTGACATTTTTCAGCTGATCATAACATTTTCGAAACAGCACTCTATTGTGAATGTACCTACCACTGATTACGTTTTTTCAACTTTGACTTAAAAAAATTATTCAGTTGGATATCACTTTTAATAATTAATTCTTATCTCTTTCTTTGTCTTCATGATCCATAATAGAGCAACCAGTGAACAAACTTACTATCCGATATTTTATTTGCTCTTGTTCGATTGAGTGCCAACCCTGATTCGTCCGTTCGAGTGTCAGTAGCGACACGTATAGTTTTTGACAGCCCTCCGTCTGGACCCTTGTCAGTTCTGCGTTATTTAATTACTGGCATAGCTATCCCTTTTCCATCAAAAATGATTATTCCACATCAGTGATGTTGGAGAGTACTGGACGCGGTGAGTGAACGATTAATTGAAGCGAACGTGTGAATGGTGTTGTTTTTATAACTGCGAAAGGTCAGGCCGAATACTTGTAAGCTTATTTTGATATTAATTAGTTTATTATGATAAAATATGGCTTGTCGCTGTATTCAGATTCGGCTAAAATTTTTTGTGTAATAATAATGGATCCGAACCGACTTCGGCTAATGTGACCGCTTTTTGGGATCTCTTTATTTCTAGTCTACAACGTCTATTAAACTTTCCGGTCATTGCTGTTGCAGTACTAATTGGCCGTCCCAAATGCAATTGAAACGCAGCAATGTAATTCGAATTCGTCACTAATTCTATTTTAATTCTAAAGGTGTATTCGCGTTACCGTTGTTGGCGGTAAATTTTTGGAAAGTATAAAGAAGTTGCCATTCGTGTGGCTTTAAACTTAAATCGAATTCAAATTCAATTTTAATCGTTTGTTTGCGTCAAACTAAAACCGTTGACACATTTTACGGGCTTACCGCGATAACATTTTTGTTGAGGAGACCCGATATTTTGTGGTTTTTCGTCTCATAAATGTTATGATAATGACCGCGAAAGTTTAAAATTATATAAAACCGTTGAAATTAGAATAAGATTTATCTTGTTCTTTTATTTAAGGAAGAGACAGAAGATAAACATAATTCTTTAACTAAATTTTAAAGTTTTAAGCTTACACTGCTGGACTATGAGCCTCTTCCACTTAAGTGGAGGGTTTTTCCATAATCTTCACGCTTGGCAGGCGGGTTGGAGATCGCAGATTAAAAGGTTACTGTATCAGAGAGCGCTGCTGCCCGTTCTCTGTTCAATTTGTGGTCCCTAAGTCGCCTCTTACGACACCTACGGGACGAGTAGGGATTGGTGACAAATGTATTCTACTCTGCCGTCACCACACGGATAATTAATTTAGTTTCTCTAAAAAGTCTATCTAAAACACGTTCTTTTTTCTCACGTTATATTATACGCATGTTCAATTTATATTTCTACAGTTTTTTTTTAAAGAAAGTAAGTCTGCTAATTGTATATTGAACATCAATCAATCACCATCAAAATTACGCGCTTCACTTCTCTTATATTTTACTTAAGTTCAGTACTCTTATATTTTACCATTGTTTCTTTTATTAGGGTAAGTATTAATATCAGGAAATGGTAACCCAAAAAGAAAACCTACACTAAACAAATGAAATCAATTTTGACATAGTTGCTCCCGGAAGCCTTTAAATTTCAAATTAATTTGGAACTAGCACACAGTTTGACCCTGCGGGATTCCTTGACAAGCTTTACAAATAAATCAGAGCAAATCAAAGCGTACATCCGAACCGATGATAAGTAAAGTGATACCTTTATTCAAAGCCGGTAGTACATCAGACCCCACAAATTTTAGACCTATATCGATACTACCAACTCTTAGCAAAATATTTGAAAAACTCATACTTAATCAATTGCAGAGTCATTTTTATGTCAATAATTTAATTCATGTTGCTCAGTTTGGTTTCACAAGGGGTCGTTCAACAGCCGACGCTGGTGTTGAGCTAATTGACAATGTTTTTGGTGCCTGGGAAGACGCAATGGATGCAATAGGTGTATTCTGCGATCTATCCAAGGCTTTTGATTGCGTCCATCATGACATTCTTGTCAGGAAGCTACGCCATTATGGTGTAAAAGATCAGGCTCTTGGCCTTCTGGAGTCATATCTAACAGATAGGGTTCAGATGGTCGATGTTAATGGGAAAAGATCACCCGGATCTTCAATAAGTATGGGCGTCCCGCAGGGTTCAATTCTTGGACCTTTCTTGTTTTTAGTATATATTAATGATTTACCTTATCTTGTTAAAGCAAAACATGGGTTAGTATTGTTTGCCGATGATACTTCTTTGATATTTAAAGTTAAAAGACAACAATCAAACTATGACGACGTAAACAATGCTATCTCTAGTATAGTGAATTGGTTTACTGTTAATAATCTATTACTTAATGAAAAGAAAACTAAATGTATTAAATTCGTATTACCCAAAGTGAAACCGGTAACTACAGATATATTTATAAAAGGACAGAAATTGGACCTTGTAGATTCGACTGTCTTTTTGGGCATTACTTTAGATGCCAAACTACAATGGGATTCTCATATAAATAAATTGTCGAACCGACTGAGTTCAGCAGCGTTCGCAGTTAAAAAAATTAGAGCCCTTACCGACGTAGACACCGCTAGACTAGTCTACTTCAGTTACTTTCATAGTCTAATGACCTATGGTATTTTATTGTGGGGTCACGCTGCGAATGCTAATAGTATATTTATTTTGCAGAAACGGGCTGTTCGTGCAATTTATAGATTAGGGCCTAGAGTGTCACTGAGGGAAAAATTTAAAGAAATCAATATTCTGACATTTGTGTCTCAATATATCTATGACAATCTTGTGTATATAAAACGAAATATAAGCAATTTTCAGAAGCACAGTGATATACACAATTTTAATACTAGAAATAAAGACAAGTTGGTTGCTTATGTCAGCCGACTACATAAAATTAGTAATTCTTTTAAAGGCAATTGTATACGCTATTACAATAAGGTCCCTACTGATATTAAAAACTTGCCTTTAGACAAGTTTAAAATAATTATAAAACAGAAATTGTATAAAAAAGGTTACTATAGGATATCTGATTACTTAGAAGACAGGTGTCCAGGGAATAGATTGTTTGAGTAGCAGGCTTTTTCGATATGTAATAAGCATTAATTTTGTAATTGACAATATTTTATTTAAAAAAGGAAACGCAAAAGATGCGATGACTGTGGAGTTTCTTCGGTGAGCTCTTCTCCACAGATTCCGCCATTGTGTTAGTGAACTCACCCAAAAAAATGTAATGACGGATCTAAGTGATGTAATAACATCCTATGGAAATAAATTATTTTGACTTTGACTTTGACTTTGACTAACCAGGTTAACTCAAACGGGTCGCCTCTCGACGGGGTTCGCCAAAGAAACTGCGAAATTAGATTAAAACCGAATAGGCCCTTGATAGAGGTCAAACTCAAAGTAAAATTATTATGTTTTTCCCAGAAAATAAGGCAGTCATAGGTTTATATGAAGACTAAAATCATCTCCTTCACAGCCAAAATATTAGTAGTAGTATTGCAAAGAAAGTTGACCAACCTACACTGGGCTTTCATGCTCTGATCATCCTGATTCAGGGTAAGCTCGAGCCCCTCGGTGGGGATGCATGATATTAAGAGAATGTCGTTGATTCTTCTTCGTCCTAGCGTTTTCCCGGCCTAGTGCTGGGGTCCGCTTTCCTACTTAATCTTCTCCACTTTGCTCGGTCTTCGGCATCCTTAGGTGTGAGATTGTTCTCTTCCATATCCGCTTTCACGACGTCCAGCCAGCGCTTTTTAGGCCTACCACGTGATCTAGGGCCGTGGACAGTGAGGTCAAGGCATCTTTTTCCTACATAGTCTGACGGTCGAAGAGAATGCCGTTGATTGTTGGGAAAAAAATCTCAAATAATTTTAACGTTTGCGTAATCCTACAAGGTGGACCGACGTTCTGGTAAATGCGGACCAGTCAGGATTCCTTGTTGTATGGAAGATGCGAGTCCTGTGAAGTTTCTAGTCGAATCTAGCTATTTTTCTCACACATTTTTTTTGCGCGCATCTCGTGGGACAAATCTTTTAGTGAACTATGGACAAACTTTCGTCCTTTGTATTATTAACTATTCTTTAGAATCTTAATTTAAATAAATCTTTTTGTATCTTTTATCTTTACGTAGACATGCTTGAAAGAGATCTTTTCCCAACAATTTTACTTCTTAATTTCTTTCGTGTTTTTATTTTACAATCTTTTATTTAGCTTGCACTGTATGTATGTATGTATGTGGGTGGGTTTGTGAGTATTTACGGGTGAAATCTTGCAACTCAATTTTAAAGCACTTGCTGCCATTGGTAATTGCTGAAATTTGGTACACTTATGTAACCGCAATGACAATGCAATATTATGGTACCATGGAGCTGGTCTGATGATGGAGACGGAAGGTGGCCATAGGAACTCCTTAAATACACCCTAAGGGGTACAAGCCTTCTGCTCCCCCGCAAGTCCGCGCCCACTATATTACCACTCTGGTATAAATAGCGATTAGGTCCGTCAAAAAAAAATCCTTAAATACACACGGCAACCTAGTCGTGTTTGGGCTTGTTGGATTTGTCTTAACAAGGATACTCCACTCCACGGCTTTAAAAGCTTGTTTAAAAAGGATTTTTAATTAAGCTTATTAGTATACCTAACTCCTGTCCGCCGTGTGGTGACGGTAGAGTAGAATACATTTGTCACCAACCCCTACTCTTCCCGTGGGTGTCGTAAGAGGCGATTTAGGGACTACACATTGAACAGGAAACGGGCAGCAGCGCTCTTTGATACAGTAACCTTTTATTCTGCGATCTCCAACCCGCCTGCCAAGCGTGAAGATTATGGCAAAACCCTCCACTTAAGTGGAGGAGGCTCATAGTCCAGCAGTGGACTGTACCGGGCCGTTGATGTTGATGACTCCTGTTTACTAGTTTTTTGCATTTTAAATATTTACAAACGTCTACCACCCTTACCACCCTTTTCTTGTTTTTCTTTTCATATTTTGTTTGTTTTGACCGGCAAAGGACTTTCCTAGAATTATTTGAGACTGCTCGATCCGGCTCAGACGGACTTACTATAATCTCTACCGGCAAAATATTTCAGCTTTTAAAAGAATAATATTATACTTTCCCTAGAGATAAAAATGTAAATAATATAACATTTTTAATAATTGTACCTACACAAACTTTATTCATGTAATTTTAACGATTCTCACACTTCGAAAGTCCTCACAAGATTCAGGTCATTTAAAATTATGCTTAGCTTTGATTTTATAATTAGATTGAATAGATGTATAAATGCGTGTTTCTTAACTGTTTAGATTTAGAGATAGTATGGGAAGACACTGACGCCTGTAGCACAGCGTTTGCTATTACAGGTTTCAGCATACTATGTAAATGTTGCTTTGCTTAAGTTAAATAAAGGTTATTCTTGATATTACCAAAGTTTGAATATAACGTAAAACTTTATATTTGTTTCTTCTTCTTCGTCCTAGCGTTTTCCCGGCCTAGTGCCTAGTTTATGATGAAAAAATATGTTATGTAAATATCATTTTTCAAGCTGTAATCAACATATTCGAAGTCGGTGCGAGACAGTCCAATAACTCGTCACGTCCATACTCGGCTCTGTAATTATTTTGTTTGGAGAGACGTGTCGACGTAGCGCTTCGCATGGAGCTACGAAACGAAATTCGTAGCAGTTGGCTACGGACGGCGTAGCAATCGGCTACGGACGGCGGCGAAGCAATCTTGTAGCTTTTTAAAGTAAGAATTAATTTCATAAAAAAGGAATTCATATGTAGGAATAGGAATTCCTATTTTACATTCAAACAATATGACAGAAAACTTTGTACGGCCTTACCATTAAGATATAATTTTCTTCCAGGCAACTCTAATATCAAAGAAAGTAAACGTATTAAGAGACATGTGTCTATGTTATGCGAATATTAACAATTAGCATCAGCCGTCCACTTTCAATTTTTTTTCTTTTAACGCTACTAGCCACTATGAGAATGGTATTAGTTTAATATTTTGTCTTAGGTTGAGCTGGCAGTTCGTGCTTAATAATAATTTCCTTAAATATGCGTAGCTCCTCTGGACAAAGATCTGTTCATGGCTACAATAAATAAAACTTGTATTCCTACATCTATGTAAACACTCCACTCTCCGTCGGAGGGTGCAAGTGACGCCTGATGAAAATAATAATTATTTTAATTACTTGACGGCCATTTTGTTATGTGATAATGAGTGTGATACAATAATAATGTATATTAAGGTTATGTTTTTCATTTGTGGTACAAATTAATTTAGGCTTTTTATTTTAAAAACACACGGTTGAAACAAAGATTTGCATGAGCTCGTAGGAGATGGTGTTACGAGCTCATCTCTTCAGGAAAGAGTTGGGTTCAGGAAGCCCAGGATAAAGGAAAGTGGAAGAAAAGAAGGCTTATGCCCAGCTGTAGGTAGATTCCGGGCTAGACAAAAAAAAGAACTTTACACACCTTAGAAGAGTTAGCGGTGGCATGGCTCCCGCCGCAAGTTCCGAGCCTTGGTTTCGTCTGAAACTCACTTTGCTTCCTCCTTCTTTTTTCCTAGTGGATCCCTTAGATCCTTGGATCCAATCGCAAAAAAAAAACTAAGCGTCCTATGTAGAAACCAAAGAGATCATCTTTTTTTTTCCATTTATGATAACTGACATGACAAGATTATGTCAAAAGTCACAGCATTTGACTGCAAAGAACATAAAATATAAATTTATCAAATAAGTAAAATGATGTAAGATACACAATTTTTTCCTACAATAAAACATTCCACAGGAAATACTAGAAAAAAAGACATCAAAATGGGCAAAATGCCGCAGTTTTAAATACATCCTGAAGCTATGAAACAACCCTGACCAACTACCCCCAAAACTCTTCTGCAGTTCTCAAAGTAGTTCTAACCTTGTAAATCCTATAACCCTCAACCACCTTAAAAAAATAAAGTACCAAAATGCCTCCAAAACTGAACAAATATGCGTTGCCAACGATTTCCTTCCCTTACAAGATCACGAACCGCCTTGCCCTCATGGCACTTCCTCGGAAGCAGGTGGAAGATAAGGGAGACGGGATGCCGAAGCTTTCTCCTACTGGAGTGAGGATGTCGGCACTCCGGGCACATTTGACAGAGAGGTCCAATGAGTGCGCTTGGCCGTATGTGAAGTGAGTACTTATTTTTTTAACTATTTTTTTTATATTTGTCGTCATTATCTCGACCTTTAGATGTCCTCAGCTGGACAAAGGCCCCCAAAATCCCTCGTTGGTCCTCTCTGTGAGGGTCTACCCACGATGCATCTTCTGTAGCATCGTCGTGTAGAAATTATATTGTTACTTTATTGATCAAGACAGTAAGCAACCGAGCATATGCCTGGTTATAGATAAATGACTCCTTGTGGTACATGAAAAAGAGCGTTTGAAAAGTAGATTGGTTATTTTATTGGTTAATTTTCTAACCTTATCACTCACCAGAAATCTGAAATACAGACTGGTTTTATCTATTTGCACTTACGAGTATATTATTACCTCTCTAATCAACTATTTCCGTGTGCGCTTTATTCCAGACGCCTCATCATACTAAAAATAATGTACAAAGATAAGTTCTCAAAAGACCGTTTAGAGAGGCTAGACCGTATGATCGCTGCCTCCAACGGGACGATGTACAGCAAACTGTCCAACAGCGTTGTGATAATCAGAAAGACTGCCGGCCCTGGTGAAGACCTGAGCAAGAAAACCAGCAAGAAAAAAGGCTGGAGTGAGAGTGACTGGCGGAAGCACATGGATTATATTTCGCAGATTGCAAACCCCAGGCCGGTGATCAAGCCGGATCCTATTGACGTAAGATTCACCATCAACATTAGCATTTAATACGAAAATCGTCTGCTGGGCTATGGCCTTCCCAAAGGATATCCACAACAAACGGTCATACAGTGCCCACATCCAGCAGTTTTCCGCGTTTTTTTTATTGTTGATCTTTGTTGATATAAACATAACATGAGCCATCTCAGCGGTCTATGACGGTTCGACGTGATCGACTTTACAATCTAAATGAGAAAAAAAACTGATTACTTTATCTAAAGTGTAAAACTTTTAATTCAACAGAGGGGACCGCGAAAGCCGCTTGAAGATTTTGTTCGAATTGATTTTTTGTATTCAATACCACCAACAAAAGTGTTCAAGCGACTCTCACAAGAAGCTTTCTACAAGAATCCCATGAAGGTAACTAAATCAAACTAAACGTGTACATAAGACCTGCTGCGGTGATCCCAACTGCTATATTAGCTACGCACGCGTTGTGTAAAATTTTCCCGTGAGAATGATATTTTTTTCCGTAAAAAGTATCCTATGTATTCAGGTTACAAACTATCTCCTTTCCAAATTTCATCTAAATCCGTTGAGTGATTTAAGCGTGAAGGCGGAACAAACATCCAAACATTTAATTTTACCTATATTTTCACATGTAGTATATTAGTGTGTTCTAACAGCCTCCGTGACCGAGTGGTCGAGATTTCGACGCCCATTACGGAGGTTCCGGGTTCGATTCCCACTATGGACATCCTGATTGTCCGAAAAGAAAGATGATTCCGTGCTTCGGAAGGCACGTTAAGCCGTTGGTCCCGGATACTATCTAGTCGTTACACGAGCCATTTCAGTGGCCTTTGGTGGCTCTATATCACTGATACTAGGGTTTGTGAGGTCGGTTGTCGACCTTACAGCCCACACGATGATGATGATGATGAGTGTGATTAAAAAACCCCCAACGCAAAAAAGAAAAGCGAACATTTAAAAAGTAAAAAAAAAACTCACGGCTAGAAAAGTAAATACACATATTATCCGTCTAAAAACCTTACCGCAGCTAATAAAAGAGCTGATGACCTTGAAACGGCTGGACCGATTTCAATAAAACATTTTAAATTTAAACTTCAACTTACAACACCCCTCTTTTTGCGTCGGGGGTTAAAAATTAAATAATGTGGGGACACTAGGCCATCTTTTTTTGAAAAATAGCAGAGCATGTGGGTATCGGACAGTTGATATACCTACATAATAAATCTGACACAAGGTAAACAACAATATTTGCCCTGGGCGGGATTCAAACCTGCGACTCTGAACTTCGTATGCAGGTGTAACTACCAACTAGGCTATGGAGCCATCATATTTATGAATTATTATAAAAATATACATTAGTAGCAGACGAGGCGAAGAAAAAAACGAATCTATAGTGATTTTGTAAAGTTCCAATATAATATCGCTTTTCACACTTTTCTGTATGGAGATTGTATGACGCAACTTGCTTGTGATACTTGTTTGAGATGTTACAAGCAAGTGGTTACCTCTGTCTGATTTTTAATTAGAAACTTTCATAATTCTTTTACTGTTCGATAACAGAAAAATTAGGATTTATAAAATTAAAAAAAATTAGAGTCGATTACATTATTTTATTGACAAGAATAGGATTCTTATCGACACACGGGACAGTCCAAGCTCCTTCTTATTTACGAGTCGATTCGGCGACTAAATTTGAGAAGACCAATCACAGATACGACAATTATACATACTTGGGTTACTATAGGATAAGCTCTGACAGATAAAAAATTTAAAAACCTATTAATATTATTTCGTTTATTTATTAAGTAAAATCACATACGGTTTAATGATAAAATAAGAGGTGAAGTTACTTTTTTTAATATTTTAGCTATTATGGTTTTTAAACTGAATATTATTTAAAAAAGTTGTTAACGTTGTATGAAAAATTTTGAACATACAGTTGCCTTCAGTAATTCTAATTACACTCATTATATTTCAGGTGTCACCATTTGCTATGAAATACGTGATCAGTGAACGTATTAAGAAGCTTGCACAACCCAAAGCCTTAAAAGCGCCTCAATAAATATCTGCTGGAGTGATGGTATTCTTTTAGGAAATGGCTAGTGTAAGAGGACCTTATGACACTCGAGATTGTTCGGCGATTTTTAAGCGAGGCGAGATAAAGGTTAGCACGTGGCAAGCAATTATTCGGCAGCTTAGAAATCGCCGAACAATCTAAGTGCGAGATTCAGAGACGGAAACTAAGCTAATTGTTCTTAGAAATGTCAAACGGCGTACTTGCAATTGTTCTTAGCCGCGTCTAAGTCACTAAAGTCGGTGACTTAAGGGAAACTTAGACTTACAAAATGTTATTTTAATTTTATATGTAATTTGTTTTTGGAGCTTTAGTGCACAATGTGATATTTTTTCGAGCATGCTTAGCTCAGATTTGCCTAAGCTTTGTCACTGATTTGATGTCACTGACATATTAATAAATATAATAAATTAGACATACATTGCGTAATTAATATGATACCACGAAAAAATATTTAAATTGGGCTACTTGGCTACGCAATGTATGTAGAATTTAATTTGTAAAATTGTATTGGGCTAGAGTATTTATTGATAAAGCTGCGCTCAACAGCCTGGCTGACAGTGTTGGTCTCTAGTTTAATTTAAAAAAAGACTTAAAATTAAGTTATGTTCTTATTTCAGCGTCGTTTTATCTATAAACTATTTCATTTTACCAATTTTGGTATTTTAAACGCTAAAAACGGTGATGTGACATCCCTATATTTTATGTTTACCTTTTGTTATTCTTATTCATTTATCTGATGATCGGAGTCTACTAGACGGAAGCGATCAGATACGCGGGATATTTTGATGTGCGCGCACGCACTCGTCCTCGTCTTCTTTGACCTACAATTAGAAAAAAACACTTCACCAAAACTGCTTGCCAGGCTTTGAGCATAGTTACTGTTTCAGGCTGAAATAGCTCTGAAGTTTCATTGTGAAATTAACAACATAAGACTTTAGATTCATTAGAAGTTGAATTGTTACAATTTCTAAGCGTTTTAAATTAGGCGATTGACGTAGCTAATACGAAACAAATCATTTACTCATCAGAAACAAAAATAAAAAGCTCTTTATTAAAGCTCACCTTAAACTAATGTATTTATTGCTATGAAGTCATTACAGTAAATGAGCATGACAAAGGACATAAGAGCGAAAGAGTGCGCGATACGTCTGTGAGATAGTCTTTCAAAATTAAATGTCACAAATCAGCATTCGATCAATAGTTTGATGTAAACCATGTAGATATTATTTATTTGTTTATTGAAATAAAATTAACAAGCATAAAGCGCTAATAAACTTAAAAGTAAAATAAAATTAATAAAAATATAACAAATTCAAAATTGGCCCTCACAAAGTTACACAACTTAAACATTTTGTCAGTATCTGGTACTTCGGTAAGAAAAGTGTTATTATTATCTATGGCATTGTTTCTCTATTGTTTATTTTTATTCCATTTAATTATTTAATTCATTTATTCAAACTTCTAGTCACTAATTTGCATGAACAGGATGGAAGATTCTAAATCTCATGCGAGTGAGCGCAATTCTCTCTGCTTGATCAGGTTGCTGGACGCGCGCATCTTAGGCGCCCATTACACAGTCAATCCAGATCGCGATCAGTGATCTCGATCCACTTTTGCCTGGTTGTACAACACTGATCGCGATCTGGATTGAGCGTGTAATTGGCGCCTTAGAGTATTACGTTTTCTCTCACGTGTGCTTGATGTCGAGCCATTGCTCGTCTCCGAAGCTTTTAACATCATCAGTCAATATTTACATTTTATCTAACCGTTTCTTTTTGGAATCAAAATGTATGACCGTAGCTTTAAAATTCTAATAATGCACTTGAAAATTTTCTTGAATAAAAGTAATTTGTTGCTTCTGAAAATTTGTATATAAACAAGGGCATTATTGGTCTTTATTAACATTATTAGGTTCTTCGCAAGTGACTTTTATTTAAGTAGCTATCAAGTTTTGTCATACATCATACTTGAAAAAATTACAAGTGCATTGAAATATATAAAAAGTGAAAGTCATTTTTGGATGTCAATGACAAAATAACTTAATAATTCCTCAACGCGCCGGTGCGCAATAATTTTTCTGAATATTTTCCGTTTTTGGCTAAAAAGGTATGAATTTATGTATGAATTTGAATACATTTCGGTACACATCCGTTTAAATAAATACAATAAATCTCAGTAAACAATAAATTTATTGAATAAGAATTATTTTGACAGTTCAAAAATGTCACTGTCCTCTTAAATTATTTGTTTTTAAAAAAGCAAAACTAACAAAGCGGTATCTTTTTAAGTTTTTGTTTTACTTAATTTTATATTTCCTAAAAATACATAAAAAATCCTGGATATCTCTTATATTATAAAATATTTAAAATACTATTGATAATGAATACCGGGGTACAAAATAACTCTCCTATTATCATGCTCATAGGCCCAGGGGGTGAGCTGAGCTAAATTGAAACATATTATTAATTGCAGAGGTTATAACCACTCTGAGAGCTGTAAGATAAATAGGTAAGATACTAAATCTATCTACTACAACAAAAAAATGAACAACAAGTAAATAATGAACTAAAGTTAAAATTATTGGAGTTGAAAGACAAAAAACCATTGAACATTATTGTCTTTTTAATTATTGGCACAACATGTGCTCAAATGACGTAGGTGTATCGGTTAATAATGTATCAAAATAATTTAGTTTTTACTGATCTGATGTATAGTTTATTGGAATTGACAGTTCTGTGTACAGTACCTAGTTTAAAACGCAGTTAAGACTAAATAAAATATACATTGTAAATTGTTTTATTATTTTAATTTTTAATAAGGTTTATTTGGTACTCGCAGCATTCCACTACATAGGTATATAATCACTGCATTACGTTTTTACATGCTTTCCGTCTGTGTTAAATTCCTTCGCAATACCAAGATGATACGTACACATCAAAACTAATAGAAAGTGATTGTAATATGATTAAACGCTTTGTAAAGCACGGCAGTTGGTCCTGGTATGGCGGTTTTAGTACCATCAAACTGCATTCAATCAGCCTATTGCAGTCCACTGCTGGACGACTGCTGGAAGTGATCAGTGACCTTCCTCGGGTCACCAGTCCACCATATGGCTCTACTTAACAATTGTACCATCAAAAGTGTTTAGGCTAATGGTGCATTGCAACTAATCGAAGAGTTTTTTTCGTCTGAGATGTCTGGAATCTTTGGCAGCTCAGTAGTCCTTGACACCAGGGTTTGTGGTTGAGGTTGGTCATTGCTGTCATAGAGTAAAAAATCCTCAGGAGCGCAACGGAGGAGTTTCTTATCAGATCGACTTCACAAACAACAATAAGAATAAGGATTCCTTTTTTACCATTGTTCGTCGTGTCAAATTGGTAATGCTCATTCTTAAGAATACCTATAAAACTCCAAGCTCATATATCAACATTTCATTAGTAATTCGGGCACAAACACAGAAATACCTTTGTTATTACAGCCGGTCCCTCTAGGCATGACAGGTAACTCCCAGGAATGTAATATGAGACTAAGGCCTTACTGGGAAAAGTTTCAGTACCTTGACGTGTAAACAGCTTGGAATAAATGAGAATTTGTTCGTGGCAATTCAAGTTGCTTTAATAAAATTATAAACCTTTTTTCTTCATAGTGAGGGTTGTCAGGTCGACAACTGACCTCACAAATACTGGTGTCAGCGACTCAGTGTTATAGAGCCGTCAAAGGCCACTGACATGGCTTATCGTGCATTTTGAAGCACCACAGAATCATCTTTCTTTTCGGATAATCAAATTGATTCAGCCTGTAATAAAAAAAACAATACAAAAAAAACAAACCGAACTCACAAAGGCAGTTTCGCCCGACAGTGTAATCCTTTCGACGCGTAGTATTAGAAACGCAAATAACACACACACGCAAAGGACCATAATATAGAATGAATTAGGGCGATTAGGCCTCAGTTGACCAAGCTAAGTACCTACCATCAGAGATATTTAATTTGCGTAACTACCACATATTAAAATAAGAGTAATGTTTAACCACTGATCAAGTGTTTATTGGTCGACTTCACACACAACCTTTATATTTCTTCACAAGCAATAAAATAAAAATAAAATATGTAGTTAGGTGACAACATAATGATTAAGATTTATGCGTTTCGGAAACTACCTTAACTCCAAGTTGCGTCATATAAGGGCTGATTTCCATAGCGCTCTTCTCCCGATCGTGACTGACCCGGGGCTGATGTGGGACTGACATTTAAACTCGCAAGGCATCATTTCAGCTAAAATATACCTTTGTTAATTTGGGAATGGACGCGAAACAAGTACCTAGCAGATCAAAAAGATAATAATAATAATAATTTGTTCATACTTGACTTACAATAAGAAAGTCATTTGTTTTTATAAGTCATTTGTTTGGTACAGAGGACTATATCCTATGTCCTCTGTACCATGATACAAGGAAAAAGGAGGGGAATTAGGGGGTTTATTTAATTCATTTAGTTACTTAGAAGTGCAATAGATAGATAAATGGAAATATTTTTATAAAATATCAATACAGCAGCTCTCTTACACTTTGCAAATACAATTGAATTTGCAATAAAAAAATCTAGAAAAATCTTAAGTTAGACACAATTATTCTCGGATATTTAAGGGCGTTAATTTTTGTTAATCGTGCGATTTACTTTAATATGAAAACGGCTAAAGATATATCCGTTAAAACCATAAAAGAGACACACAGACACAGAGACAGTCAGTTAGGTCACTTTACCATAAACTAAAACAATGTACCTACCGTTGTATCATCAGTACCTCCTGCAACTTGAAACTAAGTAACTAAGCACCGAAACGCTCAGTTTAACAACGTAGCCGTAACGGACTTAGTCTAACTCTAGAATTCAAGGCAAATCTAGGCCATGGACGCCTTCACACAGACGCGTGACAGACAAGCTATATGTGCGCGAAACTTTGCTTGTATACGCCTGCCTCCAACCTAAAAAAATACATTCAAAGAAATAAGAGAAATCTGAGAATGGAAGCTTGTTTTATAAACGTTTGTACCTTTTTATACAAAGACAGAACTAGCACAGAATTTTTATCTTATTAAAGAATGCTATAATGACAATCATACATGGGGGTTCTAGAATGAAGACAGCAAATTTGTAAATATCCTCGACCAATACAATTTCTGGCGGCGACTTGACAAAACAAATTGAAGATCAGGCTGAGTGTGTGAGTGCGTCGGCATGGGAATAAATTGCCGAGTAACAGGCTTTTTTAATGTTCAATTAGCGTGAATTTTGTAAATAACAATTTTATTATTTAAAAAAAAAAAACGAAAAATATGGCACAAAGCACCCCACGCTTTTTTTACAATGATACTAGTAATTTTCGTTCATTATTGTTTTCAGCTTATATTAAGAATTATTTTTCACTTTTTAGTTTGATGTACTGTGAAAGCGTGTATTTTTTTGGTTTGGTTCTTGATAAGTGTACAAAGTTTCAATCAAATCAACAAACGAGTCGGTTAAATACAAGTATACAATCATACAAACATACAGGTGAAGCTAATAAAAGCGTGTTAAAAACACTACTGGTAAGACTTATACAATTAAATCAGTTTCACCTACTTTGAGTTTGAGCTCCACATCTGCTGGAAAACATTTCAAATCCGATGATTTATAGAGCCATTTTCACGCTGATCAAACATCATCACCAACAGCTCATACACGTCCCCATCGAGAAGCTCGAACCTACCAGAAGCAGGGCAATTAGGCTATAGTCGACCACGCTGGTCCAGTGCGGATTGGTTGGCTTTACACACAACTTTTGCAGTGTGCAAGTTTCCTCACGATATTTTCTTCACCGTAAAAGCGCCGAATAAACGTACATAATATGAACTCGAAATGCGAAAACACATTGGTACGTGGTGGAAATCAAACCCGCGTCTCCCGAACAGGAAGCAGCGACTCTAACCACAGAAGCTCTGTTTATTGACTGTTGACTAATTAAAATTAACATGAATTTGTTACATATTGGTATGAGTACGGTTATTTTAATAGACCCAAAGCTGTACCGTGCAGCCGGGTGCCGGAAATTACGTTGTAAGCAAGATGCGAGCGCGAAAAATTAGAGCAATACTAACTACCACCGGCACATCTAAACGCCCACCCTTGTATTTCGGGTTAATTTAAACTACGCTTATTGTTATACATTATAATTGATTTACTGATAATTTTACGACAAATCAAACACACTGAAATAAACGTTAAATTAACTATATTTAACTAACATCAGCTGTAACTAATAGAATTATTAAGAATCACGAGTATTCCCTGAAATGAAGGGTGGGCGATTAGTTGTGCCGCTGAGTATATTTTAATGGGTATCAAGATGGCGCGGGTGCATAGCCATACAGGGCGACCCAGTTAGATAGGTCAGTATAAGCAACTCTGAGACTATAGGAACATAGAAATCTGTTCAATTTTTCTTGTTACTAAAATCAAACAAGAAAAATTGCATTAGAAAAAAACTGAACATAAAAAAAAAGTTACTTACTTACCTCAGTTTCCTCGTACGAAACGAAATATTCGAAATAACTAATGTGTTCAAATATTTTCTTGAAGCCTTTTTCATATTTTTTAAAACGGTTCAAGTAATACAAATTGTTAAGTATACATTTTGGTATTGGTAAAGCAAGAAAAATTAAGTTAAGGAAAATAATGTAAATATTTCGTCCACAAATATTTATTCATGTTTAACATTACATTAACGGCCCGTTACAGTCAACGCTGGACTATGAGCCCCCTCCACTTGGAGGGTTTTGCCATAATCTCCACGCTTGGCAGGCGGGTTGGAGATCGCAGATTAAAAATTTACTGTATCAGAGAGCGCTGCTGCCCATTCCCTGTTCAATGTGTAGTCCCTAAGTCGCCTCTTACGACACCCACGGGAAGAGTAGGGGTTGGTGACAAATGAATTCTACTCTGCCATCACCACACAGCTTTATCCATGTGTGAGCACTCAATAATATATAATAGTACTGTGTGCAAAGACTGTGTGAGCCACCTGTTTTTTTTTTCGACTAAAGCTCTGTTGCTAAAGCTCTCGTACACGGTTTCACAAGCTGACAGCACAACTACAAGGGCTGCTATTTATGTACCCGGAACTGGCTACTTACATAAACAATATTTAAAAAGAAATTATAACATTTAAAAATAAAACTCTTTAGCTGTAAAATAAAGTTTGTTTCATTCATCTGTCAATTGTTTTAAAATTGTGGCGCCATTTTTAAAATTCATTGTCTATCATCACCATGGATTTGACTCGTGAAAATTTTCGTGCTATGATTTATTACGACTTTCGGCGTGGATTAACTCAAAAACAGTGCATGGATCAACTTTTGTCGACTTTTGGGGAGGAAGCCCCATCGAAAACCACTGTGTATCACTGGTTCAGTGAGTTTAATCGTGGTCGTCGTATGCTTGCGGACGATTTTAAAGAAGGTCGCCCTAAATCGGCTGTTGTACCACAAAATATTGATGCTGTGCGCGAACTAATAATGCAAGACCGTCATGTTACATATCGCAAGATAGAGGCATTTCTGGGCATTAGTATGACGAGTATTTATAAAATATTACACGAACATTTGGCTGTAAAAAAATTTGTTCTCGTTGGATCCCGCACAACTTAACAGTTGAACAAAAACAGGTTCGTGTTGATTGGTGCAAAAAAATTATAGAAAAATACAAATGTGGTACATCAAAAGCTGTTCATAATATCTACACAGGAGACGAATCAAAATGAGCCAAACCCAACTAAAGTTGTTCGTGCAAAAAGCACTTTGAAGCAAATGGTTGCCTGCTTTTTTGGTATTAGTGGACATGTGGCTACAGTACCACTAGAGAATCGTAAAACGGTTAATTCTGAATACACCACCTTTTGCTTGCCAGAAGTCTTTGGAGAAATACGCAAGAACAATCGACAACGAAGAATAATCCTTCACCACGATAACGCCAGCTGTCACACCTCGGCCGCAACAACGGAGTATTTAAATAGTCAAATGATCGAATTGACGGGCCATCCGCCGTACAGTCCCGACTTGGCACCCAACGACTTTTATTTATTCCCAAGCGTGAAGAACAAATTACGTGGACACCGATTTTCGACCCGGGAAGAAGCCGTTGATGCTTTCAAAATGCACGTTTTGGAGATACCCCATACAGAATGGAAAAAATGCTACGAAAGTTGGTTTCAACGTATAAAAAAATGCATCGATCATCACGGCGAATATTTTGAAAAGCAATTAAAGTATATTTGGTTATAGATGTTTGTTATTTTTTGTTATTCCGGATACATAAATAGCAGCCCTTATGTACCCGAGAGATTATTTATTTAACATTTCGCGACGAATCGGAATGTTTGTGTCGAACCCAAGCCCTTCCAATCAAAAGGAAGCCCACAGAAGCGACAACAAGGACGACCCAAACAGCCTTAATTAATCTTTTGTCGTCATTTTAATTAATCGTGTTTTCCCTTAATTGGTATTTTGAGTTAATTTCGAAATAAACACGTTTCAGTTTGTTTTGAGAGGAAGTAAATTGGATCATTTTCTGTGTTACAAAACACATTCTGATATTGGTCACACAGCTGCCAGGCTAAAATTTTATGACTAGGCCGGCCACGTCGTTGATCGCATGCTGGACAACCTATGGGTTAGGTAGGTTACACCTACTAGAAACGTCCATGGTGAAGTTGGCAAGTAATTTCATTAAAACCAGGCTTAATGACGCTCTCGATATAAAAGGTATTTTTTTTCTAACTCATGATCTTGGGACTGATTGATGGGACTTTATAAAATGGAGCTTTCAGACCGATTTTGGCCATGCGACCACTTCGACTCCTGTCAGTCGGGCCCAATGTATAGCAAAGGGATAATACAACAGGGCGTGGACAGAAAAGGGTAGAAAAAACAGAGACAGTCGTATACGTGATAGTCCAAATCTGAAGGAGTTTTCAAGAAATTTAAAAATCTTTCTAGTCAGTAACCCACTATATGATCTAAATGAATATTTTGACTTGTGTAAAATAATAAAAAATTAAATTTAGGACATTTGTATACTACTGTTATATTATTTAATTCTATGTTAATGTAAGTGTAATTTTATTGCTCTAATTTTATTATGATTTGCATACCGATGTAAATTTGGTTTTATCGCAAATAAAGAGTCTAATCTAATCTAGAGTCAAAGGTTCGACAGTGGGACAATATGGGTTACGTATGTCAGAATCATTTCCATATCAGAGGCCTTGGTTCAATATCTTTGACACTAGGGTTGGCGAGGTCGGTCGACTCATTGTCCTCACAACCTACACGATAAGAAACGAGTTCATATTATGTTGCTGGAACTGCACATAAAGTAAATATTTTTATATAATTTTATGACTATTTATGTAAATGAATATTTGTCACCTTACGATTTTGTTTTCCTAAACGTTGGAAAGATTGTTCCCGAATCAATAAGGAAATTTTGAATTATTAATCTTATATAAATTAATAAGGTACACACATTTCACACAGAATAAATTAATAATTGAATGTTCAAGTTCTTAATTAAATTTCTATTCCCTGTTCAATATTCTATAAGTTGGGTTTAAGACGCGGTGGCGAGCGGCTCCGGCAGTAATCTTTTGATGACAAAGAGTAAGAAATACAGACTGGGCAAAAAGGTATCCAAACCTAAGATAAAGAAAAGATGAAAAATAATCATTCAAAGGAAGATACTACAGAATCAGTATAATAACTTGCGTCATCATTTGTACTCTAACGCTCTCACAGCGAAGAAAGAATTTCACTCAGCAAAGAATGTGGATTGACATTATGTACAGATATATTTAACCCTCAAAGTAACATAAGACATTTTACTATAGGAAAATCTTATCTTATTTTCTATCCCATTTTTTGTTTTTTTTTTCTTCCATAATATGTTTCTTTTTTTCTTCTCCTGTTCGCAATCAATATGATTTGAAAAAACAAAAAAGTTCTATAAATAAATGCGGTCAGTTAAAGCCGGAACCAAAATCTTTGCCAAACAATTCAAATTCCACCTATTTTCACATCTGAATGTCTTAAACGCGATATTCTTTGTCTGAAACCCAGAATCCCCGCTATCAGCACGTATATTCTATAAATTTATACCCGACCCCCATGTACCATACAAACATATTCGACAGAGCACAACTATTATTAACTTACCCGTACGGCGGGGTGCTTAAGTTAGTTGTCCATGTTGTGATTAAACTTAAGGGTCTGTGGACTTCAGTCTGTAAAAGAAACCGAAACTTCAAAACAAATTGTTTTATCGTATATAAGTTGTAACGGGCCGTTGATGATGATGATGAAGTTGTTGTGCTGATGCTGGGGCAGGCTTTCCACGATCTTATGTCACCAACTTCCCCCTGCTACTGCACCAGGCGCCACCAAAAGGGTTTTTCTCTCAGTTCGCACCAAAAGCTTTGCTTCTTTTTCATTGAAACTCAACTAATAAACTTTATTTTCAGGTTTTTTTTTATTTTATTTGTGTCGAGATCTTTCAGAGATATTATATTCTTTAGCTTGCCTTTATCGCATCATTTGGAGTCGGCGCAGTATGTTGTTTCTGCCATGTCTTTATGAGGTGTCATCATCATCATCATCGTGTAAGGTCGACAACCGACCTCACAAACCCTGGTGTCAGTGTTATAGAGCCGCCAAAGGCCACTGAGTTGGCTCGTTTAACGACTAGATAGTAACCGAGACCAACGGCTTAAGGCGCTACGCCGAAAAAAAATTGTTGCGCAAGAGGTGTGTCTAAGGAAGACGGCGCGGGCAGCGCCCCGCGTCGGTCAGCCGCTCCCCGCGCCGCCCCGCACAGACCCCGCTCTAAAACATCGAGGCGGGTCTATGACCTCTGCGACAATGATAAAATATTATATTTGTTTAATTTGATGTAATCGCGCAAAGTATATTACTATGTATGATTCGCTCTTTGAGTATTTATCTTTGAATATAATTGGTCTTTAGTGTAGTGGAGTGTAGGGTAGTAATGATTATAATTTCACCTAAAAATAAAAGATTTAGTATTTCAAGATTCCAGACATTTTGACATTGTAATAGTAAGTATAATTTGAATTACTATAATACGGTCCGCCCGCGGCTACGCTCGCGTTGTGTAAGATTTTCCCGTGGGAATAAGCCTTTTCCCGTAAAAAGTATCCTATGTAAGTGTCCTATGTGTTCCAGGGTATAAACTAACTTTATTCCAAAATTCTTTCATACCAATTCGTTCAGTAGTTGTTGTCTTCTAGTATCTTCACTTCAAAATTATATAGGGGACAAGGGGAAAATAATTCCCGTTGTCACCACTTTAATTTATTTATAAAATACCTACAGATTTTCGAGTATTTTTATTCCATTGTTTCCAAACTGAAGCCAATTTATTAATTGGATGCAAAAAAATAAAAATGTGATGTTTATTTACGATTTACAATACGATCGATACGTATCTACTTATTTCTGATACGATCAATATTGTGAATGTTTCCGGAAATACATAATGTTTTCATCGTGTCTATTTTTTTCTTTGTGTTAGATTAAACAGGATGATCACTATAAACTGTATCTCTTTTTAGATGTCTTATTTGGTAAACAAACATGGCGATAAGGTGACCATAGACACAAAATAGTGCTTCCAAATAATAGATTTCATTGATTTAATTGAATGTAATTGAATTGGTGATTAATTGTTATTGGTAATTACAAGCATTTCGGAATATCCTACGTCGTATATATCTCTTACTCTAATTTGTCATCATTGACGTATTTATTTTAGTGATGGGTTAACTCGCTTTGTCTAGAGTAGGTCGAGTTGAAATGGTAGCCAACTCAAGTCGCAACTCGAGGCGGGCGGCGGCGGTGGCGCGGCGCGTGAGTGCGACTTGGGGCGCATTCCGAATCAGACTTTCAGCACTGTCAGCGATCAGAAAAGCAAAAAAGTATGAGTTATGACAGCTGACATTAATTCGGAACGCGATTACGGGTGCTTAAATCGATTTCAGTGCGTCTCGGAACGCAGGGTTGCTAGAAGTGCGCGCGCACGTTATTCGATTTCGATCGAATCAAGACAAAATATCTACGCCGAGTCGACTCGACGAAATAATGAGCCAATCACACTGCGCATATTCGCAACGCAATTCCATCATCAGATCAGCTTTAAACAAGATACCAAATTATGATTGTTGTTATGTTGCCCACATACTTGTCTTGTAATTACAAGAACATAGTTTGCACACTAAAATTTCTTCTGGCAGCCCTGATATAAGGGGTCGCGCAAATAAAGGAATCGATGTGCCCTGCGTTCCGAGACGCTGAAATCGATTTTAGCGCACTCAAAGCGCGTACCGAATTACTGTCAGCAGGCGAAACCCATACAATCTGATCGCTGATGGCGCTGACAGTTTGATTCGAAAGTCACTTAAGCGTGTATCGGAACGCGCCCGTGATTCATTCATTATAACATTTAACATACATTTTTTAATTGCAATGGATAGAGACGTCACGTCTGACCACTTATTTGTCGAATCTATTTTTCTCTGTCTACTTATATTTTTAAAGATTCAACCAGTCTATTCCGATTAAATAATTGAATTGTCTATGAGTGCGTGATATACCTCATCTCTAAAATCCAAAGATAATGTAGAGATACCCGATCGAAATATGGTTTGAGGTTAGAACGATTTATTGATAATTTTGCGAAAAACTTAAGTTTTCGATGATTAATTCTAACAGAATTTGTGAGTGAATGCTTGATAAGTGTTTGTTTCAGGTGTATTAATATTTTGGGCTAGTTCTATAGTGTGATCAGCCCGTAAACTTGAGATTTTGTCGAGGTAAGTGGTTTGTTTACCAAATAAGACATCTAAAAAGAGATACACTGTAAATGTCTTTATAATATTTTTATCACACACACGTCACTTCAACACATCAATTATTTTTTTCATTCACTGTCATTATGATGAGTAATTGGTACCAAAGAAATCTTATATCAAATATTTGGTTCAAATCAAGATCAAAAGTTTCTGTTTTGTCAATAAAATTGGGTATGCAAAGTTTTAAAAAAAGAATGCTAAATGCAAAACCATTTCGAGATATAAGGTTGGTTCCTAAATATATTTTGCATTTTTTTTGCTCAAAATACTACACGGTTGTTTATTTTTTTATAAAATCATTTAATTTCCAAGTGCCCTCCAAAAAGTAACCTGTAGCCGTGCCCATCCATGGTAGCTTTGACGTCGAAAAATGATTCATAAAAATCTTAATTTGAATAAAATATTTTTATTTGATTTGATATACGGCTGATTCTCTGCCTTGACAAACGAGATATATAAAAAAATTACACAAATGTCAAACTTCATCTTTGAATATGGCACAGAATCTTGCGCCACGTGTAAAGATTGATCTGCTATTTAAATATATTTAATTGTAAAACTTTTACTTTAGTATTATATCAGACTGCCCACGCCGCGAAATTTTATTGATAAAGCATCGACTATTTGTGTTTACCATTGAAATTATTAGGGCGCTTGGTCTGGCATCACTAAAACACATTTGATGACATACGATGACAGCTAACTTCATACCTAAATTTTTTGCTTGTCACTAGGCAAAAAATGTATTTTATTCAGCCAACTGTAGTATATGTATGACTCACTTCAACCACATCTAGATAGATATAATTTTGCATCTAAATAGCTTGTAGTCAATATGTTTGTCTGACGCACAACACGTCTTTCATTCTGACACGCTCCTGTGTCTCTATACCTCATGCATGGTGACCCTGCCAACACTGCCTAGTATGGACAGTCCTGTGCATCGCGATTCGCTAGTGATAAAAATATAACGTGTTCGTTCGTAAAAAATGTAATAATGTGTTAAAACGAGGATCTGATAGGATGTTTACGTGCTAAAAGTGGGTCTTTTTAGATGGGTGTGGAGTTTTTTTTAATAATGTGTTAAAACGAGGATCTGATAGGATGTTTACGTGCTAAAAGTGGGTCTTTTTAGATGGGTGTGGAGTTCTTGAGGAAGCTGCGGCGACTCTTGAGACGGGAAAGAGGAGGGTTGTGTCGTAAAGGAGGTGCCTGCTGTCTTGAGACTGTTTCGCTCTTTCAATATCGCAAGCGACCTCACGTCTCACGCTGGGTGGAACAATTCCTGCCATGGAGTAAAGCTTTCTCAGTGGTGTCGGTTTCAGGGTGCCCGTGACTATACGTCATGATTCGTGGAGAGCTGTGTCCACATTTCTCGCATGGGCTAAACAAGCCCAAACTGGACTCGAATATTCGCCTGCTGAGTAATCGAGAGCAAAACAACTCGTTCGAAGAACGCGTGCGCTGGCTCCCCAGCGGGTAGTGGTAAGGCGTCTCAGGATGTTGTTCCGGGCTCTCTTTATGTCAGAGATCGATCCCACGTGACACCTAAGTACCGTCAAAAATGTTTTTAAACTTTCATACAAATTAACTCGATCAGCTGATCACCTTGTTTGAAAAAAATACGAGTTTAAAAAAGTTTTGGAACGAAAGTTGTTCAGTTTCATGGGCCGATTATTACCACACGAGAGGTTTTACGTTATTTTGCTAAGACGTTGACACGTTTTAGTTTTGATTTGTCACGGCAAAGCTAACGATATCTCTTTAGAAATTCATTAAGTATTTTAGAATTTCTAAAGTGTGACAATATTTCCTTATATTTATTAGAGGTTCTATTTTGTCATAAAAACTAAGATTCTTGGATTTTTTTTATTTTTAAGATTGCCTCATTGTTTTCTTGGCAAAATAGTGCTCAAGTTTCATCAAACCCATTAACTCATAGAAAAAAAAATTGTTGTTTTCTTAATGGAATAGTCCACTAACCCAAGTTTTATCGTAATCAGAGCACTAACAAAATAATAAACTGTCAGTTAAAAAATATATGAGTTCATTTTGTTCAATATTATAATTATTTTTTTATAAATAATTATTACTCATCCAAAATATCATTTGAATAAAAATACTCGTAAATCAGTCATTCATTTTATAATTATAATTTGTAACGTGGGAGAACGGTAATATTTATTCCCACTGTCCCCTGTTTTTTTTTTTTCGAGTGAACATACTTGGGGACAGCAGGAAAAATCCTTAGTTGTTCCCCCGTGAGGGATATAATCCTTTGACTGGAAATAAGACTTGGCCCCGCACATACTTGGCTGGTTTTTTGTAAGCTAGGTATAGGCTATAAAATTACGTAACGAGTATGCAAACTTTACTTTTGAATCAATAAATAAATTATATCTTACCTACCTAACACAATAAAAATAATTCTAAAAAACCGCATTTGGTTGAATAATAGAAATACCTAACTATTCCTCTCGCGCCTGCCTGTGTTGTACTATAAAAATAAAATGATCGACATCTGTAACTAGGTAGTATAATAATAACATCTAATTTGAAAAAAAAAATGTATACCTTGATGTGCCGTCCACTGTACATACACATATACCCTTTGCGTAGTGTACTCGTATTATTAGTGTCGACCTTGAAAGTGATAGTATCACAAACTTGACTAAACCTTACTAAGTATACAAGCAGCAGGTATGGACCCAACCTATATTTATTTAATTAAAAATCGATTTAGAAATATTGTCAATGTAACGGATCGGACGGATGGATGTGACGGACCTACTCATAGTACGTCTTCTCCAAATAAAATTATTTCGTGAGCCGGGCGGCTTGGAGCGCCACCGAGCGCACATCCGTCGTCGGCAAAGATCATGGGCGACTGAGCTCAAGAAAGGAAAGTGATGACGCTAAGCTTCTCCGCACGTGTTTAACAGAGAAAGAAATAATGTTCGCGCGCTCCAAGTAAATGGCGTAAGTGCCAAATTTACTTTCTCAGTTTATATAAAAAGTACTAATTTGATTTGTAAATTTGCTTAGGAAAAACATAAAGCAGTCGGAGACCTATCTTGTAACTAAATTTCGGCGACCAATAAATTACCATTTACCTCTCAGATTCAAATAACGAGAATCGAAGACGCTGCTTTGGATAACATTTGTATCGAGAAGATTTTTACCAAACATGTTTTGGCCTTAGTGTAAGCGTAGATAATAGAGTCCAATAACATATTTTAGAAAATCAATACATTTACTGACGTAGATAATGAGATCTGATTCAACAAAAATCTTGAAAATTCCCGGACTAGCCCCTTAACGTGCCTTCCGAAGCACAGAATCATCTTTCCTTTCGGATAATCAGGTGGTTCAGCCTGCAATGTCCTAACCAAATTGAGGAACGTCTCACAAAGAGATTTTTGCTCGATAGTGTCTCCGCCGGGAATCGAACCCGGAACCTTCGTAAAGGCGTCGACATTTCGACCAGGCGTCGACATTTCGACATTTCGACGGAGGCTGTTTATCAATCTTTAACTGTTTATTCTTCCTCTCCCATATCCACATCCAAATTTCCGTAGCCACTAAACCTAAATTTAAACCTTAACCACTAAAATGTAAGTACCAGACGCCATTTTGTACAACAAACTCCAACTCATCGTACCCTTTAACGTTTTAACCGAATTTGTATTTATGAGTACTTAACATGCAGTGTAAGCATTTAATAAGTGAAGTGCTTAACATCCTTAATTTTAGGCCGGATTTGGGCCATTATCGAGTTTGGTTAATATGAACAACAACCGTTAATTACATTAATTACGTTAGCGGTGAAGGAAAACATCGTGATGAAAACTACACACTCCTGCGAAGAAATTCAAAAGTTGTGTGTGAAGTCGACCAACCCGCACTTAGCAGCCTCCTTATACCTCTGAGTTCAGATAGAGACTTCAAACAGACTCAAGTAACGACTACTTTCCGTAGATAATATCCGGGACCAAACTGTTTAGCGTATACCCTCAAATTCTAATTTTTATTTATGGCGTTTCAGTATCAAGTGGTTTTGCTAAGTAAGTAGCATGAGATACACAGACAGCCCAAATCCTACAACTAGGGTGCTGTGTACGGTGAAGGACTCCAGTAATATGATAGCAGCATTACTGAAGCCACCACGTGGCCGATGCCAGTCATCAATAAGTGACGGCTAAATGCAAGCGTTTCAATTGTTCTATTAAAGTTTATTGTTTCGAGTTATTCACTGGATAATACACCATCAAAATTATACACTAAACAAACACTCAAATAAACTAAAAAACAAAAATTAAAACGAATTCCGACCACCATTGACGGATGGTAACAATCGACCCTAGCGTATACTCTCAGCAGGGTCAGCATAACTACTGTAGATAAAATAAATCACTCATCGCCACGCTTACGCTTACACACTTAGTCTGCAACTATCACATTGAATCAGCCAAACACTCGTCGTCACACTGACGCTTACACACTTAGTCTGCAGTTATCACATTGAATCGGCCAAACACTCGTCGCCACGCTGACGCTTACACACTTAGTCTGCAGCTATCACATTGAATCAGCCAAACACTCGTCGTCACACTGACGCTTACACACTTAGTCTGCAGCTATCACATTAAATTAGCCAAACATTCGTCGCCACACTGACGCTTACACACTTAGTCTGCAGCTATCACATTGAATCAGCCAAACACTCGTCGCCACACTGACGCTTACACACTTAGTCTGCAGCTATCACATTGAATCAGCCAAACACTCGTTGCCACGCTGACGCTTACACACATAGTCTGCAGCTATCACATTGAATCAACCGAACACTCGTCGCCACGCTGACGCTTACACACTTAGTCTGCAGCTATCACATTTAATCAGCCAAACACTCGTCGCCACGCTGACGCTTACACACATAGTCTGCAGCTATCACATTGAATCAACCAAACACTCGTCGCCACGCTGACGCTTACACACATAGTCTGCAGCTATCACATTAAATCAACCAAACACTCGTCGCCACGCTGACGCTTACACACTTAGTCTGCAGCTATCACATTTAATCAGCCAAACACTCGTCGCCACGCTGACGCTTATACACATAGTCTGCAGCTATCACATTGAATCAGCCAAACACTCGTCGCCACGCTGACGCTTACACACTTAGTCTGCAGCTATCACATTGAATCAGCCAATCAGTCGTCATCGCGACGCTGACGCTTATTGGCTCAGTCTGCAACTATCACAGTGAATCAGCCAATCGCTGCCTTTCACTCCGCAAAACTAACGGCCGGTTATTTGTAACACTTTACGTGGACATTCATCTTAATTACGAGTCCCTTCTAGGTGTTGGCGATTGCCATAGTATGAATAATTCAGTAAGTTCTCGCAAGTTATTTGCTTTAACTGTATCGTTTCATAACATTTACTTTGTAAACATTTATTTCCAAATACAAAAAAAATAGTTTTCACTACCAACTACCATTTTAGTATTTTGTAAAAAAGGGTATGAGCAATTAGTTAATAAGATCTCGATCTGTTACGTAAATCTTCTAGAATTACCCCTGTCTAAAATCCTTTCTAGGCCGTTTCTTATCGTTAAAAAAATTATATACTTATCAATAAAAAAAAACTTTAAATATTCCAATTTAGAATATTTTATAAGTTTAGTGGTATATTTCCAATGTTAGCAATCGTTTTATTTCATTCAACTAAATTATTTCATTCCAGTTTATTTCAATTCAGATAAATACTTACAGGATTAGCTTTGTAAAGCGGGCCCCGAATAGTTGCGCGTGTCTACTGGAAATTTTTACTCTGTGACCAATTAGTTATCTTAATTAAATGTACCTAAGTGTGAATTATTTTGCGGTCCCACTTCTGTGAGTAATTATAGTTCTCATGCTACCAGGTGCTAGTTAAAGTTATTATAACAATATTTTTTAGTCTTTACTTCTCAACTTTTACCTTGTAATATTTGTTCACTTGTTGGTTTACTAAGTTTCCTCGACTAATTGTATCTATAAATATTTAATTTTGTAAACAGGTCAATAAGGCATCTATAGGTAAGTTCTAGGTGTAGATTGATTGACTTTATACGTATATCTTTGAATATCTTCACAGACGTGACCACCTATAGGCTTTCTCAAATAAACGTTATTCTAAAATATCCTTCGCTCCAAACGCTTTGATCAGTCCTTGAAACTGAACAACATTCACTGAGATATATAGGTTTTCAGACGACGAAATAATTGGCTCTTTTACATAAAGCCACGCGGCCAACTGGGCCCCGTTTCACGAAGCGACAATTTACTAGTAACAAATTACAATTTGATATTCATAGCCAATTCGCCCTAACCAAAAGCCTTAGTATTGTTTTTATCTCATTGTCTACGCAATGTACATCGAATAATTTGTACTTGTAATTTGTAACTAATAGCTTCGTGAAACGGCGCCGGTCGATTTACTATGGGAGAGGAATATTTTATCTCATGGGCTGATCCTTAGAGTATATATAATATACTCTAAGGCCTGATCACTATGCGGCGCGCGCGATATTGTAACATTCCTTTGTCTACGGCGCTTAGCGTCACCTGCACCGCTGCGTCAATACGTCTTGACTACCGCATATAAGGGGTAGGATTAAAAATAATAAAATTTGGCTTATTCCAACAATCCCTTGCCTAGAATTTGGAATTTTTGTCCAGAAATCCCCGGTTGTATATTAGAAAGTTGAAAAAGGTTAGGTTTCTACTGCGGGAAAATACTTTACTATTATCAAAATTGTATCAACAATCCAGGCAAAGATTGAATATCAAATGGAAATAATATAAAATAAAATCTTCTCCCTACCTGCCACACTAGAAGACAGATAAACCTAGTATATTAGTATATTATTAGGCTGAGCTATTATCTAGGTCTTTATTACGCTCTAGAGACCAAAGTTCGCATTTAACCTTGCTTTTACGACTACTGTTAACTAGTAATAAACTAAATCCTCAATTTATATGCAATACATTCCTTTTAGGACTATAAATCAAACCGACAACGAATAAAGATACAATAAATTGAGTCTAAGTTAGACTCGAAGGAGTTTTTAATCTGAGAATTTAGTTAACCATACGAATTTAAAATTGAGTTCTTTAGTGTATGGTTTTTGACTGTTGAGTAAAGTTGAATGAAACTACATGGACAGAAAATAGGGAATAAACACATTTTTTTTTTATTAAAAATCGAAATATTTCAATTTCCAGGTGAACACATAAAGAATATTTTTTTTATATCTTGCTCAGAAACAAAGTTATAAAGCTTCAAAGTTAACGGTTAGACAGAGAGGACCGACGTGACATTTGACGTCATATATCACGCGGCCATACATCCGCCATAGAAAATTTTGTTTTCGTAAGAGGGACAGATATATTTGTTTAATAATGTTGTATCTAGTTTGTTTTTAGATTAATTGCGATTCTGTTTTGACTGTCAGTATTCTATTTTCTTTTTCTATTTCTATATTCTTTCAGATGTACTATGAAAAAAAAAAAATTTTTTGTGCATTTCCCTATTATTGGACGCGATACTGTCGTCACGCTCTGACTTAGCTCCAATGGGGGATTTTCTTATAGTTCTACAAAGGCCCGCTACGTGGCGCTGGGTTCCACTTTTGTCAAACCTGAACAACAACCTTCCACTCAAATGGTAAAAAAAAGCTTCATCAAAACTGTTTAACATATTTTTATTTAATCATAAATGTAATAATTTTTTTTTATTATTATTATTGATAGATTATATCAAGGAGAATACCAGCAGGGTTACTTTTAAGGGACTTTAAAATTTGTGCCGCGGCAACATTGCCATCATGCTGACTTAAACAGTCTGTACCCAGAGCCGTAACCCTGAATAATAAAGAAACTTACTGCGATACTACGTACCCAGAGCCATAAAAACGTATTATAAAAAAACTTCAATTTGACAACTACATCAAAACGCATTATGGCCATACACAACAGACATCTAGTGGAAAAGTGAGAACTAAAATTAAAAAACAGAAAAAAAAAACGCCTATTACCCTCAACCGCCAAAAAGAGTAATAAATTCGTACGTAACATCATCATTGTAATCTTTACCACGTGTTTTTTTATCATTACCATCATCATCTCAGCCAAAAGATGTCTATATAGCTGAACAGAATCCTCTCCTAAGGACCTCCTCAAAAATCGGTATTCCATAATACAAAACAATATTCTTTTCATTACTCATACTCTGAAAGTAGTTCGAAAGTTGCCTGAGGAGCGGATTGAAGGTGATACTTTTCAGCCCGGAGGGAGAATCACTTTCAACTGACAGCTGTCATTCATTCATTCATTTTCATTCATTCTGGCAAATTATTACAAACTGGTTCTAATTTCACATTTGTATTGAACTATGTTCCATCTTTCTATACAGCCACTCAATTACAGCGCAATGTTAATTTGAAATAACATAAAGTTAAGTATTAATTAAAGAATCTTTATTTTTTAAATTACTTTATTATAATTAACTTTCAAGTAATTACTATTTCTTTAAAATAAAATAGATTTGGGCAAAATATTTAACATTTTCCAATGATGGAAATTAAAAATAACGGCTCAAAAGCTGGCTGGCAAGGCCACAGCAAAAAATAAAATATAAGCGGGAAAGCAACAATCCGATTATCATTTGTTTCTCGAGTTGTAAGGGTTTTGTTTACAATGAGTTCATCTGATTCAAATATGGAAGTCACTCATTTTTTCTTTAGCTGATTCGGGTTTTTATTTTTACTTTCCTTGTATTCGTAATGAAAAGCACAGTGTTTACCTCTGGTTAAAGACTTATTTAGTGCCTCGAACTATTAGGGCCCTCCTCGCTACGCTCAGGCCCCAAACCCCGTCTCGGCGCTAAATAAGTTACTTTCACCCCTCGTATAACAATGTACTATTACTGTGTATTAGTATCATAATAAAAAACAATACAAATAAAAACAATAGAAGAGTCAAAAGAGAGCCTTACTGCTAACACTCGTTCACGTACGGTAAAAACAAATTGTGACCCACGCGGGAAACTCCCAAGTTTAAGAAAAACTTTTTCTGTTTGTAGTTACAATGATAACTTCACTGATAAGCTTGGACGAGTTCGTTGATTGCAGTTTTATTTAAGATTTCGAGTACATAATAAAACACCGAAGTTTATTTTTCTTTTGAAAAGAATAACTGTTTTTAAGACTACCAGAGTTTTAAGAGAAACTGCCAGAGATTCTTACTGATAAATCAACCAAATGGAGAACCTTCTTTTTTAAAAGTCGATTAAAAAGAACTGTCATAATAAAGCGAAAACAACGAAAGGAAAGGAAAGGAAAGGTTATTTAGTATGTGTATGTATGTATGTACTGTACGTACTACTATAATAATAAGAACTCAACTGAACGCAGAACTCACGAGGCAGTGTTAACAATGCGCTTCACGAGATTACCTGTCGATCGCAGCATTGTTGCTGCGACTGAAACGCTGGAGAACTTGAGGTACTGTAGGCAAAATAACCCGAAAATTATGTCATCATAACCTACAACCTATAAATTAACTCTTCATCATCATCATTTAACCATATTATACGCCTCCTCAGATGACCCGAAACCCCCCTTCCCCTCTTACTCCTGTTATTAGGCAATTTATTTATTATCAAAATCAAAAGAAATTGTTAAAAAAAATATTATGTTGGTTGGTATACGTATTTTAGTAACATGCCGACCGATTTATCGAAATGACAAATATTTTATTCGAATTAAGATTTTTACAGATATTTTTTCTACTTCAAAGCTAGCAAATTTTATTACTAGTGTACGCTCACTGTGGAGAAGAACGGTCGACAGAAATTTCTCCTTTTTTTCAGAATACGATCCAAAAATCTAAGATCAAAATTTACGTGGATAGATACAACCCAATACTATGCTTCGTGGATACAACTATTGTGAGTGAAAGGCTCATCACCTCCGAGGCATTTCTTAAGTACGGCTGAACGAAAGCGACTCTGTAAATATCTGTCGCATGTGGAACCAAAAGCTTAATAGTGTTAGACACGCACTTGGCCCGTTATGTGGTACATTCTATCAGGACAACTGTTTAGTGCTTGGTTCATAAAAAACATCCGGAGATCGGTTGTAAAGTACCTCGAGCGCTTTATTTGTGAAAAATATAACCAGGAAAACATACTCGTAAACATTAAAATCGTATTGTGCAAAGCACAAAAGTTTTATATTGATTATATTTATTTGGTACCAGATTTATAATTTTTCGAAATATCATATATCGGGCGTTAAGATGTAACGTGAAATATTTGTTTACACATAAAAGTAATAAGTTGTATGATATCGGTCTTAGACGGGCGGACGTACTATAAGTTTTGATTTTAGATTACAATTTTATTATTTAGAAGTATATGTCAAGTATATGTGTATATGGCGCGACGTGGTGATTGCCGATCTTCGTGAGTTGCAGGCCGAAGATTGGCAGTCCACTGCACAAGATCGAGATGGATGGCATGTTCTCGTCTCAGAGGCCAAGGTCCACTTTGGATCGCTGATCCAGCGGAGTAAGTAAGTAAGAAGTATATGTCTAAATTCTCCGTCACAAATAAATTGGCAGTTTTTCTTTGCAAAATAGTTAAAGATTTGCTGATACACTTCATCTAACTAAAGCATCAAAAACGCTCTAATTTCGCAGAGTTGTCAGTCAGGCAAAAAATTGCAGGTAAATGGCGTCAGATTAGCTTTCTGAATATTAGTAGCTAGTACGGAGTTTTCCACACACACTGTCCACTTCTTGTCCTTATTATTATTTTATTATCTGTATTTTCCCTGTGTGCAATACAGTATATTCATTCATCCATTCATTCGTTCGTTTTATTCCCACTAAGTCGATTCCTTTTACGTCGAACCTTAAAGGCAATGAGGTATTCTCTGAGCACCAAGACTAAATTTTGGTACCTACACCAACATTAATACCACGCATATCTACCGAGTTATTACCACGATTATACGACGATTATTTTTGCTGTTTTTGGATTGTGCGTGTGTTTATTAATATTAACCGCGAAAACCTCAAAGTGTTCTACATTAACATTTCCAAGATAATAATAACAAACAGTTTGCCTTTGAAGTGGCTGCGAAATATGATATTAATACCTCCGAACAGGTTGATGGCAGATTTTCAGCGTTCTTGAGACAACATTACAACAATTCCAATTTTACTTGGGTAATGACAGGAAATTTGATGCCGTATAGTCATGGTAACCCCGAAATTTATAACGGAGGAAGCGTCCTTGTGTAATAACGTACAAGGTTGAAATTAATATGGAGGTATAATCAATTTATGAAACCTCTACCAAAGCACAGTAGATACCTAGTTGATTAATCATTTTTTTCATGCAAGAGATAAGCAACATCAACAGCTAATATACGTTTCCACCGAGGGGCTCGAGCCTACCAGGCTGGCTCAGTGCGAATTGGTCCACTTCACACACGCCCTTTGAATTTCTTCGTAGGAGTGTGCAGATTTCCTCTGCTTACACCACCGTACAGTGGTTATACCCAGTGTTTGAGATTAGTATTAATTTATAAGCATCGGATAACCGCTAATTTAATAGATAATATTCAATCATCTTTTTGGCGGTTGATTACAGTTTGACCAGAACGTCAGAGCGTCACCATCAACAACTCAGTTACGACCCCACTACTGTGGGGCTCGAGCCTACCCTGTCCACCAACCCGCGCTGGGCTAGCGTGGTCAACTAAAGTCTGATCGTTCTAATTCAGGATAGGCTCGAGCCCCTCGATAGACCATAGTAACGTGGAAATCTGTGCTCTTGCGTTGCAGTTTTTTTTTTAGTTATAATCTTCAAATATTTCGAAGTCACTAGATATGGTTACTTAATAAATAATTCTCACCATCGCATCGGCGCCAAACTAGACGACCATTTTGTCATTACCGCAGCCGCCGCCATCTTGTGGCTATCGCTCAAGGCAAAGGCAATCGCTCATACAGTCTAGTGACCAATAATAATTATTAACAACACGTCGGACCATCTGTGACATTAATTAAGGTGTGACGGTCTGATATTAATCTTTGGAAAGATTAATGCTAAATCTGGTAAAGCAATTTAATTTAAACGAACAAGGTTTGGGCAGGTGTTAGTTTACCTAATACAATCCTTTCAATTACGCCTAAAGGGTTTAAAATAATAATAAATCTTTCTTTAGTTCTCCACAGATAATCTTATATTAATACAAATTCTAACTTAATTAGTATGATACAAAGAAAGAAGGTGCGTGTGAAGATTCGTGCCTGAAATAGACGGAGGTCTGTGCTTCAGGTCACCAGAACCCTAGGTGTACTTCCCCAGTAAAATTATGGCTTAATTAAAAACTCTTTGGTAGAAATAGCAATTAGGTTCGTTTTTTTTACATAAACCAAAACATCTCAGGTGCTTGTAGATACAGTACTTGAAACTGAACAACTTGCGTAACACAACATTTATTTTTTTATAAAAATTGTACAACCTGACACAGGCAGTTGAAGTTGGTATAGAAAAAAATAGTAACGTTCTGAAACGTTTTACGTTATTTGGTTAAAACGTTGTTGTACAGTTTTTTTTTTACTTTTTGACTATATTTTATAGTTAAGTGTTACGCTTGACGCGCGATTGACTGTAACTGTGACGTAATAATCGCTGAAACAAGTGACAGTCTTAATATAAGTTGTTTTGAACTCGGACCCTTATTTTTTGTGAGGACTCTAAAACCTTTACAAAGGTGCGTAGGCTAAAGATCTTTTTACATGGCGGCGGTAGAATTTGTATGAGTTTATTTTAACTTATTTGTACTTACTTGAAGTTTTATTATTATATTAGATTACTCTCAATAGAATGTGACCTGTTAATGTCGTCAAATAAATCTGAATTCGAGAGCACTTTTAAATTAACGAGGTCAATATGGCGGACTTTGACCAAATTCAAATACCTCAGACATGGTGGCTGATTCTCACTGTCGCGCTCTAATCCTTAATTAAAGTGCGTCCGTTCTCTCCACCCTTTAGGGATTAAAAATGGATAGGAGATTGTCATCCTAATATTAGAGTTGTCAAACATAGAATTTGTATCTTATGGACGCATCGATTGCACAATTTTAGAGAGCACGTAAAACATCCGCCTTTAAAATCTCTTAATCTAACAGCTACGCCCTTATTTTAGATTATCGTTCAATCAAAATAATATCTTTCGTTCATTTGAATTCATCACTTCTCTTTCATTGATCATAAAAACTTTAAAATTAGAATTAGAAACTTTACCATTATAATATTATTAATACAACTACGCCATAATACGAATTACCACATACTATTGCAGTGCAATAAATTTAATACCGGAAAAGAAAAAAAGACGAAACAAACGGTGATCTTCTTCATTCAAATCACGTGAAATAGGTTGTAGTGTGCAAAGATCCTAACTACTTAAAATAGGTTGTAGTGTGCAAAGATCCTAACTACTTAAAATAGGTTGTAGTGTGCAAAGATCCTAACTACTTAAAATAGGTTGTAGTGTACAAAGATCCTAACTACTTAAAATAGGTTGTAGTGTGCAAAGATCCTAACTACTTAAAATAGGTTGTAGTGTGCAAAGATCCTAACTACTTATAATAGGTTGTAGTGTGCAAAGATCCTAACAACTTAAAATAGGTTGTAGTGTGCAAAGATCCTAACTACTTAAAATAGGTTGTAGTGTGCAAAGATCCTAACTACTTAAAGTTAACAAAAGCCAAACCACAGCGACCGAGCTAGAAGGACCCAAAAGTTGTCGAATTCACCCGAAAGTCGGCAAGAGGGAATCAGCTAATCGAAAAGTTAAAGTTTGACTGGTAATCTTGTTTTCTAGACGCAAAAGTTGAGCAGTCAACTCACACGGGAGAATACCTCGCTCTTGATGGCAAAATCAAATCAGTGGAGTTATAGCTAATTTGTTTAAAGTTGTTTTCGACATGATAAGACCATGATCTGGTATTCCGAAAATGAATAATGATATTTTTAGGAAAGATAAGTTAGGACCATTGCATACTCTCTTTGTGACATTTTTCCCAGTTTGGTTAGGACTTGCAGGTTGAATCACCTGTTTGTCTGTAAATAAAGATCATGCTTTGGAAGGCACCGTGGATTCCAGCCGCTACCTACGGAGGTTCAATGAGCCCTATCCTTAGGGGCCCACTAAAGCTTTGCTCATCCCTTTGGAGATTGGAGCGTGAACTTGTGGGTGCGTGTCATGTTATAGTCAGTGACTTTTCGCGGCTCTATAAAACAAACATAAGGGTCGTGAGGTCTGTTTTCAACCCACACGATATATAAAACGAAGAACTTCCATGTAAATCTTGTCTAAATATATCTCAAGAAAAATTTACTCTCCGTCTTTATAAAAAGCTATTTCCATGTAATAACAATATCCTGACTCGCAAGCTAGTTAACTATGCCGGACAATGTGTACAGAGCCACACAAAGCTATACTAGGCTATACAGTGTTATACAACGCCATTATCCGCTATGATCATGGCGGCGTCTGCTCTAATAACGCTGTGATGATGCGAGCATCGTAAACGGCTTGGCTTGCCGAACGTTGGATCACAGACTGAAGTAGAGACATACAGCCATGGGGTTTGGAAAACATAATAAAAGCCTTACAGAAAGAAATAAATAGAAATAAATATCTTTAAATTTCTTCGCAAGAGCAGGTTTCCTCGCGATATTTCCCTTCGTCGTAAGAGCGTCGAGTAAACGTACATACGAATTCGAAACATGAAAACACATTCGTATGTGTGGGGATCGAACCTGCATCTCCCGTACTACGCTCTAGCAAGTACACCACCAACGCTCTCACCACTCAATCAATATAACTTTATCTTCAGCAAAAAAGTTAAACGCGCGAAGGAGCGAAGCGATCTTCTTTTGTTTCTCTGAGATCTTCAGCCCACGCGAGATCTAGTGCAGCTGACCAATGTACTTACCCAAGTACGGGCGTTCGTTGAAGCACGAAATAAAAAGTTTACAGAAGGGCTCCTCCCGCCTTCTTCAAAAATAATTACGTCATCTTGCCAGACTCACTCTCTTACTCACTCTGGGCAAACGCTATGGAGCACTGTTCGCACACTGTTTGGGAACTGCATGGCAATGCCTATAAACGATATGTCTGATGGAACATCCATCGAATTTTACGGAGAAATATATTTTTTTTGTACGGGAAAAGGGACTTCCTCGACTAAAATTCAGTAACATAAAAACCGGTTTTTTTAAACCGAGACTCGGAACGTACACCTAACGTGCGTGCGCTTATGTATTTGAATGTACCAGCGTAAATTAGATCTGAAACAATTTAGTTAGAAGGAATGAACTAAACCTTTGCACGTCACAGTGCTCACATCAGCGAATCAATTCTTTATCTTTAGCCCGTAATATGGATTAGCCCACCAACTCAATTATAGTTTTTCTCCGGTAAAAGCGCCCTAAAACTTAGCAAAATACAAAATCTAATTCTGTATACATTGCTGTATTTGATTTGTACCTGAAACTATTAATTATTGCTTTTTTAATTTATTCAGGTAAGTACAGACAGTAAAAAGTTTATTTTCTACTGCAATAGCAATGACCTGTAGCTAGCAGTCAATTTCCATTCTTCACCTTATAAATTAAACATAAAAAAAAACACTCGCATTTTTTTCAGTTGCCGTGCCAATCCTGCCGTGTGCACCAAATTATTATCTAGCGGTTACATTTTTATTACGCAGTTTGTGATGCGACGACCTGCGGTGGACCGACAGACGCATTATAGCCAATGACAGCCCATTTAGCTTGCTGCGGCCTATTCCGTCTCACAAGGCTGGGAACCGGTATCGAAAATACCGATAATTTAAAATTTTGGTTATTAGGTGCCGGTACTATCTTAGTTACGGTTTAAGTTCAATCAAGTGCCGTAATCGCACGTATCAATCGTTACGGTTTTGTAGTAGATACGAGATAGCTAGTTTATTTTTATTGGCATCAGGAATAATGAAAAATTACTCGTAATTATTTCAAATACCGGTTCTTACTAGGTATTTGCAATTTATGTTCTTACTTGTTTTTACTGGTTTTTGTTTGTAAAGTAAGCATTGTTTTAGGTAAGTCTGGCCGCATGTTCCGCTTTCATTCAGCCATTAGATGATACTATGTAGACTGACATGGTCAGTCTACTCGTGACCATGGAGCGTGTAACCGTTCCGAAATATCGAGGTAACAATATTAAATATAACCGTGGTAACAAACCCGCGAATTGTGATAATGTTAGTGTAATCCAAGTCCATAGATTATAAAAAAGAACCGATATTTCAAACACTATGACCGGTACTTATCGATTTTTCGCCATAATTTCCGGAACTATTCAGTATAGACATAGACATAGATGTAGACAACTTTTATTTGACACTAAACACAATACAAACACAACAATCATAAGAACAAACAATATCGGAACAATACCTAGACAATAGCACATAATAGTACCGTTTCGGAAAAATACCGGTAAATCAAGCCCTGCGCGCGCACAGCCCATTACGATCTTCGAGACAGTTTCTCGGCCGATTATTGTTTTCTCGCCAACGCAATCCCACTTTTATTGTTTTTATGGGCCATTGTGGTGGTATACCTATAGACTGAAGGTGGAAATGGTAGGTAAGGTGCTTAGTTATTTCGTGGCCTATGGAGTTTTTATAAATGGACTTATTACAAGTATTAAGGGTTATTCATGTACACTGATTATAACAGCCTCCGTGGCCGAGCGGTCGAACGTTATCCTCTCATTACAGAGGTTCCAGGTTGGAATCCCGGTGAGGACACAGTCATATAAATCACTTGATTTTCCAGAAAGAAATGTGTTTACGTGTTTTGGAAGACATTGCTGTTGTTAGTCTCGAATTTTTTTTTCTGAAGAAGTTGTTACGTGCGACATTTCAGAAGCTTCTGCACAGTTGATGAGCTTGGTCTTCTACACACGACATGAATTACTGTACAATACGATTAAAATTTCAATTCCATGGGCTTGTGTTAGTTACCCGAATCTGATTGGTTTTGCTTTGCACCCTTAGATAAATGAAAGGCTCGCGTGGCGCTCGCCTAGATACCGCTGGCATAGTTGTAAAATGCGGCAACAAATACTACGCCGAATTCGGCGCACCCGAGCTCGCGCCAACGCGTCTCGTCTCGTATTTCCTCCGAGCTTGCATCCTTCCAAATTGTCATTATCATTGTTGAGTTGCCGCATTCACGGAGCTGTTGTTTTTAGATAGCGCGGTATCTAGGCGAGCACCGCGCGAGCCTTTCATTTATCTAAGTTTGCACCGGTTTTTTTCTGTGACTATATGAAATTTAGAGCGTCCGCGTCGTCGGTGGTGAAGTGGGTAGGGCCGTTGTCCGTTTGGGAGATGTGGGTACGATCTCCACCTCGTACCAATGTGTTTTTGAATTTCGAATTAATAATGTTCGACGCTCTTACAGTGAAGGAAAACATCGTGACGAAACCTGCACTGTCCTGCGAAGAAATTCAAAGGTTGTGTGTTGAAGTCGTGGGCCAGCGTGGTCAACTAAGGCCTAATCGCCCTAATTCAGAGTAGGCTCGAGCCCCTCGGTGGAGACGTATATGAACTGTTAATTATGATTGGTTTCGCGTTTTTTTTTCTGTGGCTGTATGAGATTCGAGTAACGTGCAAATCAAATTGTTATTTTGATTGTGTTTCACTTTTCGTAAAATATTTCACAGATTGAACACGTTTTAGCGAGGTTACTGATTTTCAAAGAACGACTCTCACTTGAAAAATCTATTAGTTTATTTTTAAATCGCAGTGGTGCAAAGGTATTTAATTAGTATAAAAGCTGCAAAGAGCAGTGCTCCAATACTGTGCGGTTTCATTAAAGGCTACTGAAAAATCCATACAGATGAGTGAAGTGCAATAATGAAAATAAACAGACAGACTTATATCATCATTTTAATTTCTGCGTAGGTGCACACCTAGCTTCGTCACATTATTTTCTTTTAACGTACACAAATACCACTGTAGTGTAGTGGCTAGAGCTGCTGACTCCCGTCCGGGAGACGCGGGTTCAAACCCCACCATGTGCAAATGTATTTCCGAATTTTGAATTGAAATCAAAGATTGTGGGTAAACTTGACCAACCCGCACTGCGCCTGATTGCTTTAATTCAAGGCAGACTTGAGGCCCTTGGTAAGAACATAATATGAATGATGATGAGGATAATATAGATTATAGTTTATTTTTCCCAAATGATGAAAGGATTATGACACGAATTCAAAATTCAACATATCCGTATCTCCCCACGTCTTATAAGCGCTCATCGGAACGAATTTGGGAATCGAACATTATACTGCCAACTAGGCCATAGAACCGTCAAAACTATAATCTATTCATAGCAAAGCGTCGCATAATAGACTCCGGCGCAAATACAAATACCACGAGGTCACGCCGAGAGCCACTCCGGTTGTAGTGGGGGGCACTCTCCTAGGGGGTTGCTACTTCAAAACATGTTTCATCTAAAATGTCACTAACTTAATAATGCAAAACCTCTAACGGAGTTGCGCAAGAAACTGAAAAGCTTATTGACGTACGACTTTCCAAAATTCGCAACAAGAAAATATTTTTATTATACAAACTACATAATATTATATTATTAATTAATTTTTCGAATTTTCAAGATTGGTTCAGTTTTATGGAACTAGCCACTGTATCTCTTACAGTGTTGCGTTATTTATAGAACACGTTGTACCTATATAAGACCTATTATAACCTATTATAAGAAAATAAAGAAAGAAAAAAATATTTTATTAGACGCATTATCATAATTTCATACTATCCCGGCTTTCTCTTCCAACTTGTTGGTTCAAGAACATTTTCTGCTCTAATCTTCATCTGTTTTATGAGCCAAGAGCTTCACCCATCTGTCACTTAAGTTCCGCATTTGTTTAGGCTTTGAAAAGAATAAACAAATTATGTCTTGCTCTAAAGTTCGGTGCAACATTACAAGGAAGTGCGATTCGACGAAACGTGTTAGGACAGTACCCACTGGGCCCTCTCAGCAGCAGTGAGCACTTGACACGCGCCGGCTTTTACCCAGGAGTGCCCCCAACCTAAATTTTATACAGTTCTCAAAAGAGTGACGGTTTGTGGCCAAGATTTTGTACCTCTGTTAAGGATGCAGTGTATTTTTATGGCAATGCAACGGTTCACATAGACGAACTGCAGTATAATGCATTCAACTTACATAACGAAATGCATTAAATGCATAATACTTCTGCTTCTTCGTCAACCGACCTCACAAACCCTGGTGTTGGAATTATTGAGACGCCAAGGGATTCTGACATGGCTCGTGTAACGACTAGATAGTAGCCAGAACCAACGGCTTAACCTGCGTAACGGTGACGGTAACGGTTCCGAAGCACGGAATCAGTTTTCATTTCGGACAATCAGGTGATTAGGCCTGCAATGTCCTAACCAAACTAGGGAAAGTCTCACAAAGAGATTTTTGCTTGACAATATCCCCACCGGGAATCGAACCCGGAACCTCCGTAATGGGCGTCGAAATCTCGACCACTTGCCCACTGCGGCTGTATCACACACACAGTCATCTGATCTCAAACTAAGCAGAGCTTGTACTATGGGTATCAGATAGCTGAAATTCATTACACAAATAGATAAATATATACTTAGATAGATAGATAGATAGATAGATAGATAGATAGATAGATAGATAGATAGATAGATAGATATAACGTTTATTACTTATATAGATAAACACCATCCAGACACAAGGCAAACACAAGTTTTCATCTCACGAATGTAACCCTGGGCGGGCTTCGTAGGCAGGCGTATCACCTACTAGGCTATATAGGCCGTCTGCTATGCCATAAGTAATTTTCAACATCAATATCAACGGCCCGTTACAGCCTACTGCTGGACTATGAGCCTCCTCCACTTAAGTGGAGGGTTTTGCCATAATCTCCACGCTTGGCAGGCGGGTTGGAGATCACAGATTAAAAGGTTACTGTATCGGAGAGCGCTGCTGCCCATTCCCTGTTCAATGCGTAGTCCCCAAGTCGCCTCTTACGACACCCACGGGAAGCGTAGGGGTTGGTGACAAATGTATTCTACTCTGCCGTCACCACACGGCACAAGTAAGTAATTTTACTTTATACGAATTAGTATACATACAAACACAAATTGAAACAGTAAAATTGTTGCGTATTAATTAATACCATCCTAAAATATGCTCTGACTGCCTCGGAGCTAGTACGCTGTAATCCTGTGCCCGGAGGCGGCTTTGCTTGTGTTTCAAAGAGTTTCCTATTACGAACAAAATATACCGTGTTAAATGTAGCATATTCAATTAATTTCAATGCCATTTCATCAAGCATAATTGAAGCAATAGAATCTGAAATATACTAAAAAGTATAACCTACCATTTATCTTAACATTTAATAAAAACATTTATTTGCCAGAATACAGTTATAAACAGGTCTTGGCATAAAATCGCACAATGTATCCAGCCTGCATGCAAGCGTGCAAATACTTATAACAAGAATATACATACTAACTAACGACTTGAATGACACATAAAACTAAAGTACAATCAATAAATTCAATACCATACAGTTCGAAAAAAATATAATTATATGGATAACACAAAAACAGATTATAGGATATTGCTGTATTTCAAACATAAAGTTTAAGACTGTGCATATCTATGGCACAAGTGGGGCTGGAGCGAGACGGCAGCCTGCGAATGTGGTCATCCGGAGCAAACGGTTCGGCACATTGTGTTTGATTGCCCTGCCACCCGGTACTCGGGAGATGCCGAGGACCTAAAGGTACTTTCAGACTGCGCAAAGCAGTTTCTCAGTGCAGCGGGTCTCCGCTTATAGCTATCTTGCTGTAGCAACTAAATGATAAAAAATGCCATACGATAAATAAATAAATAAGACTAATAGATTTCATATTATAAAAAAATATTTACGGTAATTCTCGGAAAAACAAAAAACGATAGAGCGCGAGGCGACGCGCGTCAAAAAGCTTTGCGGTAACTACGTAGTATATAGCGTTTATTTAAATGCAAACAAAATTGTCACCATTTTATTCTATTATATTCTATTATTTTATTTTATTTTATTTTATTCAATGTATTCTTTGTTTGGTTAGTATTCTATTTAATATTTGGTATTCTTTCACTTATATCAACATTATTATAAGCAAGCTAGGTCTAATAAAAACCTATGTTAGAGTTTACAGCCCAGCTCTCTGACCTTCTTTCATAACGACCAGCTTTTCACCAACCCTTTAAAAACAAACATAATGCAATCGTATATGCAAGCGATGCGATGCATCATAGCCCACATAAGATGGGACCTGGCGCATACAATCTTGGAACCTTTTGACGCTCGTTTGACCTGACCCCGTTACTGCAATAGCAGGCCGCTAGCTGCCTGCAGGGCAAAAAGCAGGTGATGTTATTAGCATTAGCTGTGAAGGAATTTCAAAAAATTGGAAAATCAAAAGAAAGACATAAATTTATTTGCAGTACACAAAAATATACATAAACAGAAGTTATAGAAGAAAGAAAAGTAGGTACATAAAAACAAAACTATAAAAAATAACTGGCCAAGCACGTGTCGGACCACGCAAGGTGTAGGGTTCCGTAGTTGCCTAATATGCAGAAGTTAGCACACGGAGCTAATAAGTAATGATAAAAAATTTCCTTATTTATATTATAAACCCGAAATTTTGTAAATAGACATGTATGGATGGTTGTTTTTTACTCTTTCGTGGATGAAATTTAGAATAGAGATAGTTTGTACCCTGATATAACACATAGGATACTTTTTACGAGAAAAAGTCTTATTCCCACGGGAAAATCTTACACAACGCGAGCAAGCGGACCGCTAGTATTTATGTATATAATAAGAACGGGCCCACCTACACATTAAATTCATCATATACATTAGTACCGTGAATTTTTTCACATTTCCAAATACGAAATACGAAAAATGGTTTTAGAAAACCCCGATTATTTTTTTAAACCCTATCCAACGATACCTCACACCATAAGGTAATCGTGAATTTAAAAAATAACCCCCACTTCACGTGTACCAGAGGAACCCTAAAAAAAATATTTTTTTAAGATTTTATTCTTTAGCTTTATCGACATGATTCATATGTATATCCATGCCAAATTACAGCCTTCTGGTACTAAGAGTCTCTGAGCTAAGCCGCGGACAGACAGACAGACGGACAGACCGAAACTATAAGGGTTCCTTTTTTACTACGGAACCCTAAAAAGGGAGAGATCGTATCGCCATACGCCACGCCGCCACCACAACAGTAATGGCTTGGAGCACAATGGCAGCCCGAGCATGTCCTGGTAGGGGAGTGCTCACACCAGTCGCGGCAATGATTTAACCGTACAGCAACTGATGTGAACCTTCCCAGCAAAAAGAAAAATAATAAATTATGTACACAATACGGTATGTTTTGCGCACCGCAAAGGAAAAGCTTGGAGCCATCATGTTTGAATCATTATTTTATTACGTTTTCATTATTCTTCATCTTCATCGTGTGGAATGTAAGGTCGACAACGGTCCACACAGTTGGTTCGTGCTACGACTAGATAGTAGCCGGGACCAACGACTTAACGTGCTTTCCGAAGCACGGAATCATCTTTCCTTTCGGATCATCAATCGGACTTTTGCTTGACGGAGGCTGTTTTCATTATCAGCTCATAATATTATTTCTTTACCGATTGGCATAACTTGAGCTATAATAATTTCTTTGAATTCCCAAAAACTGAATCGACAAAAAATAATTAATTTGCTTCACGAGAATCAGTTGAGAAACGTGACCTGTTGAGTGGAATAAACAGACAGATGGACAAACAAAAACAATTTTGGCCAAGCTGAAATGGAGACGCTTCGCGTACGCTCGGTCAATTATCTAGAATCACAGAAATCTTAAAACATATATCTAGAATCAAACTAGAACATTTGAATTCAAACGAAGGCAAAGAGGACACTACGTTACAGTTCTATCACTTCTTCCCGATGTTGGATTGCATGCTTACTCCATGCTTGCTACTATTATTTCTTCTGTGCTACGGCTTCGATTCCAATCAAAGCACTCGTCGCAACAACAATGTCTTCAATCTTCCAGCGACGGGCCTCCTCTAATTACGACACCATTTGTTAGTGTCACCGGAATTAAAGGTCAAAGCTGCCAGAGCTTTCAAATAAAGCATAAGCTGGAATTTTGGGTTTGGGGTTTGGGGCCTGAGCGTAGCGAGGGCCCTAATAGTTCGAGGCACTATATAAGTCTTTAACCCAGAAGTAAACACTGTGCTTTTCATTACGATTACAAGGAAAGTAAAAATAAAAACACGAATTAGCTAAAGAAAAAAAGAGTGTCTTCCATATCTGAATCAGATGAACTTATTGTAAACATAACCCTACAACTTGAGAAACAAATGATAATCGGATTGTTGCTTTCCCGCCTATTTTATTTTTTTCTGTTGCCGTACCGGCTAGCTTTTGAGCCATTGTTTTTAATTTCCATCCTTGAAAAATGTTAAATATTTTGCCCAAATATATTTTATTTTAAAGAAATAGTTGAAAGTTAATTATAATAAAGTCATTTAAAAAATATATATTATTTAATTAAAACTTAACTTTATGCTATTTCAATTTAACATTGCGCTGTAATTGAGTGGCTGTATAGAAAGATGGAACATAGTTCAATAGAAATGTGAAATTAGAACCAGTCTTTTTTTAATAATTTGACAGCTGTCAGTTGAAAGTAATTCCTCCGGGCTGAAAGAAAAGTGTTACCTTCAGTCCGCTCCTCAGGAAACTTCCGAACTCCTTTAAGAGTATGAGTAATGAAAAGTACTTATTGCCATAAAACACTATCTTTACTACAAAACTTATAAAATTACTAACTTATTTTATAAATCTGGCAACCCCGTCCATGTTTTCAAAAAACAGCAGCTCTGAGCCAATTTTGGAACGACATTTGAAGTCGAGGGCTCTGAACAGGATCACAAAAACAAACTGAGGGTAGGGGAGCTTCTGTTTTTGAACGCAGGGAGAATTTCAACAAGCAATCTATTTGAGATTGACTTGAGATTTTTAAATAATGGAGAATGGAATCTTTGAGTGACCTTTGAGTTGTTTTCTGAAGAATTCGTTTCGTTTATTCACCGTCTGCCAAACACTCAAGATCTTGACTTTAAGCAATTTTTAAAAGAGGAGATTTGTGATGTCGCCGACCTGCACGACGACGTAACGTCTTTGATTAAAAGTGCTTTAGGATTGACCTATCAGGCCCCTCGGAGGGGTCGTATTGTATTAGTAAATAATCAACATGTCTAATCACTACGTTTCCAAACAAGGATTATTGTCCACTCAAATTTTTGGTGAAGTATAGCCACCAAGCAAGCATTCTGAGGAAACCTGCACACAGGTTGTGTGCAAAGTTGACCACGTTTCTGTCTACATATTTTTTTATCTTTTTTTAATGGCTTCACATTTTTAGGGACTTGTAGTTCATAGGGTAATTTCACTTAACCTGGTTATTCAGCGGCTTTTGTTATTTAAGAACAAAACCATCGATCTGTTTCAGAACTAGAAGCACCTGTCCAAACTATTCGTTAGCAAATTAATCATTTATCGTACCACAATTAATTCACAAAGACCTCAACTAAGTTGTGAATTCTGAAGTTTGTAAGGTTATTTGAAGCACTGACTTCTGTACTTAAGTATACTGGACGGAATATTGACGATTTCAATCTAA